>OZ024906.1:97395675-97928175 GCA_964017125.1 Flabesymbios commensalis | reverse complement strand
TTTACAGCATACCACAATATAGACGGCAAATACTGACCATATCAGACAGCATGTTCAAAGTAACCACATAGTTACATCAATAGCTGCCGCCCTTTATCGTTGTGACTATATTTAACCTTTCAGAGGCTCTACACAATTATCCTGACGGAATTCACAAAGTAGGCCTAATACTCCATTAATATTATTATCATGCTGTGGTCATAATTTTATTTATAATTTCTGTTCTATCGTGTTTTTCAACTTGGTTCATTACACAACATTTAGACCCGAAATGGTTAATTTCATAACGATATATCGGTACTTCGGTATATTACGTTACAAAAATACCGATATATCAGTAGCCTACATCGGGTCCAAAGGGTTAAAGCGCTGACGTAGAAAATTGCACTTGTTACGCACACAAAGTAATGCCTCGCTGCCGCGACCCACAATCACGTCATGTTACTTATAGTGTAGCAGCAAAGTGACCAAAATTAGAGTCAATCTTCCATAAAAAAACAACATCACTTATCATATACCGTTGGAAAGCTTGAAATCTCAGGAATATGGCTAGGGGGGATAACAAGCGCGAAATTTTTGACAAATTTGGCAATTTGACCCTTTGTGCACCATGGTATAACATATTATGTGACCTATATATTTGGATATCATACCTTACAAAACAAACAGAAGATTCATTAGCAGAATCCTTATTTGACTTTTAACTCGTTGGGATAATATCCCATATGAGGAGAAGCTAATAAAAAAATTCAAAAGCACCAACAAGTTTAAACATGTTAAAGTGCTCTAAATGTATTTATATTGTAACCATGTGTTAAAATATGTTGTAAGAATCCTCATTAGTGTTGTTGGAGATGTCTTCAGATAATCTCACTATAGGAATAATTTAATAAAAAGTCAAAAGAATGACCCTTTGTGTATCACAGCGCAGCATACTAGGCCCATTATTTGCCTCTTCAATTAGATTCTGATTTATTAGACACAATAGGAATAGTTTTACGCCTCATCCATGATGTTATCTACTGGATAGCATCATTATTATGAGAATCTGGTCTTTAGAAATACCAGTTTAAATATAGCCACCCTTTGCCTGCAAAAGCACAAAAATATAAATGTTTATATTTTAACAATTTCGTAATCTTAAGAATATTTAATGCCCAAAATAGTAATACAAAATCCCAATTAGCTTTACAATATGCACATTGAAATTATGTATCTTACATATGAAGTATATGAAAAAATATTAATTAACACTTTGTGCACAAAATCCCAACATATATTTATTTTGATTTGTTTGAAAACGTACATAATACATTTTTTAGGTGTTGGTGATGTAGATATATTTATAGAAATATTTAAAACAAAGCTACTGGAACATTTTAAGAATACGTAGTTTGCCGACCTTGGAAATATAAGTAAATTAGCAACTTAATCAACATTTAATAGAGAATTTGAACCAGAAAGGTATTTGAATTTTAAAATTATTAGGTCACATAGACAGGCATTATCCAGGTTAAGATGTTCCAGTCATATGCTACACATTGAAGCAGGACGACATAATAACTTGTTAATGGCAATAATGGTGAATTTTATGTAAAGAATTATATATTATTGTTTTAGAAGATGATTATTATTTCTTATTGTTTTGTCCTGCTTATACAGAATTGAGATCGAATTATACATCTTACAGCAGTTTTATAGAAATACTAACAAAAACTGAGGAACATAACATAAAGAAATTAGCTTCATTTGTATATCATGCAGAGAAACTCAGAATAAATAACTGAACTAATATGTAATGATATGTCCTGCACAAATGTGTACTGTATTTATTTGAATCTCTTATGCATGTATGTATGTATATAACATTTGAAATTGTTTTGTAATATGGACCCAAGGCCTTAAAAAACTACTACCACTACTACTACTACTACTACTACTACTACTACTACTACTACTACTACTACTACTACTACTACTACTACTACTACTACTACTACTACTACTACTACTACTACTACTACTACTACTACTACTACTACTACTACTACTACTACATATTAGAGTGGTGAAAGATGGTATAAAGGGAACTTTCCGTGTTCCTCCTACATTAGATAGAGTTTAGAGTGGTGGAATATGGCATAAAGGAATTTCCGTGTTCCTCCTACATTAGATAGAGATTAGAGTGGGTTAAAGATGGCATGGAGGTAAGGAACTTTCCATTTTCCTCCTATATAAACTACACTAGATAGAGATTAGAGTGGTGGAAGATGACATAAAGAGAACTTTCCGTGCTCCTCATACACTATATAGAAATTAGAGTGGTGGAATATTGCATACTGTACAGGGAACTGTCCGTGTTCTTCCTACGCTAGATAGAGATTAGAGTAGGATTAGAGTAGACAAGGGTTAATTATATACAGTCACGACAGCACATTAGGTAATTATATACGGTACCAGCAACGCAAGGGTTAATTATATACGGTCCTAGTAGCACATAAGTTAATTATATACGGTCCAACAACACAAGGGTTAATTAATTTATATTTTACATATATTCCGTCTGCTGCGCCTCTGACCATCAGAGATTCATTTTCTGACGTAAAAACGACGATGTTAAAGCAACTATGTTGCTCGGAATTTTATTATATTTTATTTTTAGTACGGTACTTATCATTATGATCATAACTAAAAGGGTTAATTAATTAATTAATTAATACCAGCATTGCTAACTTAGACTATCGATAAATTTAAGCAGACTTAGGTCAGTTTTAGTTATGCATAATTCTTTCAACTATATATCTAAATTCGAAGTTTATTTGTTCTCAATAAAATATAAAAATTTCCAGTGCGCAAAGGGTGTGTCAATTTATTGTATAATTTTATTATTTTCCAACACACATGCAACATTGAAAATATATATATATATGGCTTTTTTTATTTTTTTAGTAATGTATTTCGCAACATATTCAGAGAAATCTATAGGGCGTAAAGCATTTCTGCTTTCAGACACCACAGACTGTTTTTCAATAGGCCCACTTTGGGTATCAAAATTTCTGTCTATGAACATATGTTCACAACCAAATGTTGTCAAAGGGATGTAGAAACATTACTTTATGGTAATTAATAATTATTTACTGCATACTATTGATTGATATATTTATGAAGACAACATTTTTACAATTTTAAGGACATCACATTTTCTGCGTGTTTTCTGGCAGTAAAAGGGTGCTTGAAATAATCAAATCATGTATATATATATATTTTAGTCATGGTAGGTTAAGTATATGTGTTAGGTACTGAGTGACTGTTTGCTGCAGGTATATATCAATGACCATAGCAGAAAATAAATCTTAACGAAATATGTGATGTTGGTTCACAAAGGGTTAATTTGCCAAATTCGTCCAAAACTTCTTTCTCGTTATCTCCGCTAACCATAATCTTGAGCTTTCAAGCTTGCCAACGGTATATGATAACAAATGTTGTTTTTGTCACGGAAGGTTGCCCTCTGAATAACGCCTTTTTTGGTGGGTCTGCTGAAGCACTATATCTAAATTTGAAATATGTTTGTTCTTGATAAAATATTAATGTATATATGTACATATATGAGTTTTTAGTGCGCAAAGGGTGTGCATAGTTATTTTATAATTTTATTCTTTTCCGAATGAAATAGTGAAAATATAAGGAAAAATTTAGTAATGTATTTCGCATCATATTTAAATAAATCTTTGAGTATTTGAGAATTCCTATTTTCAGACACTACATACTGATTTTCAATAGGCCTACAGTCTTTGGGTATCAAATTGTCTGTCTATGAACGTATATTCACAAACAAATGTTGTCAAGGTGATGTAGAAACATTACTTTATGATAGTTTTACTGCATATTATTGATTGATATCTCTATGAAGAAAACATTTTCACCATTTTAAGGACAATAATTTATTTTCGCGTGTTTTCTAGCAGTGAAAGGGTGCTTGAAATAATAAATTGATATTTTTTTTATTTTTTCTAAGTAATGATCGGTTAAATATATGTGTTTGGTGCTGTTGGATGGTTTGCTGTATATTATTTCAAGTATATATGGATGACCATAACATAAAATAAATACGAAATAAATATGTGATGTTGGTTCACAAAGGGTTAATTTGCCAGATTTGTCCAAAATTTCGTTCGTGTTATCCCTCTAGCCATAATCTTGAGATTTTAAGTTTTCCAACGATATATGAGAACTAATGTTGTTTTTTCATGGAAGGTTGCTCATTAAATAGCGTCTTTTTGGCGGGTCTGCTGCAGCACTATTGGGCCGTACAATGGGAAATATTATACCAATCTAGCGAATTTAACCCTTTCAAGCCTGAATTTACCATTGTCATCTTCATCCACTACAAGCCGCGAATTGCTCTCGCAATTCTCGACTTGTAGTGGATGAAGATAATTTGAAGTGGTTGAAAAATTAAAGAAAATTACCATGTAGGCCCTATCAGTAAGCCAGTTTCATGGAAATTTTCATTCTAAAACCCCTAGTTGTAGGAAAATTAGGTATGTTCTCAGAAATGTAAAATGATGCTTTATTGCATCGTGAGGGCTTAAAGCGTTAATGCTCTTTTCCCCACCACATTTTCCTGTTTGAAGGACAAATAACAATAATGAAAACGGCTTTTCAGACGTAATTATCACTTTAAAGGTTGATTATTAAAGGTAATTACTAAAGGAACTCCGTGGGATGACATCACGTTCAATTTTTTTAAATTTTTAATAAAGTATGGTGTATCCTACAGATGCTGATTTTATTTTACCAGAATTTTAAGATTTTCAGAAATGTTTATTTTTAACATTTTTGTGAATCCAGTGGAAACCCAAGCAAATTATTTGTATGCCCAAGCACCTACTGAAGGACGCTAGAATGTTCGTACAGCATTGGGCCACATGTTGATGCCGTCGGCCCAGCGTTGAGCAGACAATCTGTGCTGTGGGCTGTGCTGTGCGCCGATCATCGCGTTCCCAGACCAATTTAGGGCGGCAGCTATTGATGTATCCAGGTGGTTACTTTCTTAGAAAAAGAGCTAGTTTCGTCTTTTTCCGTACTTCATTATTATTATTTTTTTTTTTTATATTTATTTAAGATCAGTAGGCTATATAATTATAACTTCATATTAATTAAATTTTCAAAATTGACAAAATTGAAAATTGTCATCACAGGGAATATAATTTTGTTACAATGACATCACCACTTACCATGCTGTTGTTCTTACAGCAGGTTGTTGTCTATCCAGTTGTCTGCTACCGGCAGGCTCCTGGATATAACTCATATATGTGCCATGAGTCCATGACTATACGCGCCCCCCCCCCCACTCCTCCCTGGCCAGCTCAGGCAACCCAGACAAGTTGACCTGAGTGTGACCTTCCACACTGCAGACAGTAAACCGGTGACGTCATAATAAATATTAATGTTGCTCTCACTCTTACAGCAGGTTGTCGTCTATCCAGTTGTCTGCTACCGGCAGGCTCCTGGATATAACTCATATATGTGCCATGACTATACGCCCCCCCCCCCCCCACTCCTCTCTGGCCAACTCAGGCAACCCAGACAAGTTGACCTGAGTGTGACCTTCCACACTGCAGACAGTAAACCAGTGACGTCATAATAAATATTAACCCATTAAAGCCCACTGGCAAGTTTTTTTGCCAGTGACGGTTTTGTGTGACGTCACAATAAAAAAAATATTTTAAATGGCTACACAACTTGAACCCGTTGTAAACTCCCTTGACGTCTTGGTTAACTACATTTTATGCAATTGATAGTTGATACCAACGCTTAGCAACGCTTAAGTTTGTCAGAAAATAGTACTTACAAAATGCTACTTTATCGTCGTGGAAAATACAAATAAGTAGTTTTTTACATATCTTGTAGTAAGTAAGTCAATATTCATAAAGAAACTGTCATGTGTGGTGATTTTCACCATGTAATTGTAATGATAAAAAAAGATTCATACCTATGCATAAAAAGACTAATAATTTACATGGCAAAAAAATTTGCCAGTGGGATAATACATGGTATTATAGTCTGTAGTAATAAACCATTCTGTAAAATGATGCAACGAAATACACTATGTTTGTTATGTAGACTGTCTGGTACTAAATCCCCGAGCATGCTGATATGTTAAGCACATTTCCATCCTTTTCTAATAATAATTGTTTGTCTGCTAAATGACATATACTATGAAGAAATTGCAATTGAAAATGTAGGTACTGGCAAGAAAATTTGCCAGTGGGCACTTATGGTGTCTTTGATTGACATGTATCCTCTCCATGTTTCAATACGCTGCGAGGGATGAGCCAACTACTGTAAAGCAGATCAGAAAGCGAGGAAGTAGATGGTGTCATTGAGATGTGTATGAAATGTACAAGATTTAATGAAAGAGAATGTTAAATCTCCTGGGACCGTATTTCTCTCATGTTCCCCCACAATCTGGTTGATAGCATGCAGAGGGAGTACAACCTATATTCTCAGCAAAAGGAAAGAAGCCTCGGTGTAGATAAGATGGAGGCTCTAACATTGTTAGGTATCATGCTTCTATCTGGATACAATCGACTACCATATAACAGGCTTTATTGGTCAGAATGAGCTGATATTCACAATTCACATTCTCTGGTCTCTGATTCTCTGAGGCAGAACAGGCTCGATGTTATCATAAGTGATCTTTATTTTAGAGATAATACTAATTTGTTAGGTGACAGATAGGCATACTACAAGGTTCGACCGATATTTGAAGAGTTGCCTGAAGTTTTCAAGCAGACAGATGTGGCTGAGGATTCAGCATTGACGAAACCTTGATACCTTATTTTGGTAAACATGGCACAAAGCATTTCATCCGTGAGAAACCAATAAGGCTCAGTTTCAACTTGTGGTCTCCAGGATATACATGTATCACGTAAAACCGTATATTTGCGGGTCTAGAAACACCCCCCTAGTCTCAGTATGAAATAAAATTCATTTATGTATGATACTTCTCGTGGGAGTGGTTACCAGTGTTGGTCACTACATCGACCATATCTAGGGGTACTGGGATGATTGTTGGTAGTTGTACTTGTCACCCCCATCCGGGGAGGGTCATTAGAGATCTGTTCCGTCAGTTGCATGCTGTACGGCATGGTACGGAAGCACTAGTCTACAGCAATCATCCAAGGGAAGCTGCAGCCTCCTCCTATCTGGCCATAATCTAATCGCTGCGCGAGTTTCAGCATTAAATTGCACAGCGAAACCCAAGTCTGGGCATGTCTGGGGGTAGATCGCCTCGACATGCCCAGAACCCCTTATTGGGCGAGCGAAAGAAAACACTCTCAATAACCCACCATGTCCTATGACCCCCACCCTCACATCATCATCTGTACATCATTCATCTCATTAATTGACTACAACGTTTTTATCGCATTAAAATGTCACGTAAAATACCATTTGTGCCGGAAAGTTACGTAAAGCAATGATTTACTAATACTGCTACTGGTCACAATAAACACATTTCATTGACCCCTCTAAAGCCCACTGGCAAAAAAATTTGCCAGTCCCAGTAACTACTTTTCAAAAAAAAAAATATTTTTTTTCAAATTTTAAATTGTAATAATGGTCTAATCGTAGCAATGTATTATATTTTCGACTAGGAGGCTCTGTTTTAAAAAGTTGGGCTTTAATGGGTGTTGCTCTCACCCCTCCTTTTTCTGGTCTCACCACACAAATTCATAAGCGCATATTATTAAAAAGTTTAATAGTGAGAGAGTTACGATCTTTTTTATGAAATGTGGTGATTTATAGCAGGCTTGGGGTTAAATATTACATTTATATCATTTTGATACCGATTCATCTAGATTGGGTGATTTCTTCCTCCAAAAACATTGAAATCGGGAAATATAGGTATAAAATGTAGTCCCTAGGCTGGTAGTAACAAGGCACATGCTGCATTCGGAAGTTCCCGTGTTTTGGCAACGCCCAGGGAAGGTACTAGGACCTTACATTTGCATGTGAAAATAGAAAAAAAACCATGTTTATGCACCCTTTTTATTGTTTATATTGATAGAGTATGTCATGATAATTAAAAAAATATACAGGTTTATATAGATATTTTCATTTAAAGAATGCTGGGAGGCCCAAGCGTATGGGCCATAATACATGTAAGTCTATGGGAGTGGTATTATGTGTGGTGAGACGTTAAGTGCCCGTCTCTGGAAACTATTTTTCAAGCCCACAGCGAGTTTTTTGCCCCTAGATAATTTCCTTTGCTAATTTTTTTGTTAATATTAAGCCAATTTAGCAATAAAAATCATTTTGGTGGGTTTTGTTACAAAATTAACGAAGCTGACATGATGAATGTCCAATTATGGTCTGTACACCCAGAAATAGCCCATATAGAGCCATTATAGTTATAAGTTCAAATGACTACAATCACTTTCCTGGCATGATTTACCTCCCTTTATTATCTATACCTTTCATTTTTGTGTGCAAAATGAAGGGACAACACAATTCTATGAAAATACAATGGTTTATTGCATAAGATCAAGTTGAATATCTGAAAAAATAGACAACCGATAGACATGCCTTCAAGAAAGAGAAAACTATCTCTTACCATAGAAAACAGGTCATTTCTCGACATCTAATCGAACACAGGGGAACTTGAATTTGTGTTTGCGAGTTTGCTAATCATCAGAATTGAACAAGGTTTTCTCTTTTCAATACAGAATTAAATGTATTTTTCAGATCACACGAAAAAAAAAATCCTATAAAATGTATTTTGCATTATACAGCTTTCACACACACCTGTTGTCAAGGTCAGACCAGTGATCTGACTGTCAGACCGGATGTGGCAAGATGCAGTGGTGTTTGCCGTCATATTATGACGTCATCAGTTGTTGTGTTGTCGTCGTCTCAGTCCTGACCGCCGTCATGTTTTGACGTCATCAGTTGTTCTGTTGTTCCATTAGATTACCGTGGCCTCACACTTGGAGCCCACCCTTCAAGAATCTTTAAATTAAGATTATTTCAACTTTCTCTCACTCTAATCTCTATTATAAAAGTTAAGATAAATCCTAACTATTAAAATGGAAATGAGAGAAGTTAAGATTAAACGTAACATTAAGACTATGACGTTGTTGTTTTGTTTCAGGAGGTTGCCATCATCTCAACCTTGACTTCTGTGATTTTAGCGGTTTACATTTTCTACGCTGGAGCTGACAACTTCAAAACCATACAAGGTATGTATATCTATAACCAGGCTTGCGATAATTAATGCACGTGTTAAAACTGACATAAATATATATCATGTAGGCCTACTGTTGTGCACCCGCGGGCGCTGAAAAACATTTTTTTTTTGGGAACAGATTTGCTGTTGATATTTTTCTGTCCTGTCAACTTGTATCTCTTTATGTCAACTTGGTTTCTCCAACATTTACATGATCGTAAACCAAAGGTTGTCTGCATTACACAGTGGTAGCTGACCTCCAGATAATTTTCATAGATTCCTTGATGAATCTATAGAGTCACCTGATGAATCCTTAGAGTCACCCGATGAATCTACAGAGTCACTCAATGGATCCATAGATTCCCCTGATAAATCCACAGAGTCACCTGATGGATCCATAGAGTCACGTGATAAATCCATAGAGTCCCCTGATGAATCCATAGAGTCCCCTGATGAATCCATAGAGTCACCTGATGAATCCTTAGAATCTCCTGATGAATCCATAGAGTCCCCTGATGAATCCATAGAGTCCCCTGATGAATCTACAGAGTCACCCAATGGATCCATAGAGTCCCCTGATGAATCTACAGAGTCACCTGATGAATCCATAGAGTCCCCCGATGAATCCATACAGTCACCTGATAATTCCTTAGAGTCACCTGATGAATCTATAGAGTCCCCTGATGAATCCATAGAGTGTCCTGATAAATCCATAGAGTCTCCTGATGAATCCATAGAGTCACGTGATAAATCCATAGAGTCCCCTGATGAATCTATAGAGTCCCCTGATGAATCCATAGAGTCTCCTGATGAATCCATAGAGTCCCCTGATGAATCCATAGATTCCCCTGATGAATCCATAGAGTCCCCTGATAAATCCATAGAGTCACCTGATGAATCCATAGAGTCATCTGATGAATCTATAGAATCCCCTGATGACTCCATAGAGTCCCCTGATGAATCCATAGAGTCACGTGATAAATCTATTGAGTCCCCTGATGAATCCATAGAGTCACGTGATGAATCCATAGAGTCCCCTGATGAATCCATAGAGTCACCTTATAAATCCATAGAGTCACGTGATGAGTCTATGGAGTCACCTGATGAATCCATAGAGTCACCTGATAAATCCATAGAGTCCCCTGATGAATAGGGCGGGGGCCCTAGGGTAGTGGTTAGCACCGCTGCCCTTCATGCCAGAGTTCGGGGTTTGGTTCCCGGTCTCGGCGGTTTGAAAGAAACAAAAATGTTTCTTCGCCATCCACGTGTGAAAGTCAGTATTGTGGGGAACCTCCGTGACCGAGAGTTAGCGTGCTCGGCCTCAGACCGCCAGGGCTCGAATTTCGAATCCTGTGTCTAGAGGGCAGTGTCATCTCAATCATCTCACCATCCTCAGGAGGTTCTTCTGGCCCAGTTTAGCCTAGCCTATATGTGCACAAAAGTGGCCTAAAGCCCGATTCATTTCATTTCATTTTCCCCTGATGAATACATATAGTTTCCTGTATAAAATCGTTCGTATGCTGCAAGTTTTTATAGGTGGAGCCATGAATAAAGATATAGTGATATCAAAGTTTGACGTTTTCTACTGCGGCTTTCAGATGCTTTTACATTTTCAAAATGATGTATGCCAAGCCAAATTTTACTCAATGTTTTTTATTTAAAATGTGCGTCTCTGCATATTCATATATCGAATATGAGCCACTTGCGTCTCAATCACGACTACACGATACCTCCTGACTTCAAATTGACGATATTAAAAAATGATTGCTACACATTTTCATAAATGTTTCAACACACTTGAAGATGTACATCGCATCTGTGGTTAAATATATAAAATATACAAATTGGCGCTTTCTAACTGTTTTCTTTTTTCTTAGTTCAACAGATTCCCATTGGTTCCGAAGCTCCAATGCACAATACTGTTCTGCGAAGCCAAAGTACAGTAGGTCTAACTGGTCATAATAAAAGTGAGCAGTCAGCGCCTTTAGACTTTGAATGGCAGAATACGACAAGCTACAAATTATTCAAGGAGGGTGAGCTAACGACAATTATTTTTAGAAGCATCCCAGCAAACATGAGACGTTGGCCCAACATTGGTTTACTGTTGGGCCAACGTCGTAGACGGTGGGCCAACGGTAATCCAACGTTGGGCCAACGTCTCATGTTTGCTGGGATAGTACCTAGTTTTAACTCTTATATCACAACGCTGACATATTTTTGTATAAACCATGGAGACCAAAATAATTTTCTTAAAAGTACTGGCCCACGCTAAAATCATCAAAAAATCGGTGATTTTATTTCGGGTTCTTAATATGACCATATGATGTAAACATGTACATAGACTAGAACTGCATTTTTTTAATAATTTTTGTGCTGCGCATTCACCAGTTAGGCTAGATATAGAGACGAAATTCCTGATTTCTAATTATTGACAACCATGTCAAAAATAGGAAATGCGGGAATTTCGTCTCTATATCTAGCATAACTGGTGAATGCGAAGCACAAAAATTATAAAAATTTGCAGTTTTAGTCTATGTACATGTTTACATCATATGGTCAAATTAAGAACCCAAAATAAAATCACCGACTTTTTAATGATTTTAGCGTGGGCCAGTCCCTTTAATATTTCAGTGCGGAACCGTTTTTATAAGCCTACGTCAGAATATGACGTCTATAGATGTCAGAATCTGACTTATAAAGACGGTGACGTCTACAGACGTCAGAATCTGACGTATAAAGACGTCCCCGCGCTGAACGGGCTAGCTGCCTACATCTAAATTTAATTAGCAGTTAAGTTAATTTAGGTTGTTGTTTGTACATCAGCAAATACTAATTTGTTTAGATATGATTCATGTTTATATGGTAGTGTTAATTATGCCATACGTCATTTGTCGGCCGCAATAGACTTTGTAATACGTTAAACACACTAGCCTATTATGAAATCAATAATGGGCAGCCATGACGACGTGAGTGTGAGGTGATAGGGAATGGTTGGTGGCTAATTATTGATAGCGTTTTCCTTCAGTGACCTGATAAGGAGGTTTGGACATTTCTAATGGATTTACCCCCAGACATGGCTGCATGGACTTGGGTGTCAGTGGGCAATGCTGAAACGATGTGACCTTTCACTCAGCTCCGCTATATCCTCAGGTCTTGGGGCGGATAGTCCCCAGAGTAACAAAACATGTAGTGGAGGGTAACTACATTCATCTGACGCGAGAGGCATAATGTCAAGTACTCTATTATCGATAGTTTTAAGAACAAACCATTGCTACATCGGTGCCTGGTGCCCGTCCCACTAAACATCTTAAAATTAAGATCATCTTAACTTTCTCTTATTTGCATTAAAAAGTTAAGATGATCTTAACTTTTCTAATGCAAATAAGCAAAAGTTAGGATAATCTTAATTTTAAGATTCTTTGTGGGATGGGCCTCTGAGCCTAGTTGAACCAATGTCAGCGTTAGAATCTAGCGTTTATAGACGTCATATTCTGACGTTAAAAGTCAATCCACATACTGAAAGAGTATTTTTATAATGGACGTAGATTCATAACATAGGTATTCAAAAGAAGCGGAAAGAGCTAACTAAGGCATTTATGATGAAACCTTTGGTCTCTATGGTTTATATAGAACTATTTCAGCGTTGTAAGGGTTAAGATGCGATTTATGTTTAGGCCTACGTACTGTTGTACGATATTTGGTGCTCTCACGATGCATTAACCCTTTACCCGCCAAATTATTCAATCTGAATTTTCACCCTCTTGAAATTGTGTCTCGCTGACGCGATCCACAACTTCAAGTGAGTGAAAATTATTCAGATTTCACAAAATGGAGGTCAATTGTTTTCAAATATTGCTGATTTATGTCATATTTTATCTTCAACATATTTGAAAAGTGGTACGTAATGTGCTAATAAAAAATGAAAACCCGAATATATGCGACACCGGCGGTTAAAGGGTTAAAGCATCATTTTACATCCCTGAAAACAGTTTTAACTTTCCTACAATCAAGGGTTTTAGAACGAAAATTTCCATGAAACTGGTTTACCAATACATAGCAATTTTCTTCAATTTTTAAACCACATCAAATCATCTTCATCCACTACAAGTCGAGAATCGCGAGAGCAATTCGCGGCTTGTAGTGGATGAAGATGACAACGGTAAATTCAGGCCTGAAAGGGTTAAATCGCGTCTATAGCCATTGTAAGCCTTTTTATTTGTCTTCCAAATAAGAACATTTGCAAAAAAAAAAATGCATCGAATTTGAGAGATTCACATATGTTTTCATGCAAATTGTACATATAATTATGTAATTTGTAGATCGCAGTAGGGAGACACAATTTTAAGTGGATAAAAAATCAAATTGTATGATTAACCCTTGAAGGGCTGAGGAATATTTTTATAAAAAACATGAAAACCACAGGGTTTTTATCAATTTTAAGCCATGATAAATGGCTTAGTCATCTCCTTCCGATCCATTTGAATACCTATGTTATGGGTCTACGGCCATTACAAATGTTTTTTTACTTTTACAGTGCGGGGATCGACTGACGCGTCTGCAGACGTCAGATTCTGACGACTAAATCTATCCCCGCGCTGTAAGGGTTAAGTGCTTTAATGGTTTTGTTATGAGATCAGCTGAGCTGCATACGACGTGGCCAGATGACCAGATCTGATATCAAAAGGGCTATTGAAGGTTACCTCAGCCCTGATAACATCACGATATATACCCCGTATTGGCCCAATGTTTGCCCAGTACTGACCCAATACTAATTCAATTATACAGATACATTTTGCACATATGTGCGGTACTGGTGCAAAACAATATATATATCTGTATTGGCCCATGCCGTATAGGACCAAGAAGTCAAAAAATGCAGCTATAATGGCTGAATACCAGATCGTAGCCGTCGCTATGCTTCCTGTCGGTAGAAGCCGGTATTGGACCGGTAATGGTCCAATTTCGTCATGTCTGCTGGGAGATTGCATCCACATTTTCAGTTGTATAAGATATGACAACAGTAACAATATGACAATATAAACCCTTCACCCGATAAGTGGGCCTAAGCTTATTTTCAAAATTTTACACATTTTAAGTTTTGTCTGGCTACGCGACCCACAACTTCAAGTGGAATAAAATTATTCATATTTGTTTAAATTGAGACAAAACATTTGCAAAATACTCCTTTTATTCCCTATTTATAACAGTCATTTCATCGACGAATAAAACAGATTACTATAGTCGTGCTTAATTTAGCTCTTACAATTAAGCCTCTCTTGAATTATTGCAGGAGATTTGGATACCACGCAGACATCAGACAGAGTGTCCGACAGACAGAGAATAGATCGCGTGTGTGCCTTGATAAAGAACGGTACCTATAAAGTACCACGAACCTATGACAGCCCTATCAGAAGACCTAAAGGCATTGTAGATAATTATCATGGTGTTCTGTATTGTGACATTGGAAAAACGGGGTCATCAAGCTGGCTCAGTTTTTACCACATTATGACCAGAAAAGAGAAGCAAAAACGCCAAGCGTGGTTTGCTGAGCATGATTATCTTTGGTACACAAGGAGAACTACTAGTAGTAGATGGAGGTAACATTGTTCATATACAGTTTAAGAATTATCTTATGCCATGCCATGCCATGCCATGCCATGCCATGCCATGCCATGCCATGCCATGCCATGCCATGCCATGCCATGCCATGCCATGCCATGCCATGCCACGCCAGGTCATGCTATGCCATGCCATACCATATTGGCCTACCATGCAATCCAATGGCATGCCATGCCATGGCATGCCAAGTCATACATGCCTCGTTACGCCTGGTCATGCCCTGCCATGTCATACAATGCTATGCCATGCGATGTCATGCCATCTTCCAAGCCATGCTATATGTCATGTCATGCCATGTCATGCTATGCTATGCCATATCATGCCATATCATGGAATAATAATACACACCATGCCATATCCTACAATAATACATATCATACTCATTCTGATGTCAGAGATTACATCTCTAGCTGCTGCATACACTGATATTTCTATATACACGCATTGCTCTTGACTTGATTAATCAGCAGCTAGAGCTACTACATGTGTTTTAGGTTTTTTCAATAACATTCAGAGCTGTTTGTGACATTCACTTCAGATCATTATTTATTTTTTTCTTACTATTTAGTTTATTCTAATTTTTTAAGCTATTATAATTAATTTAGTCATGGGGGCTGCTGTTGACTATGGCGAGCTAGACATTGTGCTAGACATTCATGCGGGCTGCTAAAACAGCTCAACGCCCTGTTAAATGACGTATTTTTTTCTCAGATCGCTATATGAACTTGGAATCAATCGATTGTCAAAGACCAGAGAATTACACCAGGAAGTTAATGATGGTCTACCCGACCCCAGAGAGGATTACTTCCGGTTCATACAGGTCAGACATCCCCTGGAAAGATTGGGCTCGGCTTACCACTCGAAAGTGAAGAAATCACACAAATCCATAGCCAAACTAATTAGGGTAGGAATGCTTAGAACCTCTTTTTATTGGTTTGAAGCTTTGAATTAAACTTCTCATGGAAATGCGGTGGGGGACACTGATTCAATGTTGGATCAATGCTAGGCCAGCATCGTAGATTAAGGACCAGCATTGATCCAGCAATTTATAGTCATGATTGGTGTTACATTCGGTTCAGCTGTGGACTAAACTCTTAACAAAAAAGTTTCGCGGAGGCTCATTTCCATACAGTCATATAGGGAAAGGTTCACATACATACCAGGTATGTATGTGAAGCCTTTCTTTATATCACTATATGGGAAATAACCTACCTTCGAGAACATTTTATGTTAAGGGTGTAAGATACCTGGTTCGAATCCCGGCCTTTATCATCGTGGTTGTTCATAGGTCTATGCACTGCTCTGAACTGTTTAAAATCAGTGAGTCTGAAATATTGCCTGTGATACTTTGCACCACACTGAGCACAATCTGATATAAAACCTCATTCCCTCACCGCTATTTTATTGCTGACAAGTACTTGAAACCTTGATAGAATTTGTGTTTTAATTTCTTAATTTAATGTTTCGAATTATTTCCAATATTGTATTAATAAATGTATGTGTTTTGTTTTCAGAGAACACTTTTAAACATAACCGGGAAATTGCCTCAAAACCCCACACCATTTAGAGATTTTCTGATTTATGCGGTAAGTTTAGATGACAGATGGGTCCAAATGATTGATGTGTGGATGAGTAATATGTAAATTCAGCACACACAAGACGTTCAGCTGTTGTTGATGTTGGTCCATCGAGCAGACAGAGATACGTCTTGGAGGAGCGTGTACTGAGTTTAGGTCTACCCCCTATCCTGGTAATGGTCAACTGCCTTGGGTCTACCCAGAATCCTGGTGATATTAGGCTGCCTTAGGTTTGCCCCGTATCCTGTGGATGGTGGACTGCCTTAATTCGATCCTATATGGGCCATATATTCAACCAAATCCGTGGTTTTCACAAATCCCAACAGGGACCTACAGAAATTGTGAATGTCCCTGACCATGCACTCGCCCTGGAGCTCAGATAAACAAAAGCAACTTTTAACAAACTTTGATACACCATACAAATTCCCTGGAAAACACCCCAGACAGGGGTCCAAGCCCGCACAATATCGGCAGTTCCACAAGCAGAGAGCCAACATT
Organism: Flabesymbios commensalis; assembly: GCA_964017125.1. Lineage (NCBI taxonomy): Eukaryota > Metazoa > Annelida > Polychaeta > Terebellida > Flabelligeridae > Flabesymbios > Flabesymbios commensalis. Next base: position 97,911,249 of record OZ024906.1, on the reverse strand, counting down.
AAGCCAGCTCTAAAGCTGCTGCCTATCAGAGCGGGATGCGACGATTCGTTTACATGCGACGCACCGCCGAGTGTCTAACCAGAAGCCTGTCTATTGCGGGCCACTAACAATAACGGTGAATCAACGATGGTCCGGCACCCAGCCAAATCTCTCTGATGACTTGGTGTGTACACAACAATCCACACACGTCTGAGGTGCCTCAGAGAGTATGTACAAAGCCGGCCAATGCTCACCATTTAAAACCAGCGAAGTCGTGCCCAGATCCTATCCCAGCAAACATGCTATGTTGGCCCAACAGTGGTTTTACTGTTCAGCCTAAGTCGTAGAGGGTGGGCCAACAGTAAACCAACATTGGGCCAACGTACTGTGTTTGCTGGGCTTCGCGTGTACATACGGACACACTGAAGCAGTTCAAACACTGTGTGCACATCACTTACCTCATCATGTTCCAGACCTGAAATTAACCGTCCTGAACAAAACGTTTTAAAGCAAGTTGATACGGACTACAATAAATGTTATAAATATATACTGGGTAATTAGCCTGCCATCATAATCTCCACCACCAGTTTTAACTTTTATTATCATTTATTTATGTGAAGCCGAAATTTCAAATACAAATTCCTGCAGTTTAATACTGAAAGTTTACCGTAATCCAGCCATTAAATATTACTTTGCTATTCATACATTTATGACAGAACAATGAATTGGTTGTGTTTATTTGTTGAAGGCGATACCAGATGAACATTTGACAGATTTTAATGATGACCACTTCAAAACGTATCAGGTTTGTAGTATTTTGGGGGTATAACCCTTAGTAATAACACTAAAAACTGCATGAATGCTGAGCATTATATCCATAGGAACGTGAATAGAAGATAAGATATCAATCAATCAATCATTCACTAAAATCTGTCGGCTAGAATAGTAGGTGAAACAAATTCATCAAACAAATTGATTCAGATCATTATTCATGTTGCATAAAATATTGGAGTATAACAAATTTACAACTTATGGTATATATTCAGATGTAATGTTTTATCCAAATATATCATATATATATATGATTATTGAGATTTATTATTAAAATTATTTCTCGAGATAACTATGTCTATTTTTTTACAAACACAATTATTTCTTTCTTTAAAAATGCGTTAGTTAGTAAATCTAGCTTTAAAGGAGAGGAACAAAAATTAAATATCATCTTAACTATTTTGCTGTTAAAATGTTTGTTTGTGTTTATCATTCATTTAATCCTGATTTTTTAACAGACGTTGTGTGAGCCGTGTGATATCACATACGACTACGTGGCCAGACAAGAAACACTAGACGCAGATCTCGATCAAATTCTGCCGAAATTGGCATCCCTTCAAATAAAAAACAAATTTCCACATTTGCATGCTAATAAAGAAGCACCCCCGTCATACCGGACTATGTATTATGACATTCCCCTCTCTATCCTGCAACCTGTTCTGGACAAATACAAGGCAGATGCTGATATGTTTGGATACACATTTGACGAGTATATCAAGAGCAAATAAAAAATATATGATCACATCCCTGATACCATCACTATATTGGCCCAATACAATGAACCAGTATTTTTCCAATCTTGGCATCTTACTGGGATGCAAGTTGTGTTCATCTGAGTGCTGTATGGGAACGTTCATCACTCGTACATCAACCCCTTAAGCACGGGGATCGCCTTTAGACGTCAGAATATGACGTCTATAGACGTCAGATTCTGACGTGTACAGACGATCCCCTCGCTGAAAGAGTAAAAATTTTATAATGGCTGTAGACACATAACATAAGTATTCAAATGAAGCGGATAGAGCTAACTAAGACATTTATGAAGATTTCAAATTTAAAAAAACCCTTTGGTCTCTTGGTTTATATAAAAAAAGCAGCGAAATATAAAAATCAATGACTAATGCTTATTTTATTAAATGACTTATTTGTTGCTTTGACTTTCATCTCAATTCTTCATCGATTACCATCCAAATATTGATTTACTGTGCAATACATATTTTCCTAGCACTTGATAAGAGTGTGTTACAAGGTAAATAAGGATGTATTAGCCTTATTTGTCCCGAAGTGTTGCCCAGGGAGAATACACATACAGATGCCTACAAACCAGGACTTGCACTTTACTATAACGCTTGGGTTTCAAGCGCATGCGGTTTAAGAGGAATTTTGGCAAATAAGTGTTAAATGTAGCAGTAAGAAGCAATTTCTCATTAATTAGACGTTCTCTCAATGAATAACCCTTTAGTCAGTACATGTATTATTTTAGCATTGTGAGGATTATATAGAATTAAAGTAGATAACCTGCCCCTTGTTCATTCATCGAGAGGCATGTGGCCCATATGACCATCATCACATTCTTCCGACGTATTGTGCTGGGCCCGCTCACTTGTGACGCTTGGCCAACATGTAATCAATATTGGTTGAATGTCTTGTGTTTACCGAAAGTGTGTCCAGTAGGTTTTAAGTTAAAATTTAAATGCTCATTGGCCACCTTCCGGGTCAAGGCGCATGCACACATACAAAAATACCTTGAATTGCAACGAAGAGGAGTAAAATGGCGATGCAGATGCATAAAGGGCGATGGAAAGTCACTAAAATGCATTGAAAGGAAAAAACGTATTCCCTTTATGCTTCAACGCCCCTCCATTGCCCTTTAACGCCTCTCCATTTCCTTTTAGCACCTCTTTGTCGCCTTCCTATTGCCTCTTAATGCTTCTTCATTGCCTTTTAACGCCACTCCATTGACCTTTAACGCTTGAATTTACTGACGATCTGCTTCGCCCTCTAACGCTTTTTTATTTCCCTTTAATGCATCTCCATCCCATTGCATCACCTTTAACTACGTAATCCTCATCTTTTAATGCATCCCATCACACTTTAACGACTTTGTTACAATTTAAAGTTGTTTCCATAACCCATTAACACGTCTCCGTTGCGCTTTAACGTATTTCTATCGCTATTTAACGTTTCTCCGTCACCTTTTAAAGCATTCTCATCACCCTCTAATGCGTCTTCATCGCAGTCAAATGTCTCACCATGCATCGACCTATAACGCCTTTGTGTTCAGCGATAATGCATCTACATCACCTTTAATGCAACCTTGTCGCTATAAAACGCCTCCATATTACCCATTAACTCCTCCCCATCTTCATTTAGCGCCTCCCAATCTCCATTTAACAGCTTCCTTTTGCCATTCATCGCCTCTTCACCTTTAATGCCTCTCCATCGCCTTTGATGTATCTCCATGGGTCTTTAACACCTTTTCGTAACCCTTTAATGCCTCTACATTGTCATTTAATGCATAACCATCACCTATTTACACACCCGTCAACCTTTAATTCATATTTGTCGCCCTTTGATGCCTCCCCATAGCCCGGTCACACCTCTCCATTGACCTTTATTGCATTACATAATTGTCACCCTTTAGTGCTTCCCCTTTGACACCTCCCCATCGCCTTTTAGCACCCCCCCCCCCCCCCTCCCATTGACCTTTAGAGCCTTCCCGTCAACCTTTAACTATTCTCCGTTGCCCTGAAACGATTCCCCATCCTCATTTACCACTTCCCCATTGCCTTTTAAAGCATTCCTATTGCCATTTAACGCATCTGTGTCACCCTTTTGTGCTTCTTCCGTGCATGTAATGCCTTTCTATCGTCTCTAAATGCCTATCTGTCGACCTTTAACGCCTTTTCCTCACCCTTTAATGGATCTCCGTCGTCCTTTAAGGCCTCTCCAACTCTCTTTAATGCCTTCCTATCAGCATTTAAATCTCATCGCCCTTTAACACCTCTACACAGCTTTTTAATGCATCCCTGCCACCTTTTATTGCACCCAGTAACTTTAATGCGTTTTTTTGGCCCTTCAATGCCTCCACATTGCCCTATAATCGGTCATCAGCAATCTTTAACGGTTTCCTGCTGCCTTTTAGCGCTTCTCTATTGCCCTTCAACGCCTTCTCATCACTTGATCTTCCAATCTTGAACATTTCCTTTCACTTAAACCCTACCAGCCAAAATTACACCTAGAAAAGTTAATATACGTGAGAACTCTAATTTGTAGCATATACTGTATATCTGGTAATATTCGCGAGACTTTAATTTTCGCGAAAAAAACAAATTCATGAATTTCAGACTTCTGAAAAAGTCACAAAATCACAAATTCACGAAAATTTAAACACAAGAAAATTACCAGATCTAGGCCTACAGTATGTTGAAATCATATTTGACCTTGAAATTGACCTTAAGAATTACCATAAATAAACAATATGAATTTTACAGTCCATATCACACGAAAAAGAGGTATTGCATTTGTTCCTAGCAATATTTGATAAAAATCTTGTTTTCGCTTATAGATACCTGTTGACATTGAAATTGATGCGTTGACCTTGAATATGCCTTTAATCATCAAAAAAGTACAAAAGAAAGGATTATTCAGTCAAAATCTCATCAATAAGATGTATTAAACTTCATGCTATTTGTGCACTTCATGCTATTTGTGCTTGATAGAAATGATTTTTTTTTACGTTTTTGACCTTGAAATTGACCTCTAGACCTTTATCACCAAAATAGTTTTAGAAATTTTTTTGTAGTAAAAATAGCATGAAATGGAGGTATTACACTTGTTCCTACCTTTATTTGATTGAATTTTTTTTTTCGATTACTGACCTTCAAATTGACCTTTATTGACCTTACATCATAAAAATAATATTAGATCGAAATGGATTCTCCAGTCAATATTTGGCCTACACATAAAAGAGTTTTCACACTTGCTCCTATCTTTATTTGTTGAAAAATCTTATTTGACATTGAATTTTGTGTTACGTATTTGCCAGTTATAGAGAAATAAGGACGAAATTATTCCGGACATGCATGGCCAAAATAAGCTGGAAGCACAAGAATAACCGATAAATGGGGCTTACGGCACACTAAAGCGAAATAAAAATACTGATTTTTTTCTGATTTTAGACTGATTGCGCCGCTTTAATTACCGCAGTAACATGCCAACCGCGTTATCCGCTATAAGCCAATGATTTTGAAGTCCCAATTTTATTTTTTGGCAAGCGTGACTGTGATTGAACAATTATGGATTACCGTCAGGTAGGTGGCTAATTGGGGTATGGCGCTTATGGTGTCTATCTCTGTGTGACAGGTTGAAATAATCAACTGTATTATTAATGTCTTAGTTTTAAATGTACGTTGTTATTATTACACTGGTTAGTATCGAATGCGCACTAAGAACAGAAAGACAGAAAACACGTGGAACTCTCATTAAATACTGGACTTCAAGTCCGAATTATCCCGGAAGAAATTGGGATAGCCAATTACTTTAAACAGAAGGCCATGAAGTTGGAAGATGGATCCTGTCTGGGTCCGATCCCGAATCAACAGACGAATTCGTTACATTCCGTGTTTCATGTCTCTGCTGAGCTTAGTGCGCATTCGATACTAACCAGTGTAATAATAACAACGTACATTTAAAACTAAGACATTAATAATAATAATACAGTTGATTATTTCAACCTGTCACACACTCCCCCTCTTTAAGGAAAGGTGTCCAAACCTTTATTCTGAAATACATGAAGTTTTCTTAAGAGACCTAATGTATGTCAAATTTAGATGTCGAAGATAATACACAAAAAATAATTTCATAAGCAGTGCCTTCTTAACAGTAATTTAACAATTCCAGAAAACTGAGTTTACAAAAGGTACATACTTATTTTTTCTCTGTGATGATATATTAGGAAAATAACAAAAACATAACTTTTTTTGTGGCACCTTGCTTATCTGCCAACCAACCAAAATATGTGTCACTATTGCCATTGACAACCAGAATACATGAAACAATAAAACAATTGCTTTTGGTGGCTGCCACTTCAAAATTGTTAATAGAAATTTAAAATACAACATCATGGATACATATAATTATAACGCACACACATAAACTCTTAGATACAATCACTGTTCAAATATTATTCTAATATCTGAAACACAAAAGCAAAAATAGAATAAATCTTCATGTCAATTATAATAAGCCAAAATATAAATTCAGTTCAATTACTTGGAAATTGATATATATATATATATATAAATATAAAAAAGTTGCTATAATTTCATATGATTTTGAATTAAACTAACAGGTTTATGATTATACACAATAGTTTGTCCTCACTAAACAGTAATGTGGTATATTCTAAATTACATTTTAATGCAGTTAATTTAATAAAGCAAAACCTCAAATATTCCATTAGAACCTAGTAAGTAAATTTCACCTTTACTTTTCTTTGTATCAACTTACATTTTATAACATGACAAAAAAACAAACCTACACTCATTTAAATACTTACTCGCCCAACAAGAGCGATAAAATACCTTGGGCAAGATTTACTCTTTGGTTCCACATGGAACCTGAGTCTGCTGCTACACTGTGCAGCATTTGGTAGTTTTCTCCCATCCATACAGACTTTCGGCGAACTCTACCAGATTGCCTCACTGTAACAGGTGAATCTTCCACATGCAAGTCATTATCATAATCATTATCTACATTATCATCATTTACATTTTCAACATTATCTAAATCAATTGTTGGCGTTTCTACAGATCTGCCCTCAGACCTAGCAGAAGACTCGCCACTAGCAACTGACTCTGGAGGTTCTGTTATTACAGAGATATCATCTCCCTCCTCAGATAAGACCTCTACGCAGACATCTGGCATCAAAACCTCATCACGATCGACTATAACTTGATCGATGGGTTCAACCAGCTCTACGGGTTGTATAGGTAATGGGACATCAGGAATGTGGTTATTATAGGACCTTAGGAAAGGACCAATACTTGACTCTGTCTCTGAGTCAGAATCTTCTGAGGAACTTACCACAGGCTTTGAGGGTATATGTGTCACCACTTTTTTGCGAGGCCTACTCGGCAACACCTTGCCACGAGGTTCTGGAACTGGTACATCATCCCTAGCCGGGATGGTATTAATAGGGAATAAAAGATTACGGTGCAAAATCCTCTTACCTTTCCGTCCAGCTTCCCTTTCCACCTCATACACTGGTATGTCAGCATTGGGTTTACCAACCACTACATATACCTCATCCTCCCAGCGGTCAGCGATCTTACGCTTTCCCCTCAAACCTACGTTCCTTACCATAACACGGTCTCCTTCCTGAATGGTACAACCACGAACCTTTCGATCGTAGTTCTCACGTTGTCTCATACCTGCCTTTTCCGCCTTAGCTGAAGCCAGGGAGTACGCATACTCTAGCTGCTTCTTTAAAGAGTCCACATAATCTGTGTATGACTTACCATCATCTTGACCCTTTCTGCGAAAAACCAAGTCTACGGGTAATCTGGGATTTCTCCCGAACATTAAAAAATATGGAGTGAATCCTGTGGACTCATGCCTGGTGGCATTATAAGCATGAGTGAGAGCGGGGACATACTTTTTCCAGTCAGCCTTTTGAGCTGGCTCCAATGTACCTAACATATTGAGCAAAGTTAGGTTAAAACGCTCTACCTGACCATTTCCCATAGGGTGGTAAGGCGTAGTCCTAGACTTTTTTACATTGGCTAACTCACACAAATGTTTAATGGTATCACTCTCAAAGTTTCTTCCCTGATTGCTATGAATTCGCGCAGTAAATCCATAATGGACGATATAGTGTTCAAAAAGAATACGAGCGGTGGTCTTGGCAGTTTGATTTTTAGTGGGAAAAGCCTGGGCGTAGCGAGTAAAATGGTCAGTGATAACTAAAACATTCTCAATTCCACCCTTAGATGGTTCAAGGCTTAAAAAATCAATACACACCATTTCTAGTGGTTTAGTGGTTGTGATATTAACTAGGGATGCACGCTGTTGAATAGCTTTCCGGCGCAAACACCTATGACACTGAGCAAGATATTTCTCTACTTCGTCTGTCATACAAGGCCAGAAAAATCGCTCGCGTAATAGCGATAATGTGCGCTCCCCACCCATATGTCCTACCTCATCGTGACAACCTATCATTGCACGTTTTCTGAAAGATTCAGGCAAAACCATAGGAAAAGTGACATCGCCGTCAACTACTCTACTGCGGCATAGGATATTTTCCTGAAATTCCAATTGTTTGCGAACCCTCATAATCTGTTTCACAGATGATCTAAATCTACACGTGGCAAAGTAATCTTACCTTCAAGTTCTTGTATAACTTTAGACAGAATAGGATCCTGCCGCTGTACCTGAGCCCAATCTATTTCCTCAAGCTCAGTCGACCCAAGAACTCCCTGTGGAATAATTCCATCAGGTATGACCTGAGAATGGCAACAAACTGTCTCAACTGCAGGGTGAACCAATTGAACTCCCTGTAATACAGCTTGCACAGACTCAGAAGATAAAGTACCTTCCACCAACTCGCTTGGCCAATTAATGCGTGACAAAGCGTCCGCATCTACATTCTGCTTGCCAGAGCGATAGTGTATTGTGAATTCAAAATTTGCAAGTTGTGCGACCCACCTGTGACCTGTGGCATCTAACTTTGCAGATGAAAAAACATATGTCAAAGGATTGTTGTCAGTGAAAGCAGAGAAAGTGGTACCATGTGAATAATCTGCAAACTTCTCAGTTACAGCCCACTTTAAAGCTAAAAATTCTAATTTATGTACAGGGTAGTTGCGCTCGGACTTACTTAAGCGCCTACTAGCATAAGACACTACACGGTCTTTGCCATCATGCTCCTGGTAAAGGACAGCACCTAGACCTTCCATGCTAGCATCTGTATACAGCTTGAAGGGTTTACTAATGTCAGCAAAAGTCAAAACAGGAGAAGTTGTACATAAGTTTATCATATTCAAAAATGACTTGTGCTGCTCTGGTCCCCATACCAATGCTGCTGCCTTATGGCGAGCACCCTTCTTAGAATTTTGGATACCTGTGTTGAATAGAGCATCCTGTAAAGGTTTAGCTACCTTAGCAAACTGCGGAATAAACCGACGATAAAAACCAACAAAACCAAGAAAACTATGAAGCTCTGCAGCCGTAGAAGGGATTGGCCATTCCTTTACTGCTTTGATCTTCTCTGGGTCAGTAGCCACACCATCCTCAGAAACAATATGACCTAGATATTTGATGGACTTCTGAAACAGCTTGCACTTACTCGGCTTTAGTTTGAGGCCCTTGTCCTCAAGCCGTTGAAAAACTTTCTGCAGCTTTTCCAAGTGTTCCTCATAGGTGCGACTAAAGACTACAATATCATCAAGGTACAATAAACAGGAATTCAGATATAAATCACCCATGGCGGATTCCATGAGACGCTGAAAAGTGGCGGGTGCATTAGTGCGACCAAACGGCATCCTATTGCATTCCCAAAATCCAAGTGGATGGACAGAAAAAGCAGTTTTACATTTGTCTTCTTCAGCTACTTCAACTTGCCAATACGCACCCTTTAAATCTAGCGTACTGAACCATTTAGCACCACTCAAAGCATCAAATGTATCATCAATACGAGGCAAAGCGTATGCATCACGAACAGTTACAGAGTTAAGACGCCGCAAATCAATACAAAATCTCAGACTGCCATCTTTCTTTTTGACAAGTACAACATTTGATGCATAAGGACTTTCGGACCGACGAATAACACCAAGATCAGACATTTCCTGTAGATGTTGACGCACCTCGTCAATCATCGCAGGCGGAATACGTCTTGATCGCTCTTTGAAAGGAGTATCATCCGTTAAGCGAATGTGGTGTTTCACACCTGAAGCATAACCTAAATCCAAATTGTGTAAAGCAAAAACACTTTTCCAGTGACACAACATGTCTCGAACCTCGTTGACTTGATTTGGACTTAAATTCACATGCAATGCTTCATCAAACAATTGCAAAAAATTGTCATTGGAACTATCATGGGAAATAGGTGGAGTAGATTGGCTATTTTCTCCACTGTGGCTTGAAAAAGATTGCACAGAATTGTTTTGGGTGGAATAATCACTGAGTGTGATGCGTGATTTGGTATCTCTACAGAAACTCGCTTGGCGGACGTACCTGCCTTTAATTTAAGCAAACTTGGGGAAACAACTAGCCCACCAGGTAGCTCAGAACTAGGTAGCTCATCTACCAACACATTTACAGGCAAACTAGTACCAGCACCAGCACGTGTCAAACCTTGCACCATCACGCGCCCACCGGCAGGAATTGTCATTGGCTTAGTAGTTTTAACAGAACCTACAATACCCGATTTGGCTTCATATTTTCTCTGACCTGTGAGACTCTGCATCGCCAGCCGCCATGGACTTGATAGGCGCTGATCGCTAGACACAGCCTCTGAAAAACTAGAAGACAACATATTAGTACCAATCAAAACTGGTACTCGCCCATGATATGGAGTATCAGGGACAACAAGAAAAAGTACATCAAAAATTTTGTTGAGTTCAGGAAGGCAAACACTAAATTTTACATAACCTAGATATTGAATCTGATGCCCTCCTGCACCCTCAATACGAATCAAATCTTGTAACGGAAGGACGGTTAATTTTGCTCTAAGCGCAAAACTCTCAGAAATAGTACTTATCATAGAAACAGTGTCAATCAGAGCATTACATCTGATTCCTTCTAAGTCAATAGTAGCTTTATTTGAAGAACCAACAAAACTACTTACCTGGGGCGGTTGTGGGTTGCCTACTCTCTGCCCCTTGAAGCAGGCTACTGGCCGTTTAAATGAGGACAAGAAAATTTTGTGTGACCAGCCTGGCCGCACCGATAACAATTACCTCTAAAAGGCCTAGATTGCGCTGACTGCCTACTGTCAGCTGCACGAGAATTGTTAGACTCAAGCGCTCCAAGGCGCTTCTCCATCTTACCAAGACTAGCCAAAAGTTGGTCCATTTTCTTGGCCATACCATCACTTAAAACAGTGGCTTGACTTACCTGCGCAGATGGCTTAGATACAGGTTCATCTTCCAGCTCTGCTACTCTAGCCAAGACCAAAAGAGAGTCGTAGGCTGTTCCATTATCGAAAAGGTGCCGAATAGCATTTTTTACAGTACCTGGCCTAAGTCCAGAGAAAAATTTAGTACGCACCATCGTCTGTGCTACATCAGCTGACACAAGAGGCTTATCCTTGTCCTGGCGATCTTGCAATTTAGCAACCAGATCATCCAACCGGCATGCCCAACCTGCCACCTTCTTCGACTCACCTTGTTTTGCTGAATAGAATTGCTCCAGCAATGTCTCTGGTGGGAATATATTACCAAAAATCCTGGACAATTTCTCTATCACGGTCTCAGCTGTGATGTCTTCACCGAGAGTGCGTAGGACATCAGCTGCTGTACCACGTAGTGACCTGCGTACTGACTGTACAATCACGGATGGCAAATAAAACGGGTCTTTAATTAACCCTTTGACCTCAAGTTTCGACTGGTCAAAACTTACATCACCCTTACCTGACTCTCCAGAGAATGTGGACAGTCTAGGAGGTCCAGCCATCAGAGTATGGTTTGTATTACTGCTGCTGTCTGGGGTAGGGTTGATTTTCATGGCAGTTGCAATCTCCTGCTGTTCCACTGGAGAGAGATCTTGCATTTTCTTTATTAGATCCTGCACAGTAGTCATGATTGCTAATTTCTAAACACAAACTGACTATAGAAAGTATGGTCAAACAAAAGATGGGAAAAATCAAAACCAAGAAAAATATATCTGAAAACACTCCGGATAAGAAAATCAAAATCCAAAAATCATATACCACTATGTGAAATAAATCCTAAATATGTGAATAGTCCATCCAAAATTACGGATAAGTTTGAAGGAACTATCATAAGGTTAACCACCAAAAATAGGATGTCAAGAGAACTCGCAGCCAACGCTGATCAAGTTACGTAATGACGCGCACCTGAAATCAAATCAGACAAAGTCAAACAATCTTGCTTTAGACTTCTACTGATTATCACACATGTATACATACAAAAATCAACATAAAAATCATATGACTAATTTCAATAAACCCAATATAATATAGTACGATATGTCAAAATATAACGCTCCAGCAAGCGCTGATCTGGTTATGTAATGACATGTACCTCAAATCAAATCAGACAAAGTTAAGCAGTAGTATTTTGCTATATACTTCTACTGATTATCAAACATATACAAAATAAATCACAAAACAAAATATATATATCACAATCTTCTTCTGTATCCACGAGTAGGTTCTTCGATTTCTTCAACTGTTAACGCCAGTTTGACAGTTGTTTGAGTCTAGTTCTATTGGGACATAGAAACAAAATTCCACCGGCCTCAGCCCGGAGAAAATTTCATTTCACAATACAATCAAAAGTCACAGTTCTAACGCACAGTCGCTTCACACCTAACACGCTGTATTCTCAATAACTTGGAGAATCATATCACTGAGCTGCAAAGTCTATTTAGTCTAGGGTGGTCACTACTGTCACAGCTAAGTAGAAACACACTACTACAGCTCACTAACATACATAATATGTGACAGGAAATATAACTAGCTGGGTTAACTAGTTAAAAAATATGCACAAGATTACTCACTGTACAACACACCCCTCCCCTGGTAAAAAACTTGTGCATTCTGAATAGGTCTGGTACACACGTCTGCGTACACGCTAGTAGATTCCAGTAGACCTATCAGATAAAACACCACACTGCTCCGGAGACTGCTACCAGGACGAACGACTCCCACTTCGCACATATAGTCAACACAAGTCACTCATGACTGCCGTTCTTTGCATAAGGTTGATGGTAGAGATGAATAATGATGAAAAGAAGTCATGAACAAGAAGAAATCCAGCATTCAAGGAATCCAGCGCGAGAAGAATCCATCACGAGAAAAATCCAACACGAGAAGAATCCAGCACGAGAAGAAATCCAGCATGAGAAGAAATGGCGATTAAATAATTTCAGTTCAAATCCATGAGAAGAAGTGGTTGAAACTTAGCCGTGCCAACTAACACACATTGGGCGCCATTTTGTAGTGTCGTCTATTATAGACTTTAATTATTAGGTCTAGATTTAATAGATATACTGGGGTTCTTTTGTTAGTCTGGCAGCTTAGTTTTGTTTTAGTTAAAATCAGAAAATTAATCAAAAAGAACATGCATGATTTAGTCCGACGCACACAAACGTCGATATGTGCCCCCTCCCCCCCCCACTCATCTTAGCGAAAAAAACATGTGCACGCCCCTGTGCTCCCAATGGTTCTTAAATCGGGGTAATTTGCAGTAGTAAGTAACACCACTTTACACGAGGCATAGGGGAGGAGCATTTACAAAATTAGGTCTACTCCAACTGCATCATCAACGATTTCATAAAACACGTCTTAAAAGTAATCCAAGACACATAAATTGTGATTTGCAATCATGTTGCATTATACGGCTATGAATACTGTTTCTAATATAAATCACAATTGAGAATTGCCTCTTACATCAGACAAAACCGTATGTATTACAATAAGTAGTGTACGTTATTTCACATGTCAGTGTGTTATTAGACTACTTGCGTTACATTATTATTTAATCAATTATGTCTTTTTTCACATAAATAAAAATAAAATGGAGCTTGTGGGGATGAATGAATGAGACGATACTGCCCTACAGACACAGGATTCTATATTCAAGCCCTGGCCGTGTGAGGCCGCTACTTATTTGACACAGAGGCTTCCACAATATTGTATCTTTACGAGTGAGCGGGGGAAAAAAAATTAAACGTTGAGGCCAGAGTGGGGCTCGAACCCACGATATTCGTCTTTCCAAGCAAGCAGCTTTAACCACTGCAGTAGGTTCCCATCAAGGTCATTACTACAATATAACGTTATATTACATTATATTCCATTATATTTTTATTATTATATTACATTATTACAATAAGTAGTCTATGTTATTTCACATTTCAGAGTGTTTTACTGGGGCGGGGGCCCTAGGGTAGTGGTTAGCACCGCTGCCTTTCACGCCAGAGTTCGGGGTTCGGTTCCCGGTCTCGGCGGTTTCAAAGAAACAAAAATGTTTCTTCCCCATCCACGTGTGAAAGTCAGTATTGTGGGGAGCCTCCGTGACCGAGAGGTAGCGTGCTCGGCCTCAGACCGCCAGGGCTCGAATTTCGAATCCTGTGTCTGGAGGACAGTGTCATCTCAATCATCTCACCATATCAGGAGGTTCTCCTGTGTTTCGTCAAAAAAACACGTTTGAGCTGAAATGTGAGTTCTATCCCGAAATCTTATCAGGTTGTAAATCAACAGGGAGTTTAAGCTGCGGCCAGAGTGCTGCGGCTGAGCTATCGTTTGGTGATTTATGTAGGTCTAATTATCCCTAAACCGCAAATGGCTAATCGCCTCCTACGACTAGACCAACGTTAATCCAACATTGATTCAACGTTTTATGGCTTTGGGCTGTGTGGATATAGGTCTATATATACAGAAGCAGATTATCAGCGACAATATTATCATTATTACCACTTAGTGATTTACTGAGGCTAACAGATATGTTGTAAAGCGATTTGCTTAATCCTTGCTTAATACAAGAAGGTTTTCAACCTCCTTGCATAATATTAGCATATGTAACACAACTACAGCTGATAATGGCTTAGTTTTCTCACTCACTCACTCACTCACTCACTCACTCACTCACTCACTCACTCACTCACTCACTCACTCACTCACTCACTCACTCACTCACTCACTCACTCACTCACTCACTCACTCACTCACTCACTCACTCACTCACTCACTCACTCACTCACTCACTCACTCACTCACTCACTCACTCACTCACTCACTCACTCACTCACTCACTCACTCACTCACTCACTCACTCACTCACTCACAAACTCACAAAATCACAAACTCACTTATTCACAAACTCATTCCTCAAACACTCACTCACTAACCCGCCCACTAACTCACCACTCTCATTAAATCACTCACTATGTTTTTTTAGAGCATTGGCGCACTTTCACATGAATAGGTGCTGAGACCGACATCTGAAAATATGCCTATAGCGCGACCGACGGTCGCGCTAAAGGCGGCTTTATAATAATAGATGATTTATAATTATGTACCATGCCTTGGTAGGATTACTACATTTACGGTAGCTTTCATATTGTTTGGAATTAAAACAGTCACACACTCACTCCTCACTCACTCATTCGCTCACTCGCTCATGCGCTCACGTGCTCACTGGCTCAATGGCTTACTGGCTCACTCACTCACTCACACACTCACTCACTCACTCACTCACTCACTCACTCACTCACTCACTCACTCACTCACTCACTCACTCACTCACTCACTCACTCACTCACTCACTCACTCACTCACTCACTCACTCACAAACTCACTCACTCACTCACTCACTCACTCACTCACAACCTCTCTCACTCACAAACTCATTCTTCAAATACTCACTCACTAACTCGCCCACTAACTCACCACTCTCATTAAATCACTCACTATGTTTTTTTTAGAGCATTGGCACACTGTCACATGAATAGGTTCTGGGACCGACATCTGAAAATATGCATATAGCGCGACCGACGGTCGCGCTAGAGGCGGCTTTATAATAATAGATGATTTATAATTATGTACCATGCCTTGGTAGGATTACTACATTTACGGTAGCTTTCATATTGTTTGGAATTAAAACAGTCACTCACTCACTCACTCACTCACTCACTCACTCACTCACTCACTCACTCACTCACTCACTCACTCACTCACTCACTCACTCACTCACTCACTCACTCACTCACTCACTCACTCACTCACTCACTCACTCACTCACTCACTCACTCTCACTCACTCACTCACTCACTCACTCACTCACTCACTCACTCACTCACTCACTCACTCACTCACTCACTCACTCACTCACTCACTCACTCACTCACTCACTCACTCACTCACTCACTCACTCACTCACTCACTCACTCACTCACTCACTCACTCACTCACTCACTCACAAACTCACTCACTCACTCACTCACTCACTCACTCACAACCTCTCTCACTCACAAACTCATTCTTCAAATACTCACTCACTAACTCGCCCACTAACTCACCACTCTCATTAAATCACTCACTATGTTTTTTTTAGAGCATTGGCACACTGTCACATGAATAGGTTCTGGGACCGACATCTGAAAATATGCATATAGCGCGACCGACGGTCGCGCTAGAGGCGGCTTTATAATAATAGATGATTTATAATTATGTACCATGCCTTGGTAGGATTACTACATTTACGGTAGCTTTCATATTGTTTGGAATTAAAACAGTCACTCACTCACTCACTCACTCACTCACTCACTCACTCACTCACTCACTCACTCACTCACTCACTCACTCACTCACTCACTCACTCACTCACTCACTCACTCACTCACTCACTCACTCACTCACTCACTCACTCACTCACTCACTCACTCTCACTCACTCACTCACTCACTCACTCACTCACTCACTCACTCACTCACTCACTCACTCACTCACTCACTCACTCACTCACTCACTCACTCACCCACTCACTCACTCACTCACTCACTCACTCACTCACAAACTCACAAACTCACAAACTCACAAACTCACTCACTCACAAACTCATTCCTCAAACACTCACTCACTAACCCGCCCACTAACTCACCACTCTCATTAAATCACTCACTATGTTTTTTTAGAGCATTGGCGCACTTTCACATGAATAGGTGCTGGGACCGACATCTGAAAATATGCCTATAGCGCGACCGACGGTTATAATTATGTACCATGCCTTGGTAGGATTACTACATTTACGGTAGCTTTCATATTGTTTCGAATTAAAACAGTCACACACTCACTCCTCACTCACTCATTCGCTCACTCGCTCACTCGCTCATGCGCTCATAGTTGCTCTAAAGTACTAAAATAATGGGTAAATTTAATTATTACTATATATTATATTCTAGAGCATGCGCTAAAAGTGATGCATGTTCACAAAATATGAAATATGCTATTATAGGAAAATTTAAATGCATATTTATATATTTTATTTTGAAAAGGTAACAGTCACTTCAACATGTTCAACCTACTAAACTAATGATATAGTTCAATTGTAATAGTAAATATTACATTCCTGAACGTATACTAAAAGTTACCCGGTATGTCTGGGCCGCCTAACTCATTTACTGTGCGAGGCCCAGTCACACTGACCGCCATTTTGTTTACACAGCCAGCTGTGTAAAAACGACACTCGCGCTGATTACCAAAACACTCGGATGCCATGAAACTGAGACAAATATTTCAAGTGCCTATGAAAACTAGGCCATTTTAAGCAGGCGTAAACTTGTGGTCGTATTGGAACTATACGTACACTGATACAGCATAGATATTACAGTGAGGCTGGATGCCAGCTGACACTTCGTTTCGGCTGTGACCTGCAACATCGTAAGCAGTGTTCTCACTGTAGCTCTGGATAGTGTACCTCCTAGCCAATTGTGTTGGGTTATTTTTTTATTATGACAGATTAATTGCTTTTTTTGCTTATGCTTTTCTTCCGGCCATTTTGGTGGCAATTTAGGACTTCAGTCTTCGGAAGTCAGACTTCGGACAGACTTTGGACATATTACTTCGGACATAATACTTCGGAGATCGGCAGATTTCGGAATTCAGACTTTGAATGGACTTCAGACAGACTTTTAACGTCAGATTTCAGACTTTCAACTTCAGACTTCAAATTTTGGGCGTTAAAACTGGACTTCGGTTGCAGACTTAGACAAAAGACAGCTGACTTCAGACTCGGATTTTGGATTTCGTCAGACTTCGTACATCAGATTTCGCTGTGGACTTTAGACATCAGTTTTCAGACTTCGGATTGTGGATTTCGGACATGCTTCAGACGTCGGATTTTAGCCTTCAATGTCAGACTTCGTACAGATGTCAAACTTCGAACTCAAAAACTCAGACAATTTATTTGTCACACAACAAAAACAAAGTTACATATGTAACCAAAAAAGCTAAAAAAAAAATACATTATAATATATGTTATGAGGATCAGGAGACTCGCATTAATTTCAATGGTGATCGCTATAATGCAGACCACTTCAGACAGACTTCGGACAGTTTTCAAACTTCGGACAGACCTCGGACAAACTTCGGACAAACTTCAGACAGACTTCAGATGTCAGACTCCTACTTCAGAATTTGGACCTCGGCGAGGCTTCGAACATCAGACTTCGGATTTTAGACTTCTGACTTTGAATTTCACACTTTAGATTTAAGACTTCGAACTTCAGACATTAGAATTCGAACTTTGAACTTTAGACTTAGAGTTCAGATTTTAGACTTTTGTTATAGGCCTACTTCGGACAGATTTCGTCCTTCGGATTTTGAACTTCGGTCTTTGGATTTCAGACTTTGTACAATATATTTCAGATTTCTTTGGACTTAAATAGTTCAGACTTTGGACTTCAAACTTCAGACGTTAAAGTTCAGAGTTAAGAAACCCCCACTGGGTATTAATACTTTGAATAGTTGAATAATAAATTAAAACACTATTTTCTATGACTTGATCTTTTGATTAAAATGATCAAAACAATCAAGCAGCTTTAATAATTATTGTGAGACAGCTGAATTCTAGCTGTCCGTAGAGCACTGACCCTGAAAGTCGACGCAAGCTCAACTTCAGTGCCGTCAGGCTCTAGTTTCAATTTGTCTTTACTTCAAATACATTTGGAGCAAATCTTGACCAAGATTTCATATTGAGTCATGTTAATCAATGTCCACTGTGTCCCAGATTCGGTGGGTAGGCTACTATGAACTATAGGGTGGGGTACAATTAACAATGTCTCCTGGTCAAATGGAAGAACATTTAATAGTAAGATAAGACATGCAATTGTAATGTTACATGGTGTAAATCTAAATTCTGTTTATAAAATAATTCAGAAATATATATTCACTGACGATGGGGTCCTTTGGATATTTGATGTCAAATGTCCATGGTGTCCTGTCCATGGTGCCTCATAGAAATTATACTGTCCCATGTGCCCCATCCATGGTGCCCCATCATGATAGATAAAATTGTAACCATTTAAGCTGCAATTTTTTTTATATTAGCTCCATGGAGTGTTGAAAATATAGACAAACCCATATTTAACTGAAAGTTGGATTTCGCCTATCATCAAAAATATATCGTCTCTCATATCATCGAAATACATTGGCTAAAATCTCATGCTGAGAGTGTACGCTTCAGAACCATTCCCCAGGGGGCTCCATGTTCTGAATTGAACAACAAATTTGTTCAAAATGTCAAATGTCCATGGTGCCCCAATGTCCATGATGCCACCCCCCCCCCTCCTCTCCCCTATTTTATTTTTGATAAAGTAAATGGTCTGTGAAAGACAGGTGATGATTGCAAATTAGTTGTATGTCGGGCATTTGTTGTTCTTGTTGAGTCATGGCAGTAATTAGGGGTGTCATATAGTTTTTACCCCTCGGACCGTTGGGCCCGAAGGGGTATTGTCGTCCCCTTCCCCAACATGGTTCAACAGATTAAATTCATAATTCATACAGACATTCAACCCCTCCCTGCACTTTTTTTACCCAAGGTCAAGGTCATAGGTCAAAGATTAAAAAAAAAATTGTTAACGCGATAACTTGAAAAATAATTTTTGGATCTCTCCAATTTTTTACGTGAAGTTACCCATTTTGAAAAAATACATTTTATATGTAGGAATTTATCCTAAAAAATTTAGTAAGAATAAAACATAGAATTTTACAATTTAGGTATAGCAGAATATGTAATATGTTGTGTATGGCTTTTCGTTCTTTTAATATATGAATTATATAGAATAGAAAAATGTGTAAAAAAGTTACAAATAACGAATGAGTTTACTTACCTACAATATATTATTAAGTATGCATCGTTTGTAATGTGTAGAAAAGTTTACGAAGTATTATTCCTGCAAGATAAATTTGACAAGATACAAATAACGAATGAGGTTACCTACCTAGAAAAATATTTATTAAGTATGTATTGTTTGTAAGAAAATGTGTAAAAAAGTTTATGAAGTATTATTCCTGCGAGATAAATTTGACAAGTTACAATTAGCAAATGCATTTCCCTAACTAAACTATTTATTAAGTATGCATTGTTTGTAAGAAAATGTGTAGAAAAGGTTACGAAGTATTATTCCTGCAAGATAAATTTGACAAGTTACAATTAACAAATGCATTTCCCTGACTAAACTATTTATTAAGTATGCATTGTTTGTAAGAAAATGTGTAGAAAAGTTTACGAAGTATTATTCCTGCAAGATAAATTTGACAAGATACAAATAACGAATGAGTTTACTTACCTGAAAATATTTATCAAGTATGCATCGTTTGTAAGAAAATGTGTAGAAAAGTTTACGAAGTATTATTCCTGCAAAATAAATTTGACAAGATACAAATAACGAATGAGTGTACTTACCTAGACAATATTTATTAAGTATGCATCGTTTGTAAGAAAATTAGTTTACTAAGTATGCATCGTTTGTAAGAAAATTAGTTTACTTAACTAGAAAATATTTAATAAGTACGCATTACTTGTAATACAATTTAATATAATACAGTTTGAATTTGACAAGTTACAAATAATAATTACTATATTTAACTGGAAAATATTTATTAAGTATGCATTGTTTGTAATAAATTTTTAATATAATGCAGTTTAAATTCGACAAGTTACAATTAACAATTAGTATATTTAACTGGAAAATATTTATTAAGTATGTATTGTTTGTAATACATTTTATTATAATACAGTTTAAATTTGACAAGTTAAAATTAACCAATGCATTTTCCTAACTAAAATATTTATTATGTATGCATCGCTTGTAAGAAATTTTAAAATGTGTTTAAAATAAAATTAAAATATTTTAGAATGGAGGGTATGATGTTTATAAACTGGAAAAGTGTACATATATTACTCAGAAGAGAAATAAATTAACCAACGCAGGATATTTTCAAAAAAATAACTATCAAGTGTTTGTTAGTCCTATCGGTTTAAGTCTTGCATCCTACTCCCGACCAATCAAATACTGGTTCAGCTTGTCACATGACGAGATCGGCCAATCACCGCTGTCATTCGGTTGTTATTTAAATTAGGGTAGAATACGAGACTTAGGCCGACCTATTCAGATGGATGTAGATGTGAAATATTTTAGTTAGTAATTGCTTTACATTGCGTGAAGGTGAATATTTTAAATAAGTGTCCAATACTTAGAAGGTGGAAATATATCGCCTCTTACACCCTAAATGGATACATACGTTGTGTCTAGCAACTGCTATCACCTGGAGTATCACACAAGACTCATCCGACGAGGTTACAGGGTTTATATCTGTTCTCCACCGATAGAGTGATTCGATGTCAGAACCATTCGATAGAGACCAACAAAGCAGTTTATCACTACTTATTTGAATTTCATCTAACATTCTAGCATGTAAATTTAAGCTGTCTTAGTAACAAACTGTCTCGTCGTCGTCATTGGCTATATACTTTAACAAGTGATTTATGCATATGAGTGAGGTCTCTCACCTTCGATTAGTGTAACTAATCAATCAATCCAATCAGAATCATGTTGCATGCGGTCACTCTTGCTATGAGGGGCACCCGTTTGTTGGTTGGAGACTGCTTGTAGCTCTAATCAACTCTTTATTGATCGCGAGGATGAATTGTAGAGTAGTCTTAAAATCCTGATTGCCACTGTTTACTTGAGTCCTTGCTTTGAATTTTATATAACAATATACAATATGCGAGTTTTAAATTCAAAATCTAAGATTCTTACATATTACTTCTAACTATCGAGATTGTAGCAAGTAAAATATATGACTTGTCAATCGAAAATATGTTATATATATATATAGTATACTTCCATCATGTATTTATAGGTTGTCAAATGTGTGATTTATGAGGTTGAAAATGTGAATGAAGTTACTGTATGTGATTGGATCTTTTTAATGTCTATTTACACAATGGTTACTCAACTGTCTCTCCTCCCTCTTGTCACCTAATAGCCATCAATCCCGCAGAAAAGATGAGTTAGATATGAGCGACGTATTATAAGTTCTAGATATTTTGATTAAAATAGAGTAAGCGAAATTTGTATGTTTACATCTTTTGGAGTAATATATGAGAAGTGTATTATAAGTCCTAGATAGTTTGATTAAAAATAGAGTAAGCGTAATTTATAGTATGTCTAAATCTTTGGAGTAATATATGAGAAGCATATTATAAGTCCGTAGATAGTTTGATTAAAAATATATCAGCGGCAAGAGGGAGGTGGCTTATATGATATATCGCGTCGTGATTGGCTGTTAGAGGTCAGTATTTATATCTTATCGTGTTCTGATTGGCTGTCAAAGTGCTCCGTAATTTTGTACGTACCAAAAATATGTGGTATTGAAGATAAATGTGGTGATACTGTCTTTCCGTGTATGTCTAGAAAATTTCTCATGTTCTGGTATCTATCCAGTTTAGTAGTTAAAATATGTTCATGACAGTTTCTGCTTCTTTTAGATATTCGGATGTATAATTTGCATAGTTAAATATTACCTGGTTGATAGAAATTAAAAAAGTTATCATTATATATATATATATATATATATATATATATATATATATATATATATATATATCCGCAAATGCAACCGTTGGGTGACATCATAGCGACCGTTGGGTGACACGTGTCACCCACAGGATATATGTCGAGTCACCCAAAAGTATTTGATGAATATTCTTGTTACGCTGCACCCATGTTTCGCGCATTCATATTGTTTAACATTCTCGTCATGTCCCAATGTTGCAAATCGATTTTTGTTTGGTTTCAGTTTTATTTTATAGCCGAAAAAGTACGTTTTTCAATTGAAGGATATATAACACGTACTACCTTTAGGTGCCACCTCTATTTTCGTATTTATTTCTGATGAAATGGTGTATATGTATAAAGAAATAGCAGAAACTTGTTGCCTTGGTGTTTATGGCTTGATTCGACCTGAAATTGATTATTGAAAAACCACATGTGAGAAAAAAACGATTTTATTATTTTATCCGTGTGCTCAATCCCGGTATCGTTGGGTGGCGAAGCGACGCGTTCGGTGCTTCCCGTGTTAGTGCACTCCGCATCAGTTGTGTTTAGGCCCTATGACTGTTAATTTCCTTTTCTGTCTGAATTATCGACTTTTATCTAACTGCACCACCCTATACGAAGGCAATGAGATGAAAATTTAAAATGCGTATCATTGCTAAGACTTACTAAGTCACACCTGGTGAAGACTATATCAGTATTTTAAATGATATACACGAGGACGCTGTACGACAGTGAACGAATGCTGCACAGTTCTCGCTGAAACAACCATGGCTGCATTTCCACCACGAGGAAAACAAATAGTGAGTATTCAGACATTTAATGAAGCCAAGCTTAATTCATTTATTACTAAAAATTCAGAAACTGTGCAAAGTATTTATTTTGTCATTGTTCATATTTTCAACTATTTAGTGCACTTGATATTGGGCTGATGTGTAGGCCTAATGTGTCTGCACACTACTGTATCACTATAGGATGAGCTCTGGAATGTCCCGTGAATCTTGAATTTTCAGTACTTATTTGTATCAAGTTTGTTTAACTACTATGTCATAGTATATTGATCATCCTGATTTATTTTTCTAGTTAGGGAATGTTTATTTTTTTACAATTCGTGTCAATTATGTTGTTAACATAATTCTGTATTATGTACACCTCGTACAGCTATGCTGCGCCGAGTTTATATTCTTAACGACCTTGATGACAGGTTTCAGAGCATATTGCTCAAGCTTATCACAACAGCCAACACGTGTAGCTGGACTAGCGCTGCTTCGCTGCTGGGACAGTGTGGAGATACTGGCCCAACATTGAGCCAGCACTGGGCCAGTGTGCAGCTAGCTGCGTATCTGGTTGTGCGGTATTGTTCAGTGGAAACAAACTTTGCTGACAATTTATGCGAAATTGAAACATCAATATTGCTGTTAACCCTTTCACTACGAGCGCCGGTATAACTGTCTGGTTCATTTGTGGTATGCTACTGCCTCTGTAGGCCTAATCGCTAGGAAAAATACCCAACAAACACGATACTATTCTCCAAATCAATCAATCAATAAAACTTCTATAGCGCCTATATCCTCAGCGGACCGAGCTGAGAGGCACACAAATCCTTAGCGTGATCATGTGTCATAGTCGAGGCAAAAGCAGATTCGTCAACAGGGAGCCGGACTACTGAGGAGCTAGTGTGGGATAGCCCTGGGGGATAGCCAGATCAAATAGGTGAGATTTAAGTAATTTCCTGAATGTTAAAATTGTTTCGGCATTACATACAGGCACAGGTAGGGCGTTATCCCCCAATGAAAAGGTAATATTGAGCTATTTCAGTCTGCCATGGATGTCTATAGGCCCATATACAATGGGAAACAGCACAAAAACAACACATACATGTATAGTGTCAATGTAATTTTCAGCGTAAATGTTAAATTGTTTTGATAATACAACTATTTAAATACTATTGAAGGTGGGGAAGAGCCGGGTACCCACCCCCTTGAAACTGGCAATGCAAAAATGTAACTTTCCGGCTGATTTCACTGGAAATGACTTTGAAATGACCTCAACGTTACCTAGCCTATATATTGTAAGCCCACCCATAGAAAGGGTAACCCCAACCCATGTCAAACCTTGCACCGGAGGTTATAGGATCCCTCTCCTGTAATAACAGTATATTATTAAGGCTATGTTTCAAATTGCTTCAATGTACCTGTTTTCAGGTCCAAGTTTTAGTATCGGGCCAGTACTACAGGGAACTTACTGCCAGTAGTGAGGGGGTCAAATGGGTATCATCTGCGTGCATCACAAATGTACTGTATACAAATAGCGTTATGATGTTATTAATGCCTAATCAATGTCATGTCAATGTAATTATTCGTTATAACACGATTGATGAGGTTCAATATTACAATTTGTGTTATAAGCCGATCGTGTTATATGCAATGGCCTGATCTTATCTAGTACTACACAAGGTGTTGGCCCAATGTTGGGCTAATGTTGGACCAGCGTCGAATGACGGTAAATACACAGGATACGGTAATATAATAGCTGACGCAGGCAACTATAATACTGTAGCTTATCAGCTGCTGATAGCACAACGTTACTTACTGGACAAATATCGGAGTTTATAAGTTATAATAATTTTTATTTGTGTAAATAGTCTAATAAAAATGTGAATTGGTTGAATTTGTCTGATATAAACAGTAAAAGTAAAATTAGTGGAATCAGTGAATACGGGACCAGAGAGAGGTTGTGTATACGAGGCCATGTCATAGACACTGTTTGATGACGTCATCATTTTGAGGGTAGGCCTACATGTGCTTGTCAATTGATCTCGTGAAATATCACTCTCAACGTGAGATCATACGAGACCTGTGATTCACACTGACACGTCCTGTGGATCTGGGAGGGGGGGTGTGGAGTTCGCCTATCAATCAGCCATGTATAGGTGACTGTGATTTTTGTCAGCATATAAATATATTTATGCAACACAATTAAATCTATTACGCTATAACAATGTATAAAATATTTAACAAAATGGCATGTTTATTCAATCGTGTAATAAAGCATTATAAAACAAAATACTATTTTTTTCAATCGAACAATAAAACATCACAACGCGAGCACGATGTTCCCTCCACATGTTTCTAAATCGTGAAATAAAACATTACAACACGAACACGATGTCTTCGCAATTTTTTTATATCGTGCGATATGCTAATTCACTACAACACAAATATTATGGGTTTTTTTTCCAAAATAGTTGATATGAAACATCTTATCACTGATGTTGTTTTATTCATGTTTTAGGTCCCAGGAGATTGGAGTTCATATTAGATTTATGTCTATTTAAAATAACCAGTGAATTACAAACACGGAGATATATGTAATTCAAGCTTAAATGAGAGCTTACATATTTTACACAGCGTAAATGAAAGGGCTCTAATCATATTGCCGCCCTGTAATTTTAAAAAGTGTACTGCGCGACAGGAAACATGATGTGCTCCACAGTATAGTAGAGAACATAACCACTGATAACACCTTGGCAACAGGAAGTTGATCTGGGCATGTATGCTACAATCATTGGATAATTAAATTACTCAAATAAATTGTGGCCGTCGTATTCCTGTTATTACACGATTAAAAACATGGAAAAGAAGGATAAAAAAACCATTATATTCGTGCTATTGCACGATTTTAAAAACTTGGAAAACACCACAGTCGTGCTATAATCAGATAATACATGTACTTTTTTACATGATTAAAAAACCGTATTACCCGATTTAAAAAAACACAAAATTATTTGTGCTACAATATTTTATTACACAATTTGAACACGCTGCATTAAATTAAATAATTTATAAATATAGTTGAATTTCTGAGATCAAATTGTGCACGTCAAATTACTCTATTACACGATTCGTGTTATAATATTGAGATACTATTTTTCCAAAAGGGTGCTGTCACGTGCATTACTATTTACCATGGCGACGTCGCGTGAACGCCTAGCGTGAAGGATTGCCGCTATTTCTATTACGATTAACATGTGAAATTAGCTGAAAATTTCACGCTCAAACGGATGTTGAAATACTATAACACGATTTTTCCTTGAAAATGATATAAAGATAGTGTAAAATGTTGGGATCCATGGTTGCATCGTGTTATATCCGATTCGTGTAGTAACGATTCGTGCTATAACGGATATCTACTGTGCAATGATAGTCAATTAAATGAATATTAAACAATATAAATATATCTCTTGATATGAAATGTTGAAATATCACTGAGCCATAATCTTACAGAAGATGAAATTATAAACCTCTCCAAATCTATTTGTGATTAGTGTGATTATTAGCATCTAATCAGCGTTCGCCTTATCTGATCAAAGCTAAACCACAAGCCGCCGTTAGTGAATCACCTGGCATTTTGAGCAGATTTGTTTACAATTCGTTATTGCAGGTCCTATAGTTATTAGGTTGTTTCTGTATCATCATGACCATATGTACCAGACGTATTGATACAAAACCAAATATTTTTTAAACTTTGAAACATAAATACAGTTTTTCAGTCATTTTAATTTTGTTTCTTCGCTTTCAAGCATTTTGAGAGCGCTAGGTTTTTTCCCTGATTTGTGTCACCAAGAATATATAGGTTTATAAAGTTATTGGTGTCACTATCTCTATGTCATGTATATTAGTGATTTATCGAGCATAGGCATAATCATATAAATTAAATACTAGTATATGTTAATATTATGGTCTATAGTTATAGCCTATATCTAGTATGCTAGTATGAGTATGCCCGGAATGATAGAAAAGGTTATTCTCGCAACAACAACAAAAATATGTTATTGGTATTACATCGTGATCTGACTGCTGGCATACTTTCACTTGTGGGTTGGTAATCACCTTGGGGCAACGCGTTATAAGTAAACATGATCTCAGGTCATTAATCTGGTCATGCTAATCTTCCTGCGTGCAATAACCCTAGCAGTACTGTAGCTTAACAATAACATTATTTTTCATCTCAGTTGTGATTGTGGCGTGTTATTTCGAGGACATATCTGTTTTCGTAATCATTTGGGAAAATCTTTAAAAGATAGTATGTGCCATGATGATATTTTCCGGTTGGAATACAGTCAAGGACATTAGTTGTGCTGCGTTTATATCTAATCTTAAAAAATATATGCGATAGAAGTTATGCTGGTATAAGACTGGTGGAAATAGGAGCAAAATAGGGGCCTATTGACCCAGAGTTTTCTGACCACTTTGAACCATTTTCGAGTATGGGGAATCGAATGTGAAGACATGTCAAGCCATTTTTTCTCCAAAACGTTCAATTTCGCGATTTAAATTATCATGACGTAAAAAATCATATAATTGATAGATTAAATCTCGTCATAGACTCCATCACTATTAGTCTGGCAGAAGTAGCACTGGACCTCATATTCGAGTGTAACGTTTTTGTATTGTTCATTATTGATGGTGAGGATACATGTATTCAGAATTTGCCGGACGACATCTTGTCATTCTTGACCACTATTACACAATTTAAGGTCAAAGTTGAATTTCTAGGTCAAATATGACTTTTCAACAAATAAAGGTAGAAACAACTTTAATACCTCATTTTTGTGTAATTTTGACTGCAAAATTCATCTCTGGTCCGACTTTTTTTCTGATTTGCAGTCATCTTTAAAAACAGAAGGTCAATTTCAAGGTCAAATATTCAATTTTAAGGTAAAGTGAGCGGAAATATGATTTTACCAAGTAAAGTTAGAAACAAGTGTAATGCCTCATTTTCTAGTGATTACTGCAAAATGCATTTCTGGTATTATTTTTGTGAATTGAGGTCATCCTCAAGGTTCAGAAGGTCAATTTCAAGGTCAAATATATTTAACCATATGTACCATGCGAGAAGGTACAACCCTGCAGCTTTGTTTCAAGTATTTATGATGTTATTTGAAATTTAATTTCAATGACAACATGATTAAATTCAAAATATTACAATCTCATAGAACACAAAGTCATAAAGATGTGCTGGCGGCTCGTAACAAACGGGTCTCTTGGCAGAATTAGCCCAGGTGGGGATAATATGCATTGATTTGTTTTATGAAATGCCCCCCTTGCCACCCCCCCCCCCCCCACAGGCTACGGCCCTGCGATTAGAAAACTAAATCTCTAGTTTTGAATAAACATACTGCATACTTGAACTTCCACACTTTTTAGAATTCAGACCTAAAAAAACAAGGTAATATCAATGCATGTTTAGTGTTCAATACAAAATTGAATTGTCATTATTTGCGCGAATTTCCTAAGGTTTAATTTACACAAAATAGTATCATAATAGAGCAGATAAATAGCAAGTAGAATAACTTATTAGTATAGCTAACACTTATTACAATTTCACCCCACAGCGTTTGTGCAAGATAACATGTATTTATTATCCTAGTTGAATGTATGTATAGTTACTTATATTTCCGCAATACTTTCTCACTAGTATGTAATGGTCATTCTTATTTATTTCAACCGACCAACCCCTGCCTCCCCAACACATTTATTTGGAATGTAAGCTGCTATAAATATTAAAATAAATTTTAAGTTTCACACACTTACGCTGAAACGGTTACACCGACGTATAGTCAGATTTGAGAGCTGGTGAAGTTGGTCAATTCTAGTCCTATTAACGTTTCTAACACACCAATTTAACTAGTACATGTATATAGGTCAGTTATCCATCTAGAATAATCCCCAGACAATTTTAAAGCATACTTAGCCAGGGTGTGACATTAACATTTTGTATCACTAGACCAGCAGGTCTAGTAACCTTAGTTTATCACTAGACCTGGTGACATGTCACTAGACCAGGTAAGCTCGAATCTGATACGGTATGGACTTTAAAAAACAAACAAATTATGTACAAGTGATGTACAACCCGCAATCATTGTGATTTTTATAAAAGTTAAAAATAACAAAGACAAACATATATCATAATACCATAATAATCACTTGTCATTTCACAGTGAAGAGTCAGTTTAGATGATATCAAGTCACATAATCAAATAATATAAATAACAAATTTGCAGTGTACTTGGCTCTAGATGGTGTAAGCGTTCCGTCTAAGCATATACCGTATTATCCCTAATAAACGCACCCCCCCCCCCCCCCCCGATTTTGTTGTTCCCTGTATTACCAGAAAATCTGCTAGGTTGAAAAAATTTACCCGACACCAGCCTGCTGCATGTAGCCGTGTCAACATGGTTGCGCCACGGTCAGCGTGTTGTGAGCGTGGGTGTAAGCGCGGTATGCTACTGTTAAATGTAGCCTAGTTGTTGTACATCTTGTTTTAACACTGGGCCAGCGTCGTACAGGTGTACCAGCATTGAATAACACCTGTGTGCGTTGGGTAATTAATCGTTGAATTCTGTCAGAATGACGACACCATGTCATACTTTTGCTTACAACAAAAGAAATGACTGTTCATAATCATTGCACTGGTGATCACTGATTTACAGATTTACAAGCGCCCCTGTTAAATTCTCAGCGATAATTCGACGTCAATGTATAGGCTTAATGTTAAGTAAGATTTGAAGCATCTGTTTATCGCGCTAGCTCATGTTTTGACTGTTAGCAGTTGGCGTCCACTGGTCATCCAAATATGTGAGGTATGGATCTTTTTCTACCATAGTAGCGCCGAGAGACACAGGACTTGACACGTGCTCAACCCCAGACGAGCTGTTGCAGCATTGAACCAATGTTTAGCGCACATGTATACACGATGTCCCTGCAGAGATGATAAACCACCATTTGATCAATGGCGGGCTAAGGGCGGCAAGAGTAGATGACGTCATCGGGACGGTCTGCTTAAGGCTTACACACTGTGTGAAATTAGGCCAAAATTTAATCAGTTAGACCTACGTCTTTTAAAAGCATTCATACAGTATGCCGACGCATTTCTATTATTCTGATGTGTCTAAAAACAAATACCATATTAAGATATTGTCGTGCCCAAATGAGAACATTCAAAGATGAAATGTGATGGTAACTGCGTCGTCTAAGCCAATAAAGCGGGCCGTGGCTGCATAGGGTTTCACTGCTGCCAGCGCGTTCACAGTGGCGGCGTGAGAGTGGATGGAGGCTAGCACCTGCAGGGAGCTCTAACCAATTTCGCGTGGCTTAATACCGCTACTGCATGCAGACTATCCATGCACTGGTCAGACATGCTGACAATACTAGTATAGGCATAGTAACGTTACATAATCAGATAAGGCCTTGAATATATACTCGACCAGCAGGTCCAGTGCCTGAGAATGTGTACTCGCCCGGTGCCAGGATTACTGGACTGGGTCGAGCGGTCGAGCGTTAGTGTCGCACACTGCTTAGCACCTTTAGCCCAAGAAGGTAATTTAATTAACCCTATCACGCCCATACGGTTATCGATGGCTGTTAAATTATAACGTTATTAACCCTTACAGCGCTGAGTAACTCTTGTTTAAACCATGGAGACTAATTAAAGGGTTTTTTTCACTTTGAAATCATCACAGATTTTTTAGTTAGCTCTGTCCGGTTCATTTGAATAAATATATTGGAAATTATAAATATTTTAATTCTTTCAGGGTGGGACCGTCTTCATACGTCAGAATCTGACGTCTGCAGAGGTCAGATTCTGACGTATAAAGATGGTCCCCGCACTGAAAGGGTTTTAAAAAACTATGCTAGACCAGCGCTGTAGTATCCCCTGTAATGTCAACCAGGACAAAAAGAGGCCGGTTTGACCTGACCTAGATCATGTATATGTCAACCCAAATAACATAGCCCCTTCTATTACATGCAGTACCCAAACACTCTGAGTCTGTTCCGATTGTCCACGTGCTATGCTTCAGATTTTTAAAATTGTATCATTTTTTACCATTCTACACTACACATGGGCAATTTCACATAAAGGGTGCATTTAGGAAAAATTGAAACTTTACACAATTTTTTAGCAAATACTGCAAGATATTTATATGAAACATTTGTTATTTTAACAAGGGTTGTATGGGGAAACAACAGACCAAATTTTATAAAGTTTTGTCAATTATTTCTTCATGAATCAGTGGTATTTATGTTATTTTCAACACATTTTGCAGTCTCATCCCGGAATTGTCTTCATAGGAGGGTTTTTCTATTCCAGATATGCATCTAACACACAAATAAAGTTTTATTTGTGGTATGGTTATTGGTCGTACGATTGAAACGACTCATGTTTGACAAAAATCGAGTCACAAAATATGATTTTATGTGTATTTATTGAGTTTAAAGTATTTTCCGTTAAAAGTTTTTTTCATTTTTTCCCGCCAGTACATCACTGCCCAGCTTGAACTATCTACATATATATAGACATTTAATTACTCTTTTGAATAGGTCTGGTGGTTATATATGGCATACAAATACTTCAAACTGATTGCTGATTAACATTAGCAAATTAATTAGAATTACCTGTATGTATTTGAACATTCCGTTAAAATAATGTCCCCTCCAGTACATCACTATTCAAGATCCACGCAGTGTGTTTTTCTAAGATATATCATTATTGCAATATAACCTGCCTCTTTGAGCCCCCACGTGGATATTATTTGGAAATTCAAGTTACAACAACCACATATTTATACATTTCTAGATGAAAATAGTGTTAAATTAGAATTGTCCCCTCCAGTATATAATATCAATATTTAGTATTCTTTGTGTGATAAGACATAATTTTTGTAATTTACAGATCTATATTGGTAATTATTTATTATTATAATAAAGCCTTCGTTAATGGCAGCCACTAGACACCAACAAATTGATATTTATTAAACATACATATGTATTTCATTAATGGATAAGTTGTAACCAAAAAATATTTTGTGGGTGTTTCCTTTGTTCCTTTTTAAATCAATATTAGCATGTTAATGTAATTTCTTCACTGTTCTGACTTACAAGACCTACTAGTACAATATATATACATTTATGGCGTATATATCATCAAACAAATGTGCTCTATATTGTCTATAATAGGCTGCCAGTACACTGCGTACTGGAGGGGACAGAACGTATGTAACACTAAAAGTGTAATTACTCAGGTATAGAACTTGTGGTATTTTTCACGCTTGTCAAGCGATTTAAGCGGTCTGTACCGTTACACAATCTACTAGACTAACTTAAATTTAAAAAAAAATGTGTTTGTAGCAGCTGGGTCCTTTTGCTTCACCAAACCATAATAGTTTCGCTTCGGCGGCCCCACTCCTGTGGACCTTGACGATGCTGCACATGCGGATGGGTGGATAATGTTTGCTCAGCGAACCATGATGACACGCCTACTTTAAAATCGATTTAATAGTTTAAATGTATGATTGTCATATACATTTTCTATTGCAAAAAATGAGTTTAAATGTCTTGTTGACTTTCAAAATATGACCAGAAATGAGAACTACATACTATCTAATGCCCCTGTTCATTATCCACCCAGGAGGGGGTTTCACTACAGGTTATATGCTAGGATATAAAATTATGTCATGTCTTATAACATGGCCCCAGCCCCCAGATATATAATAGTTGATAGCGCACATGTCACTGGTACATGATGTAGGATCTTACAATGCTCAAGTTGGCGCAGCGTTGTATGGCCTTAATTTACTACGCCTGATAGTGATATCTGGCAAACCATGCCGAATAGCCAGACAATTAATTGATATAATATAAAATGTGAGGTTTTAAGGAGGGCAAGGCTAAGCAGATCGTTTGATATAGCTAGACTATAACTATAAAAAATTGTGAGGTTTGAGAAAGTGCTACCAGCATACCAGTTATATTCGTAAAATATACATGTATGCCTCGAAAAACTTCCAAATCTATCAGGTTCAAAATGGCCAACTGGTGACCATTATTTAACCTAACATGCTTCATATCCAGTGCCAGATAACTAGACAATTAATATAAAAGAAAATGTGAGGTTTCCGGGAGGGATAGAACCAATTTTAACTCAGATCACATTCAAAATTGCCAACTATCTGCCATTTATTATCTACTTTAAAAAATATATATTATGTCTGATATATCTAGCAAATATTGCCGTCTACAGCAATCATCCAAGGGCAGCTGCAGCCTCCTCGTATCTGGCCATAATCTTCGGGCGGATTGCCAGTGGCGTACCCTGGCTCCTCCGCTCAACAGCGGAGCCGATGCAGCACCCGCATCAGTGCTGGCGCTGATGTAGGCTGTGGTAGCCTTAAATAACCGGCAATAGCGTGTTTGACATTATGTCTCTCACGTGGGATGAATGGAGTTACCCAGAGGGAGTTATCCCCTCCTATTGTTACTCTGGGGACTATCCGACCCGAGGATAGCGGAGCTGCGCAAAATGCCACCCTCACATCATCATCTGTACATCATTCATCTCATCAATTGACTACAACGTTTTTATCGTATTACAATGTCACTTAAAATACCTTTTGTGCCGAATAGATTTACTACTACAGCAAATATTGCCAGACAGCTAGACCATAGAATAAGAAAACAAAATGTGAGGTTTTAAGGATCGAGGGAAATGCCCTGAAAAATTTCAACTCCCATCAATTTCAAAATTACCCTGATAACATCACAGTATTTGCCCAATAAAATGGTTTAATTGAGCCTGATTATCATTATGTCTTGCACATTGGTGCTGTTTTCAGCCAATACAGTTGATGATCTATATTCCGCATTGGACCAGTAATGGGCCCATAAAGGCAAAAAATGTAGTCGCATAATAACAATGGCTGAATACTGGATTTTAACCGCTGTTACTGCCGATAGCATCCGGTATAAAATAGGAATTGGCCTAATGACGTCATGTTTAGGCCTACTTTAATATATGTGATATCTGCTAAAATGTGCAAGATAGTTCAAAGGTTATTATGCTAAAACAAAATGTGAGGTTTCAGGGAGATATTTTGGCAAATTAAAAATAGCCGATTATCGGGATATATGAAAAAAAATCAAATTTAATAGGTCTTGTTATGAATACAAATATATCCCAGATTTGTAGATATAGGCCAAGGCTAGAGTGAGAGAGCGGTATTGTTATATAAACATGATAAATTATTATTTGTACCATACTAAAATAGTTAACCAGTAATTGCTTTACCGTAGTAAAAACGTAGCTTGGTGTAAAATAATGGTAGGGCTATTGATGCATGCATGTAAATTTGTATTCAGTTTGAGGTATGTATTATTATTTTTTTAATTATATGTACCATTACATACAAAAACTTTGTATCCAATTATATAAGCTCAAGATCGGCTGGAGTTAATATTATTTTTAAACCACTGTATATAAATATATTGTGTACGGTACATTAGCATAATAAAACAGTTACACTACAACTAAGTAACACAGTAAAAAGAAAATGCTAGATTTCAGGGAGTGACAGCTGTGACCTAACAAATTTGAACTTGATCACATTCAAAATAGCAGACTTGCGGCAATTATTTAATTATTGAATATGCCTGATATCTGGCAAACTACGGTATGTTAGCTAGCTAGACCCTACAACAAGCTTATGCTCCTAACAGCCATGATGAAGTGAAGATAAGGGAGGTATATGCATTTGAAAATGGTTGTTTTCATTTATATACCTTGACAAATTTCAACTCTATCAAATGCAAGATGACTGACTATTGCCCATTATTTACTATATGCTTGATATCAGGCAAAGCATCCCAGATACCTAGCCCAGTACTATAATTTATCCAACTCCCCTCATGAAAGCCCGGAAAGTATTTTGTTGGCATATATATCCCTCCCTCAAACCTCACATTTTGTTTTATACCATACACCTCACATTTTGTTTTATAGTATAAAACAAAATGTCAGGTTTAAGGGAAGGATGTGCCAACAAAATGCTTTCTAGACTTTCGTGGGGGGGTTGGAATGGATACACTAACTGTCTCTGCGGTTATATTGGAATAATAGTAATGTAGATGTTTGTAAACTATGACTGATGATGCTATTTTATCTTTTTCTAGTAGTTTACTTGTTATTCAGTTGAATTATTGAGTGATCATTCATGCTTACAGGTTTGTTATTGTTGTTAAAAAAATATGTCCTCTCCTGTACATTTTATGATATTAGCTTGAACACCGTGACATTGTCCAAGTTATGTCACAAAATCAAAATTATTTTCCATTGTTTTTCCTTGATGGTGTTTAATACGATGCAGACAAATAGTTGCGGCCTTTACCCGTGATAAACCACTTAAACATCATTTTATTTTAGCAAAGTTTATACAATTATGCTACTTCAGCTCAATTTGAAAACAAAATGTTGATTAATAACAATATATATATTGGAGCAAAATTAGAATATGAAATGTTGAGCAACATATCATGTTTTACTGATCTAAAGTATGCATTTATAGCACTTGTGATGTTGTTATTTCAACCGGTAAAAAAATGTCCCCTCCAGTACAGTTTGTCACACATATAATTGTGCAGGGGATTCGCATGAAAAAGCACTGTAAAAATACACAAAATATGTCATATATAGTATTCAAGATATATGTGTATATTTAGTTGATGTCAGAGCACTAGTTTGTTGAGCTGTCGAAGTAAATGCTGTACAATTCATACTTGAGTGTATTGCAAAATTTCTTTTGTCACATTTCAAATGAACATCAAATCTATATACATGTGAAATACGGGTACAACACATAGTGATCTTCCCTTTAGAAACACGACAATAATAATAAAAAAAAATTAGGGGTTAGGATTTTCAAATCACCTACATTATTAGCATTTGAGCAGAGACTAATGACTGTTAAAACAAATGTCCCCTCCAGTAAACGCAAAAACAGCATACATTTCACAAGTCAATATCTTCATTCATGGGCATAATTAAGCTCTGGAAATTTAACTGATGTTGGGGAATAACATCTCGCTGTCAAAAGTTGTGAAATTATCATACATGGAAGGTTGTTATTTTTGACATGCTATGAGACTTTTTGTGTGCCCTTTATGTGAAATTGCCCATATGTTTATATGAGTTCCTCCAGAACAACAAGCTACTGCTTGATACACATTTTGGGTTTCAAAAAAATCATTCATGTCAGACTGCACTAATTACACTCTCTGAAGAAATATACAATGCTATCCAAACTGGTAACTTATTTGGTTTATTATAGTTGTATCTAAGTAAAGCATTTGATCTCGTTAACCACACAATACTATTAGAGAAATTGAAACTTTACTTGTAATGCTGATACTATCTGTTGGTTTCAGTCCTATCTTAAAAACCGATCACAACGAGTATCTGTTAAGAGCACATTATCACAACCACAGACAATCAGCTCCGGGGTACCACAAGGATCGATTTTAGGTCCCCTTCTGTTTTTAATTTATATCAATGATATGCCACTATTCATTAAACGAATCAACACAATGCTGTATGCAGATGACGCCACCATATCAGCTTCGGGTAAACGTATCGTGAACATCGAAAATACACTCTCCGATTCTGGGACCTCCGCATCTAACTGGTGCCCTAAAAATGACATGATTCTCAGCCTGCCAAAGTGCAACACATTGATCATTTCCAGCAAAAACAGCCCTTAACTCTGAATGTCGATATCGATGGTACTATAATACCAAACTTGTCAACAACAAAAATACTTGGAGTTCACTTTGATAATGTTATGAGCTGGGATGAACATATTAAAGCAATTCGTAATAAGATTACGAAAAACCTTCTTCAGCAAATAAGATCATACCTACCAGTGAATGCCAGGAAATTATTTGTAAACAGTTATATTTTGCCACATATTTATTATTGTTGTGTTGTATGGGGAAATTGTGCAATAACACTAGTAACTTCTCTGGAAAAACTTCTAAAAATCTGCCAGATTCATCCCTGATGAAGTACTTGATAGGCAAAATACAACCCCAATTCATCTACTATATACAAATCTACGCTGGGTGTTTCAATTAAATAGGCAAGTACACAAATATAAGACAAGGGCCGCCAGTAACCATAACATTCATGTGTCACATAACCACAGTAAAAATTTTATGAATCTTGGTACACAAATATGGAATTAGATACCACCTCATATTTGAAATTCTAAAAGTCTGACTACTTTTAAACAGTTAAATGTACAACAACTTTTTTCTAAAACATAATCGTATTGGTACTCACTAAACATTAGGTCCGGTCCGCTGATACTTTCGAACCAGATTGGCCTATTCCATATTGTGATATCCATGGGACATACTTGGCAAATTTGTAATGGTAATCATGGTAATGGTAAACATTAAATTTAGTGTGGAACGTTGTCTATATCTGGCTCGAATCTTGACGGCGGCTTTCGCTGATACGTTTGAACCAGAGTGACCTCCTCCACGGCTCGCATGCCATCATTAAATTTCGTGTGGAATGGTGTCTATATCTGGTTCAAATATTGGACGGCGGCTTTTGCTGATACGTTCGACCCAGAGCTATAGATCCTCCACGTCTCTCATGCCATAGTCCCACTAATCATTATTCGCTATTTTATTTTGTGTTGCACGCTCAATCATAATCATGCTATGAATCATATAATAAAAATACAATTTATATTTTAATGTACTATTCATAGTACTTTCAAGAACATATCAAATGGTTTTAACAATATTTCAGATATATACTTGAATACACAAATTAGAACTCCACGCTTTCCAGAGTGACTTTTTTACTACAATGAAACATTGTATAATAAGTTATGTAATTATTTTATCTCCGGTTTTGGTGCGGGAATAACATTTACACAATATGGCAATGATTTATTTTTCTATCGTTACAAGTATCTCTAGTTAATATGTACTATGTATAACAATAACTGAATAATTAATATAAATAATGAAAAAAATACAATCATGATGTAGGCCTACATATTTTTAAATAGCCATTGTGGTTTTACAGTGTAAATTTACATATACAATTCTAAATATTGTATAATAGTTTGTATTATATTTTGTATTATAGTCTGTATTATATTTTACCATATATTTTGTACATATTTAAATCATTGTACTGTTGCATGTGTATAAAGATGGTCCATTGCAAATTAGTACAACATACTAAATGGTCTACCCTCTATAAATGAAGTTTATCATTATTATTATTATTATGTGCGAAAAACATAGAAAATACGGGGGTTTCTTTACAGTTTGGGAGCCATTTTGTGTTTTGCTAATTTGAAGGTGAAGGTCATCAAATATAGAAAGTTATTAGACATATTCGAATTCAGCACACCCAAATTATGTAAAAACAAGCGGAAAAGATAATATGCACTCAAATGTCGAGCAAAGTTCAATGTTCCATATTTCAACTCATCTGAATACACACATTTTCAAAAATGGCTGCAATAATCTTACATTTAAAAATATATATGCTATGTACAAATCTAAATAACACTTAGTTTTAGGCATATATACACATCTGGGTTCAGAAAACGTAAGTCAAATATAGATATGGCCAATAATTATGTTTTATTATGTCGTTTCCTTTGACCATGTTAACTAGCTTGCTTTGTTGTCGATTTTGATTATTTCGAGATAAAATACATGTTTCAACGTATTTCTAGAAATAACCCTTTCATCCACTGCATCATGCAATACATCATTAGAACGAAAATTTAATTACCTTTTGTATGGTATATTGCATGTGTAAATTTTCAAATTAGAATAGCAACGAAAGACGTTTGCGCAACCCTACCCCTAATATTATAGACAGGTCAAAATATAAAGTTTGTCCGTATTTTTTGGCTGTTAACATCTCATTTCATGTTATGGACATATCAAGGTTTTAAAAAAAAGTTGGTGTGGGTGAGTTGTGGGGGTGGGGGGGGGGGGGAGGGTGCACGTAGGGTGCTAGTAGCCCATGGCCTATCATTATCTCACGGTCCAGATGCTTGTGTGATTACCGACAAGGCCCGCAAGTACCCTTTAACAAGCCCTTAAATATCATATAATTATAAGTACCCTTAAAACCCTGTAAGTACCATACACTAACAGGAACCCAGTTTCGTCGATTACAGGAATCCAGTTTCGTCGATTACAGGAAACCAGTTTAGTCAGTTTGGTCTCGTCCGTTTCGTTTCGTCTATTGCAAAAAGCCCCACGTTTGTGGAACAATTTACCTAGCCACGTACGAGAAATCAAATCAGTTACCTTTTGTCAGATTTTTTTACCACCTTTACCACCTTAATCTTATCATCCACATATTGTCACATTACCACTCGCTTTCAGATAACAGACTCATTGAGAGATACTGACTTTATAGAAGTTAATAGGCCTATATCCCATCATATCATACAGGTTTTTCACAATTCTCTTTTCCAAATATAGCCCTGGTATCAGTAAAGAGCGTATTCTGACGGCCGTGTACTCCATGAAAGGCTTCACAGAAAGAACAGGGAATCCAGTTAAGTATACATCTATATGACGATCTCCAGGCAAAATACTCATTGTACAAATCATCATTTTTGTCAAGACGTAGTAAATATTCCGCCAGTTCTTTAGCAGATGAGAAGTCATTAACATCAATGTAAGATTTGGGTGGTAGTAAGTTTTGTAAATTGTCAACCCCACTCATTATAATAGGCACAGTGGCCATGTGTTGCTCTAGAATCTTATATACCTTTTCTGTGATGTAATCTACGCAATTGGTACTTTCAAATGCCAGGTAGAATTTGTGTGAATTCATTGTATTTCTAGCCTTATTACAGTGTCTCGTGGGTGCTTTATTTTCGGCACATTGTGTTCCCAGCGATTCAAGTTGTTCATCTGTACATCCACCATAAACATGAACTTTGATATGTTTCTTCAATTCAATCACAAACTCCTTTCTTTTATTCTGCGTATCACAGTTACTGACAAACCAACTCACCAGACCCTTTTTGCCTCTTGCATAATTATTTTCCAGTGTTTCCGAATGATTTAACTCATGACAATATCCATATCGTGTGCGCACATCAGCTTCGTGGTGATACGATGAAGATAAATTATACATATTATTCAGTTTATCCAAATCATCAAAATCAAAATCACCATAAGAAGGTGGTCCTTGAAAGTGTCCAATCCAGTACTGTTTGGGGTTTCTGACTTTAGGATGAGCAGATGTGATTCCTTTTACATAGTTCCTTTTCCTAACAAAGAACAGCAGAGCGTCACTGACGTCAGCCAAACTCTTGTCATGTGTGTACTGGCATTTTAAACCACCACACTTCACAATTGATGTTTTAGGCAAAAACCACCATACATTACTGCTCCATTTGGTCCAAAACAGAATCCTGAGTGTCTCAGAATCAATCACATGTGTCGATTTAACTTTTTCTGCGTGTGGATAAGGTATGTAAAGCTTTGAAGACAGATTAGCATTAGGCATACTTCTATTTTTTGGATTCTGTCTCATTGGGATATTTTCCAGTTTGCCGTTAGATTTTTGGTTTAGTGTGATTGTCATATTCTCAACTTCTTCACTGGAAGATAACCTCCTGAATGCCAGGATAATACCAACAATCAACGTGAAATATATCAAGTACTTGAAAGTTATCTTGATCATTTGAAAGTGGCATAAACTACTACAATCTGGTCCCATCATTTATCCAACCTACACAAAAAAGGCAACGTGTTACTCTTCACATTTAATTAATATAGGGTATTGTCTGTTATAACTGTTTGAAAGTTAGGTCATTATAAAATAACAGTTTTATGTTGAAAAATGTGAATGGGAAACAAAGCAAATATTTCAACATAGGCCAGGTTTTTTGTTCATATTCATGCTATACAATGATATTTGTCTTATTTATTAAGAGTCTTCACTCGCTGAATAAAAAATCGGTGATCTGATGTGTATCATTTGCCCTATGTTAGATTAATGTTGGTCCACCGTCTGTGACGTTGGTCCAACATTAAAACCACATATGACCAGCGTAGCGTGCTTACTCAGTCAAATTTTCATAGACTTTTACAAGCATTAATTTCTAGTAATGCGGCAGTAACCCTGAAAATGTCACTGAAAAATATTGTTTTGTTTAAATGTCAATCTCTATAACATGTAATAAACAATGCCCCTATATAAACCCATTAATTTTTAACTTTATCTAAGAATTAAACGGTTTAAATTCTAAAATACTTAGAAAAATAAGGCGACATTTTCTGATTTCAGGGTAGTCACTGCATGACCAGAAAATAATGCTTGCAAAATTCCATTAATGAAAATTCATCAGCGATCTATGATTCCGGTGTAACATTCATTCATTCATTCATTCATTCATGCATGTTCCTGTGATCACTCACCGTTTGTTTCGTTATCATCCGATCCAGACAATCACAGACGTCACCAGCAATCCTAGCAGGGTTTCCCCCAAAGCGTCCAAGCGTCACGGCACCATGACGCTTTAATTTTTTACCCTGACGGTTCAGTAAGTGCCGTGACGCTTCAGTAAGTGCCGTGACGCTTCAGAAAATTCCGCGATGTCCAGCGATACATATCAACGTTAGATCTTACAGCATTACATTGGCCTACTGTATTGCCGCATGGCAGTGTGTGGATCGTCCGTGCGCATGCCCAGTCGTCATATGATGTCACGTGGTCAGGCACTGTTGGCGGGTCTATCAGCGTGTAGCTGGCTGCATTCGCCCAGCAAACAATCCTAATTCATCAAAATAATACAGTTTGTCCAAGAGAATCTTCAGTGAACACAGTTAACACAGTCTCGGACAACCGGAAGGGCCTTATTTCGAACGCTGGGGGGGGGGGGCAGCGACGTCCGCAGCTTTCCGATATAGAGGGGGGGTTTAAGAGGTACAACATTTAGAAAAACACGGTGGTCCGGGGGCTCGCCCCCAGAAATCCACAGAATTTGTTGAAAATCTGAAGCTCAATGGGGGGGGGGGGGGCAGGACCCCTCTGATCCTCCCCCCTGCGCGTCCTGGGGAGGGGGGGGGGGGAGCGTCTAAACCGACTCCTTCCCCCGGCCCCCTGTGGAGACCCTGCAATCTCGCGTACATAGACTTTAAGTCATAGACTAGGGCCTGGTAGGCTATAGGCTATAGGCTATAGGCCTGCCCTACCAAATTAATATAATATTATAAAATAGGCTTAGCTTCTACTATAGGCCATGGACATTATCAGATTATAGATAGTCTTTAATATAATTACTAGTTGTTTGAATAAGTCTATACCAGGCATGCATATATGGCTACATGTTATGCTGTGCACAGTTACCTGCAAAGCCCAAATGCAGTAGGCATATCCAGGGGGGGTGGGAGGCGCAGCGGGCCTATTTCGCCAAATACTTTAAAAATTCCCCTAAGCTGACTAAAATTTACCAAAAAAAATTTAGGGGGCAAACCCCCCAGGTGCCCCCCTTTCTCCAGATCCTGGATCCGCCACTGATATCTGTTCACTTTACAACTAAAACAATTATACTGTATTTTGGCTTTGCAATATACCGTTATAGGCCTATTCTACATATTCATGATATTGAGCTAAAAACCCTTGTGCCTGGATATCTTTTGATCTTCAATCAATCAACTTCTATGTCGCCTATCCTCAGCGGACAGTTAGCTTCAAAAGAAGGGGTGGGTCAGGATGTCCCTCTTCTGGATCTGTAACTTAGCTGTAGGCCTACATAGTAGTGGCATGTAAGCCTTTTTTTTTAATTTGTTGCAGTAGGCCCACAGCCCACAATTTGGGGTACATCTGTCAGAATAAAACATAATTCAATGACTAGGCCTACAAGGGCTCAGGTCTAGATACTGAATTTGATCCATATCTATGGTGTTGCAATTACCGGATAGTGAATATTTTAGGCTTCTAGGTCAGGTCTGTATATTTTACCAGGCATTAGAACAGGTGTGGCTTCCCTAGCCAGACTAGTATTTAATGTGATTAAATTTGAAGTGTATAAAATAGCCTATATATCTAGATGTTATATTAGGCCTAATATGTATATACATCTACATAATATAGTTAGAGGTCTACATATCCATAACATATACAAAAAAGAATGGAAAGTACCCCTACATAAATTTAAAAGTTTACCTCCTAAAATGTTTGTTTTTTCATGGACCTTTATACATGTGTACATTTGTGCGATCAATGCACCCTAACAGAATAATTAGAACAGCCCCATCTTAGTTTATAATAATGGTAAGTTAGCCATTTCACCACCTGATTTTTTTGCAATAGCATTTACCTAAAGTAAATGTCAGACAAATGTGTTAACTTCAAATATATCATGAATAATCTTTAGAATTCAATTTCAATAATGTAGGAAACATTACTTCATTTCACTATCACAGGTTTTTACACAACTTTTCAAACTCAGTTTATCAGACAGCTGAGATATTAACCTAGAAAACCATGTTTGAGACACAAAAAGGCTCTAGGCCCACCAAATTCACATTGGGCCACATGCAAAAAAGAAAATCCTGGATACATCCATAATTTTGTTAATACATATGTATTATTATTTTTGATTAACATAATTAAAAAAGTATCTATCACCACAAGTTAAATGTGGAAGTAACTAACTGTCCATTCAGTGTATATTTGTACCGCTGTGTATAAATATGTCTTTTTTTATAACTAATCCCATCTCATTTGATACTGGAAATTGTATATAACACATTAAATGGTAACCATTTTTTCCAATTGTACATGTAAAGATTAGATCTTAAGTAATTAACCAAGTTACTGATATTGTGCATATGTACACAGTCGTACATTGTAATATGTGTAATCTTAAATAATTCACCACTTGCATTGACATATTAAATGTCTATTTTCTAAATGTAATCACAATTATACTTCTAATATTGTGAAGTTCAAAACTGTTAATAATCACAAAAATATTAGTTACAGAAAATGAAATATTGTTGAAAAAATAATATTATTTGGGTTGTTTCACCATGTTCACTGCATTGATTTTTTGTTTAGATTTTTTGTTTCTATATTGCAGATGTAAAGTAGGCAGTGAGATGAATCGCAGTGAATATGTTCTGTGCTACATTGTTGTATGAGGTTTCACTGTTTATTAACGGTAAGTCAAATCGATTAACCCTTTCACTACTAATCAGCACTTAAATTGATTTTAATATTTTTTATTAGCAGGTTGAAGCAGTTATTGGAAATGAAATCAAATTCACTAAAAATGATTAATTTCTCTCAAAGGGGATGAAAAGTTAAATGACAGTTTGTAAATGATTGCATACATTATCAATTGGTAAGTTTGCATCTTCTAGGCAATTAAACGTTGGATAATATTCAACTCCAGGAAATTCATTGTGGGAGAGGTACAAAATGTTGAATAAAATTTGTTGCAGTCATTTCAAATGAAGGAA
The DNA here is from genome assembly GCA_964017125.1 of Flabesymbios commensalis. Taxonomy (NCBI): domain Eukaryota; kingdom Metazoa; phylum Annelida; class Polychaeta; order Terebellida; family Flabelligeridae; genus Flabesymbios; species Flabesymbios commensalis. The sequence continues at coordinate 97,866,274 of OZ024906.1, read as the reverse complement.
CTATAGGACTAGTACTTAATGTTGTATTTTATGTAGTTTTGTTTAAAACTAAACATTTAGTCTTAGGTGTATTATCATATTTAATTACTTTGATTATAGGAAAAAATACTTCTATATTCATACAATGAAATATATATGTTTGCAGACATGTGAGAGGTTTATTCATGTATGCAGCATGTTCACTGGAAAGAAGTGACCTGCTCTTTGGAAAAACATGTGCAAGATTGCTACAACAGCACATATTCTCACATTTAACATGTTTGAGCCACATGTTGTATATTTTGAATACCGGTGATATCAGAAATACATAATACAGTATTATGTATTTCTGGTAATATTCATCTGATTAATTGTAGTATATGTAGTATATCACATCACAATTACAGGCCCGTAGCTAGGATTTTTGTGTGGGGGTCGTTTTGAGCAAAAAGTGGACCTTTTTGTACTTTTCTTTTTGTCGGTAAAGGGGGGGGGGGTGCGGGGCATGCTCACGCGACTTGTTTAAACCCTTGTGCTGCTAAGTCAGAATATATACGTTTCAAGCAAATTTCAGACTAAATAAAATAACATTTGGAAGATGTCTATTTTTTAGAAATAATATTATTTTCATTTGAAGCAGGAAATTGCGTTAGCAATTTGCGTTAGCAATTGAGCTTCAAATGAATGAAAAATAAGTGCTAAATCAATCCATATTATTACGATCACGTGCCATTTTGTATTTATGTGTCTACCACTGAATAGATGTCATGATGTTGAGCAATTTAATACATGCTTTTTGAATGAAAAAGAACGTATATTTCAACATGAATAGTTATAGAGGAGACCGGGGCTAACTGGGACACTTTTATCATTTATCGCCCTGGGGCAGACAATAATAGAGTTAGAGATTCAAAACAATCATTCAACCTAGGTGTGATATTTGTTATTGTCACAAGAGCCTTTAATAAATGACAATTAAAACCTATACAAATTTGGTGAATTAAAAAAAAAAAATTATGTCCCAGTTTGCCCCGTATACGGGGCTAAGTAGGACAAGGCCAGGGGCTAACTGGGACACTCCTAAAATTTCAGCAATTTAGGATCTATAGAGATTAAACAAGGTATACTGCATCTTGTGATGATTCCAAATAGTTTGAAGGGGGTGAGCTATAAATAAACATATATATGCCGTTTAAACACAAAGGTTTAACGTGCAACAAAATAATGCAGAAAATAACATCTGATCCCCGATGCACTATAGGCCTAATGTGTTGATACTACGTAACACCCACATTGTGTCCATCCCCAATACATACAATCTAAAGTAGGCCTAACAAATGTTGATTGAGTTGCGCAAACATATATTTAGGTCACATGTCAGTACCCACAGGGGTTAAGTGGGCCACAATGCTCTATTACAACTGGGGCAAACTGGGACACACCAGGGCTAACTGGGACTGTCGCAGTTAGCCCCGCCAGAATTGTCCTAGTTAGCCCCGGGTTGACCTTGTATGAAAAATATGACCTGGCATGTGGGTATGGTACAGCATCGAACATCTAATAATTGTAAATTAGGCAGTAAATATGAGTGTTTTCAGTGATATATTTCAGTATAATACAACTATAGTAATAAAAATTTTATAAGATTCGTAATTGAGACGTGAAAAATTACTTGAAAGGCAAAAAATACATTTAGTTTTGCCTGCTCACGCAACTCTGCTAGTTCCACTGGGATTGTAGTTCAAGTGGAAGGGGGTATCCCTCCATTCTTAAAAACGAGGCCACTGATATTGTCATATCATGGAATTTCCTATTAGAGGCCTGTCCGAGCTAGCCCCTTGTCTCAGTTAGCCCCGGTCTCCCCTACTAATATGAATAAATTCCGTTTTGCGAATGTGAGCTCACAAAAAATATCATGGCGTTTCCTAGCTGACTGACTTGACAAAGGATTTATTAATGATTTCGAGTGTAATTTCATGTATTTAATTAGCTATATTATATGCCAGGACAGAAGTATGCATTCTACTAAAGATTGTAGATAATGCTGTTTTGGTGTATGCCTGAACAACCAAAGACAGTTGTGGATCCAGGAATTGACAGACGACGAGGATACACACTTTTTTTCACAATAATTTATATAAACGACAGCTGGCACATCCAGCCTCCTATATGCTCTAGAGGGTCCTGCCCCCCCCCCCCCTGAATAAAATGAAATCTAAGGCTTAAAATAATGCATTCCAGAGCATATATTTAGGCCAATATATGTTCTTTATTTAGGTAATTATTCATGTTGCCCAAATAGTGGCACGCAATTTTTTGCCACACATCTAGCCTTTAACGTAACAATATTGCTTCAGATGTAATATTAAGTCAAACTAGAAGGGGAATTTGATACATGTATGCGTCAATTGTATGCCTCCGCCATCACATGAGGCCTATGTTGGCTTACTCTATCAACTCTCCCCCCTGACCTGGAGTTTTCTGAGATATCGTAATGACAATATTTGATAACAAAAAAGCTCAAGATCACTATATTCGAATTAGAGATACAGTTTTATCAGTTCTATCAATTGTATGGATACTAAAGCGATACAAATTGTATGAACCAAGATTTATCATCAAATCGTGATGACAAACGTTTTCCTTTATTAGCTATTGGCCTTGAAAAATAGGTAAATGTCACCCATCTTTGAACTTGACCTTGAGTTTCATCATATGAATCACTGGTATTAATATGGAAGTAATAGGGCCTACAAATTGTAGGTGTGGAGCTTTCGTGACGACAACCATTTTCCTTTACAATATTTTTATTGTACGACTACATTTAGAAAGGGGTATGCTAGACATATGAAATCAGGTGGCTGATGAAGCCTAAATTCATTATGCGTTATTCTGTCCCTCATTTTAGACCTAAGATAAACTTAAGAGAAGTCATCCATTGCGCCAAGGAGAACGAACGTGATTCGATACATTCGTAGATCCGAATCCTATCCTAGAGGCCTACGTACTCAGTTACTGCCTAAATCAGTTGGTTGGGATCAATGACTTTTGCACCTAAAGTAGACAATAAATCATTCTGCTGAAAAAATAGACTACTGCGCAGCGAATTCTTGCATTGTGCCAGGAAATATCTGCAGGGATTTTGACCTTGCGGGGGTCGATTGAGATTGGTCTTTATCTTAACCCATGTGCATTTTTTACTAAGAATAAGGCATGATTTGAAAATTCCATGGGGGGGGGGGGGGTGTAGCTGCCCATCAGCCCCATCCGCAGTCCACAGCCCCGATCTGAGATGACACATTTTAAATTTAATTTAACCACAAACTTACCACACGATTTCCAGAAACAAGAGTCCATGAGACAAGACGATACCTTTAATTATTAAGCGTTATAATTAAACCGTTCTTAGGGACAAAAATCACAATGGATAGGTCTGTGTCGTAATAACACGATGCATGTATGGACGATGTAGGCCTATAGAATAAGGGAACTCAACCTTATATTATTACCTCACCTCATAATTATACGTCATTAAACGGTTTGGTAAATTTTCCAATCAGTCACAATGGTAACTAAATGTAAAATAAATGTCCAATATTACCCTAGCAAAACACGAGACAAATGTCAATACAAATGTTCTCATAAATTGAAAGTATTTTTTAGTGCCAGAAACGGTATAGGGCCTATAACAACATTCCTGAAGTTTCAATTATGTCGATTAGTGGAGGAGGAAATCTGAAAATTGACGTTATTTAAGGAGTTAGTTGACACTTAAATTCCTAGAGACAAATAATATATCCCTGCAAATGTATGAACGTCTAGTTTTACGAAGCATGAACAGTTTTTGCGGCAAGTGGTCGAGTTTTTCATAAAACGTGCATATGTGACGTCATGTCGTGATGGTTGTGACGTCACTTTTTCACCAATTTCTACTGGATATTCATAAAGGTGGATCATTTATCAGCTGCCTAGGGGGCCATCAATGTTATTTTAATTGTGACGTGTTGTATGAAATAGTAATGACGTCATAGTTATGAATTATGAACATATGTATACAAAAAACATAAATAGACATCTCACACATATCTTAGATAGAAGTAATAGACGACAGGGAGTTTTTGGCAACAATCTTATGAATATAAGCTTATATATTTTTATGAATGTATTGATGAATTCATGTGATTTCTTCTGAAAATCTTTTGTTTTGTGTGGTACATTATATATTGCCATTGTATTCTAGTTATTACTTTAGTCACTTTTGGGAGAGATAATAGGCTAAATTTCCCACCTCTACCCCTTGGGCAAAGGGAGCCAGGGCAAAGGGGGACAGGCCATTTCAATACAAAGACCATACAGCATGTCCCCCTTTCCCCTCTAACTTACAATGGGTAGATATTTCACACACTAATCCCAGTGAACAAAAGTATTTAGTATATTACTTAGTACTTAGTATGTCCAACAAAGCATGTCACCATATACATCAAATGAAAGGTTTTTATCATATCTGTTTTATCAGGCTTACTTCAATGTACATGTGTATCAAAAAAATAAAAAGTACCAAGGTGGGGGCAACCTGCGTGCAGGGTGTACTTCCATAGAGTGAGAACGAATACAACTGAAATCTCTTTGGCTTACAATTAAAATAAGGTATCCTTGAAACACTAAGTGAGTCTCTTATATGTATCTACATTGCATGTATCTAACATAGAACAGTCATTCGTTTTAAAATAGTTCGAATATTCTTCTTAAATACCATTGAAACGTTAAGTGGCCCCCTTTGCCCGCCCTTCCCTTAGTCATTTTCAATTTATGTATCCCAGATTGATACAAGTTTCAAATTTAGCACAGAGCAAGGTTTTGATAGACTAAATACAATTTTGGTCTCAACCTAAAAAATTTGCGGGCTAATAAATTCAAAATGGCCGCCAAATTGGCCGCCATCAAGAAATGAGAATTTCAAAACTTTACAAATAAAAGTCACAAAGAATCATATAATACCTCGTTTTGTAGTGTTTTCGCGTCACGAAACAGTTCGGGAGGGATTTGTTTTGTGCAAGGTCAAGGTCACCCAAAAAAGTCCTTTTCACGGTCAAATATGACTTAAAAATGAAAAAAAAAAATCATAGTCAATCTAAACGTATTTATTAAATTTATTTGTTTTTCCATTCTCGTATTATGTATAGTTCATTTCTTAGTCACCCTGTCCCAGAGTGAGGCGAGAGCATGTACCATAGCAAACACAGAGAGCCGAACAAACAAATCCTCAAATACAACAAGAACAGTTGCCTGCACAACGCTTCTGGCCCTTCAATACTTAAAACATATATCAACACTAAAATGAAATAAAATCTAAAGGTAATATTTCTGATAAACGTCACAGTATTTTACTGTATTACATCTAACCTTTATCTTATAAATTACCTGCTACATCATTTTATAATGTGATATTTTCCCATCATTTACTGTATCACACATACATACAATCATTTCTATATAGCTGGAATTGGTGACGTGATTGTCAGCTTTAAATGACGCCGCGTCAGTTTTCAAACACATTATTTGATCATTGCCGAAACGTACCAGCGCGACGACGTACGCGAGCGCGATAGGCATCGCGACCATTTTCAAAACTGTTACATTTTCGTCACGCCAGTTGTCGCAATGGAATGAATCGGGCTTTAGGCCACCTTTGTCGACATATAGGCAAAACTGGGCCAGGAGAACCTCCTGAGGATGGTGAGATGAATGAGATGACCTCCAGACACAGGATTCGAAATTCGAGCCCTGGCGGTCTGAGGCCGAGCACGCCACCTCTCGGTCACGTAGGCTCCCCACAATACTGAGTTTTACACGTGGATGGGGGAGAAACATTTTTGTTTCTTTCAAACCGCCGAGACCGGGAACCGAGCCCCGAACTCTAGCGTGAAAGGCAGCTGTGCTAACCACTACCCTAGGCCCCCCGCCCGCCGGCTGTCGCGCCTCACATGTCGCGTTGGTCGTCGCGTTGGTGTGTGGACAGTCATGTAATTTTCGCGTCAGTCGTCGCGTCACTCGTCACGTGCCTAATTGCGCTGACGTTTGCGTTGGTGTGTTTTGCACTTAAAGTGGAGAAATGTAAATAACCCTATATATTATTTTAACCATCAGTCTGTTCTCTTTCAATATAAAACATAGCGGGAAGCTCGGCAGAATGGACTCTGAGTTTGAAACCATCACTGTAGTTGTTGGAGGAAATGACTGCTACTCAGACAGATTGATCCCGGGCATAAGCAAAAATTATGATAAACTCATCAAGAAAGCAAAATCTATGTGCCAGGAAAGAGTGACTATGTCCAGTATCTGCCCACGACTTGATACTGTAGACGTCCAAAGAAAAATTGAACTGACCAATACAGCCTTAAAAAATCTGTGCGACACACATAGCTGCAGATTTGTCAACAATGACAATTTCTTCAAGCTGGCTGACAAGACGGTAAACGACTCCCTATTGATGAGAGATAGAGTACATCTGACCTGGCAACCCAGTAATAAATTAGCACTATATCTGAAGCTCAAAATTGAAAAATGTGTGTCGCTGTACAGATCAAGAGGTAGACCAAGACAGACTAGATATGCCAGTAACTACATGCGCTCTGTAAACCAAACCAGGCCGACAGAGAGAGAATACAATGGATTAAAACATTCCCAGAAAGATGAACGACAAAACCACTATTACAGACATGATTCCTACCATCACAGAAGTAGCCAGAACAGAGAAGACCACCAGATACTAAGACAGAGGCACCAGCAAAGAAGTGACGCATATCATCCCAGAAAAGATCAACACGGATATGACACCAATACTCGTAAGAACACTAGACATGAGACCAATAACCGTCAATGTGACCACTGCTGGCAATTTAAATGTGCATGCTACTGAAAACTACAGGGGGAAAAAGGAAATCAGGACATAGGCCTCATGCCGTCAAATGTTAAACAACCTTCTAGTAGAAAAACTTACATGGATGATAACAAAATAGACAATAGTGACACAAATAATATAAAAATGAAACACTGCAACTCCAAGACTGAAATATATAATCGAAAACAAAACAAAGGAGTGAAAATTGGACATTTGAACATACGAAGCTTATTGAAAAAAATAGATGAAATTAAGATTTTAATACATCAGAATAGTTTTGACATTCTAGCTATATCTGAAACATGGTTATCGGACAAAATACCGAATGAACTTGTAAATATACCTGGTTTTAATGTATATAGAAAGGATAGACCGAGTCATGGTGGGGGTGTTTTAATATATATAAAGGAGACTTTACCTCATACATATTGTCCAGATCTCACCAATTTTAATAATACTGAAGTGGTCTGGGTTAGGATTGATAATAAATCTTCCCCTTCTTTTATGTATCATGTGTATATAACCCCAAAGCGGACGATGAGAACTATTACCAATGCATGTTAAATAATTTTGAAAATGTTTTAACAAAGAATAAGGAAATTGTTATCCACGAAAATTTATGTGAAAATCAAGCTCACTTCATAGAAACACTCCTTTGTTGCAAGCAATTGATAGTTGAAACTACTCGTGTTACACTATCATCTCAGTCAGTCATTGATCATATATATACCACGATGCCTCACAACCACTTGGATCACGGGATACTGAAACATACTCTTAGGGATCATCACTTTATATTTACAACTCTGAAATTTAGGCGCCAAGCTTCTCCTCCAAAACTTATTCACAAAAAAAATTACAATGGAATAAATATAAATGATTTTATTCGCAATTTAATGGATATTGGACTATATAGTGGTGTTATTGATGCTAAATCAACATCTGATGCCTGGAGAGATTGGTCAAATGCATTTAATACAGTGGTTAGCAAACATGTCAAAATTAAAGAAATTAGAGTCAAAGATAGGTCAAATCCATGGATGACCAACGAAATTTTATCCTTTATATATAAACGTGATTATACTCACCGCATGGCATGGCCGCATTAGCTCTTCTGACAAAATGAATGAATATAAAAAACTGAGTAATTTGGTCATCTCAGCAATTCGAAACTCGCAACGATCCTATTATAAGAAAACAATCACAGCCAATAAATCCTGTGACGTTTGGAGAGCAGTAAACCAATCCCTGGGAAAAAATAGAAAAAGTTCCATAACATCAGATCTGTCACCTGATGCGTGGAATGAACACTTTGCGTCAGTTGGAAATAAATTGTGTAGTAAATTTAGTGAAAATGATGAACTAATATGAAGAAATAACTCGAGTATTTATAACTTTAAATTTAAAAGCCTTCTTGGAGAAGATGTTCTAGCATTTATAAACAAATTGCCATCTGAAACCAATGTTGATATTCTAGGCTATGATTCTTGTATTCTCAAACTTAGCAGTGAGATTATCTGTAGCAGTCTAACAATCTTATTTAATATGTCACTTTATAATGGAGAAATTCCAAATGAATGGAAGAAAGCTCTGGTTACTCCAGTTTACAAAAACAAAGGCTCTAAACAAGACCCTAACAACTTTCGACAATTTTTTGTAATTGGGCATATTCCAAAATTATTTGAAAAATTAGTTGACTCTCAATTGAGATAATATTTACAATCTCACTCTTTCATTACACATTCCCAGTCAGCTTTCAAAAAACTCCATTCAACCCAGACGTCTTTGCATAATGTGATTGAATATGTGCTTGACAATATTAACGAAAATGAAATGAATGGTATTTGTATGTTTGATCTTGCTAAATGTTTTGACACAATTGATCACAAATTACTTTTAAAAAAATTAAGCAAATATGGCCTTAATGGCACTGAATTATAATGGTTTACAAATTATCTCAATAAACGAACTCAAGTTGTTACCATAAATAGTGAAATGTCTAATACAAAACTCATTGACAAAGGTGTTCCACAGGGATCTATACTTGGTCCTCTGCTTTTTACTATTTTTATTAATGATTTTCCCTCATGTCTATCTAATGCCTTCTGTAATATTTTTGCTGATGATACTATGATAGGTGTTAGTGATAAATCTATAACAAAAATACAGCAGCTACTTCAGAATGCTGTAAATGAAGCTATTAAATGGTTTGGACAAAATAAGTTAACTTTAAACATAAACAAGTGTAATGTACTAACTATATCTAACAAAAATATAGTAGACAGCATAGATATTTTTATAAATGGTGTTAAGTTACCCTTTGTTAAGTCCGCTAAATATCTTGGTGTAGAAATAGATAGTAAATTATCCTGGTCTAAACATATAGATGGATTGTGTAAGAAATTGTCTTCGCAACTTTATATCTTAAGAAGGTTGAAACAAATTCTCCCAACGGATGATATTAATTGTGTTTACTACGGTATATTTCAAGAGTATTATTGATTATTGTATCACTGTCTGGGGCTCTGCTGCACAATTTTTTTTATGTAAAATACAAAAATTATAAAATAGAGCAGCACGACTTCTTGCACAAAACTTTGACTGGAACATTCGTTGTATAGATATTGTGAGAGGTCTAGGGTGGCAGAATGTTAAAAAAAGATATTGTTTTTTATCATGTTGTCCCACTTATAAATCTCTAAATAATCTAGCTCCTTATTACTTATCTGATCTTTTTTCCTCTGTTTCTGAATAGCATACTGTTTCAACACGTAATGCAACAAGTAATACTCTACAGCAGCCCAGGTGTAATAATTCTTTATATAAATCATCTTTAAGTGTGAATGGGTCTAGACTTTGGAATAAGCTACCTTCAGAAATAAGAAATAAGAAGACATTTTCTGCTTTTAAATATAACCTTAAACTATATATGGCTAATAATCAAACCATTACTCAATCATAGTTAGGGCTGCAATTACTGTACATGTCTTATCGCTTTCACTAATTTTTGTAGGTTTTTGTTGGAGTTTTAGTGTGGGGACATTTGTGTTTTCTTTTCTTTTCACTTTGCTATAAATGTACATGTATATACATTTGTAATCCTATTCAATTAACGCAAAGGCATATATCATCGGATTATGATCTAAAATGTCTAATGTACCTTCTATTTTCGTTATTGTAACTATTGTACATAATATGATAATTATTGTTTAAATATGTGTTTTCACTTTTTATGCAAATAGGCTACTTGTCATAAAACAGGGCACATATGCAAAATAGCCAAAGGCTAATAATGTATTTACCCTGTATAAATATGTTTGAATAAATAAATAAATAAATAGAAAAGGCATGTGAAACTGACGTATTTTTTATTTGAGCCATAATAACCTCTTGCCCACTCTCCCCTGAGCGACCTAGCAAAAAAAATGAGTGCGGTTTTGAGAAGAGCCTAGTTACTGGTAGCGCAAGGACTTCCTGCTACCATATCTTTGCTTATTTCGCTGCTTTTGCTACAGCAAATCATCACAGAATCGATTCTAATTGGTAGAAAAATGATATATCTGTAATATGTACCACCGAGGCTGCTGCAAAGAGCCACAAATTTAAAAAAAGGAACTATGCGCGAATGAATTTGTGTGGTGAAACCTTAACGTTCGATAATTTCACATTGAAACACATTTGCGATGCTGCCCCAACATTAATCCACTGCGACTTATCGCAAACTGTATAAATGGGCTAAATATGTAACGTGTAACGTTCTGGTCTTTAACAGCTACCTACACAGTTGACGTGTTATGGAAAACATTTCAACTTCGCCTACCTATGTTATGGGTCTACAGTCATTATAAATATTTTACTCTTTCAGTGCGGGGATCGACTTTAAACAATGAGCTCTGTATGAGCTCAACAAATATGACAAATAGATGACTATTTAATTTCAATATTTAATTTATTTGCAACGGAATGAAACATTTTCAAAATTCCATAAAAATGAAAAAAAATATAATAATCTGTCTGTATATTTTATCACATAAAAAGTATTTCTGAACCAGGTGTTACGGCAGTTCAGTTGAATACGGCCAAACACGAATTTCAACCTCTCAAGCATGACGCCTGGTCATCTAGTTTTGCGTCATCTTCAGGTATAATGACATAATTATTAGTTTTAACTGTAGAGGTAGCCAAAAATATCTGTAGGGCTGCCAACCTCTAGAAAAATAAACCCATTATTTTTTCTTCTTATTATTATTATTATTTTTTCTTCCAGCAAACATAACTATACTGGTTGAATGTTGGTTTAATGTTGGTTTAATGTTGGACCAGATATCCGTAAAATGGTCCAACCAGGATGTGAACATATGCCTATAAAATTATACCTACGTACAAATTCTGACATAAAGAATGATAAAATAAAGTCAATTATCATCGTGCAGCGAGTGCTAGGAAAATCTTACTCAATTTTATTATTTTTAATGATATGATAAAATAAAATTTTCGTATGAGCTGAATAAACAGATGAATATTCAATATCATTATTAAATGCATTTTTCACAGAAGAGAAACACGCCGGTTATTATTTCTTGCAGATTCAAATACATGAGCTATTTCTAATGTGATTTACTTTTACTAATAAATATTACCGCCGCCTTCAAATTGTATAGATGACATTCTACACAGGTGAAATCTCGTGCCCGCGGACCATATAATAACTTTAACTGGCAAAACAACCTGATCAAGTTGTTCATGGGGGCATGACGTCGAACTTCCCCTTAGAAATTTTGGATGCCATATTAAAATAGAACCCACTTCTGTTTACACCACTGCTATTTAGATCATTACATATGAATTTACGACATAATGAATATATACAATTATTACCAGGTGTGCGTAGTAGGCCTATGTGCTGACACATTAAGAATCGACACCGCATCATACTAATACTGAGCAGTGACTTAAACATGACCCCTATTTCGTAGTTTGTCTGGCCAATTTGGTTCATAAAATGACGTCATTGCCATAGCGACATGACGTCACAAACGTACGTTTGAAAAAAATTTCGACCACGTACGGCAAAAACGATATACGCCACCATAAACTAGAGACTTAAACCTTTCCCGTGATATATTTTTTATCGCTAGGAATTTAAGTGTCAACTCAACTCCAAAAATGGGTTCATTCAAAATTCAAATTAAATAATTTGGCGGTTAAAGGGTTAATACACATCATACATGAAAAAAAACATCATATCAGGTATTAAAGTACCGGTATCTATTGAAAATGTGTGTGTTCAGCTAATGAGAAAAGTTATGTCTAGATTATAAGAAAAGGTAGTTGATTGATTATAATACAAGCTGTATAAATTAATGGCATAAACAAAGAGAACTGAGAATGAGAAAGAAAATGCATGTAACCAAGTTATGACAATATAAAAATTTACAACTTATTAGTTATATATAAAGGTTTTCATTGTGAATTAACCATAATGTCCTATGCATTTATTAAGGCTCCCCCCTACCATGGGGAGGCTTTTAGTTTTTGTACGGTTTCGTCCGCCGGCGCCGCGCATGGACACCGCCTCTCATCCATGTCACCCTGATATCTACAAAACCGCTTTTCCAATTCATTTGGTGTTCAACATACTGGATACAAGTATTAATACCTAAGCTGCATCAATTTTTCAGAAAGTTCGGGAAAATATTTGGGTCATTGCGGCCATCTTTAACCTTTTTTCGTCAAATTAGGACCTTGTCACGTTGATATCTACCAAACCACTTTTTCGATACTTTTTGTGTTCAACATACTGTATGCAAATATTAATTCCTAGGCTGCATCAATTTTTCAGAAAGTTTGTGAAAATATTCGGGTCACGGCAATATACTCAAAATTCAACATACTGCATAGTAGTATTAATTTCTAGCCTGCATAAATTTTTCAGAAAGTTCGAAAGAATATCCGGGTCATGACGGCCATCTTTAATCTTTTTTTCGTCAAATTTGAACCTTGTCACGTACCTACTAACTTCAAAGCTGTTTGTCCGATAAACTCAATATTAAAGGGACCCCTTGGGATGAGACATTTTCAATGTTGTCAATTTTGTAAATTTAACTTATATGAAGCTATATAGCCTATTGATCTTAACTAAAAATACAAAAAAGTAAAAAAAACTATTTAAAACAACGAAAAAAGAGTGAAATAGTTAAATTTCCAGGTCGTATATTGCCATGTAAACAAAACAAGTCAGCAATATGCAGCACTTCATACCACATATTCCCACGTCTTGGCCGAGGAGATCAAAGCAATCGCCGCTAATTGGTGTCTGATTGGTGTCTTATAGCCAGGACATGAGGTGATACACCTGCAACACTGATTGTCTGCCCAACGCTGGGCCGACGGCATCACCATGTGGCCCAATGCTGTAGGAACATTTAACCGTGTTTAGGTGTACAAAAAGTTTGTTTGGGTTTTGAGCGGTTTTATGGAAATATTATTAAGAAAATATTTATAAAAATCTGAAAACTGAAAATTGGTGTCATCCCAAGGGGCTGCTTTAGCTTCTCTCACATTCTAGAAATAATAGGCATATATGCTTGATAAGTAGCAAGGGATATTACTGTCTATATATATATATATATATATATTTAGCAATATATTGCAACAATAGAGATGTCCAGGTGATATTTTCAAGGTTTTACTGAAATTCAAAATGGCTGCCACAGATCATTTTCATTTTTGTAGGCGCAAAAACTCAAATACTTAGTCAGAAATTATTCAAATTTTACCATCACATTTCCCACCATATGGAATTGTGTTGATGATTTTAATTAAATTTGAAATGGCCGCCACAAGTCGACTTTTTAAACTATTAGCAGGCGCCAAAATCCAGAACCTAATTTATGCCTCTTGTTTCTCATTATCTCGGAAAACTGGCATGATAGCTGATCTATCAAGTTCTGTTTTCTCATACTTCGCATAGTCATCACATACCACCGGGGAATTTTTGGTGACATTTTGATCCCCATATAATCATCTCTTAAATAAGGCAGCCCTCACCGAGGCGGGCCGCTTACTGTATTCCACACGGTCCGCCGCCGCCTCCACCGCCGCCGCAGTTATTTGTTTCCAAGATAGCTACTAATCTATCAACTTCTGCTTCCTCATACTTCACATACCACTGGGGGATTGTTTTGGTGACATTTTGATCCCCATATTATCAACCCTTTAATTACTATGGGCACTAACAAAAAAATGCTCATTAGCGCATTTCAGGGAAAAAGTTGCCATCAGATCTTCTTTTAATTTGGCAAATATGTTCTGCAGCTATGTCAGCCAATGACCTGATTAACTTTGAGGATCGAACAATTTCAAAAGGTCCGTTTAGCGGCCATTTTGAATTTCAGTAATTTTGTAATATTTTCGTAAGTCCCAAACAAAGGAAAATAGCTGGACCAAGCATATAGAACAAGATGTAATGACTCACAGAAGGATAACTCATGACAAATTTCGCAGAAATAAAATCCAAAAAGCTGACTGACGGTCTTTTTTAATTGTTTTTTTGCATTATCTCATAAATCTTGCATAATAGCTAAAGCGCTAATATAAAATAAACCTTGAAAAAATGTACTGATCTATATCAAATTTAAAATGGCCGACTGGCGATAAAGGAGGGCTGCTTTCGTGTTCGCTTCCAAACAACTCTTTCTGGTTTGACTACCTTTTTGTTGGGTTTGGAATTTGTTTGCAAGACATACATGTATATATATACTACTATTTAGATTAGCAGCCATAAATATTAACGGTAAAATACTCAATTGTGAAAGTCGCTAAATTAATTGGGACGCGAATATAATGGGGTATACTACCAAACATCTACATACACAGCTGATACACAATTGATAGTTGTGACAATTTAAGTTATAAATAAAAAATGGACATATTATATATCCACTGTTTCCTTTGAATTCTTACAAATTGCGCTCACACCCTTCCCCACCACACTCCATTCGAACTTGTGCGTACCATAGATGCATTCGTTGAATTCGACACATCTTGAATCAGGTAATTAGTCCATTACATCCTGATGCAACCCGGGTGAACGAGCAAGCATTCCCAGTGTAGAAGTGGAAAACTGTGAGAAACAAATGTAGAAGTGGTGCCGCTTCGACAACAAATTTCACGTTTCTAAGATGAATTACTCTATCAATAATGCAACGATTTCTAAGCGGATTTTTTCATAAGGTGCAGAATTCTCTTAGAAATATTCCAGTGTAAACTCAGATTTTTAACCTTCGTCGTTTTGCCGCTAGCTGGTCCACAAACCGGCCAAGTGGATACTATTTTGTCAAAACTGCCGGTCTGGAACGTCAAAAAATGTGTTTAAGCTTTTATTTTAGATTACTGCTATTCAATCCAGTTTGATGTCAAACAATTACTTGTAAATTTGTGTGTCCAACAACAGATTATTATTTCTATAAAGTGCCAAAACATGCACTGTAAGCACACCTAATGTACAGTTGTATCACCAATAAGGTCATGTGGTGCAATGAACTAATATTTTGCTGGCCGTCTTTCGTTGAGGGTCATATGTCTTTTCATTCAGTGTTTAGCCAGCTGGCGCGATATGGTGAACAGGTGACTGTTAGCGCTGGGGCATTCATTCATGAATCGTCACATTGTGTTTCCCAGTCAGTTGAACACTTTATTCTTCGCGAATTCGACAGTGTAATGCAGCCTGGAATGCGTGTCGGATATTTTAAGTATACCATAGGAATATTACAGGGTTGAAAAGGTATAAAGCGGACCTGAGAGGACAAGGGTTTAAAAGGTACAATACTGACATAGCAAGCAAGGGTAATGAAGAAGTTGGGATTAGGTCACATACATTTTATATAGCTAAACTGAATCAGGGGGAGTTTCAGATGATAATACTCCAGCCAAACGAATGTAAATTACTGGCGGTATAAGATCCGAGTACGCTGCCTGCCATCCGCAGAGGATCATAACACAGGATTTTAAGCCTGCACGGAGAGAGGAGAAAAAATGAATACCATAGCAGTAGGAGAGACCCAAACTGCACCGTGACAGACTGCTGAGCTAATTACTACACCAGTGAATATTGTGAAAATGGGTAAAATTCGCTAGGATTATATAATTTTGAATTGCTCTACAAATTTCAGAATTCCATATTTTCCTTACGGCTACCTATCATGGAAAACTATATAATATACTCTAGTGAGATATACATGTATGACCAGCTTGCCATAGGCCTATCTACTTCATATCTAGGTAGCCTCAATAACTAGCTGTATATTGTGGAATAATCATAATTAGTGACTGCATTGATGGTTAAGACAAGAATATTTTATTTATTGTGCGTGGGTATTAATAATATGACTGCATTTGTAGTGGATAAGCTCAGACATGCATGCGTATTTATTGAACATAATATACAATTAGTGATATATTTGAATTGTTCGGCATTGTGAATATAATGTACAAAAATAATGCTCCACGACTATAAATTTTTCAAATTTTCAACTTGGGTCGTCACGTGTCATGGTAACTACTGATTGCTGTAATTGGTAGCATTGCAAAGTGGTCTAGGTATAAAAAGGGCTTTATTTTTGTCTCAATAATCTGTACTAAGAAGTGACATTGCGGAGACTATATGCTGATATTCAGGCTACACAAAAATGGAAAAAGTGCGTACAGTTATTCGCCAAAAAACAAGAAGTTTATCAAATTGACAGGATATAAGAAACGGGCCCATTTTACTAACACTCACTGATTTTTGAACTAAATATCACCACGTGTTCTGAAGATTTTGCTGTCTGACCGTTTCATTAACGTGATCTTGTCCTCTTAATCTTCACCGCCGTGTTACAAATAATTCATCCACAATCATCATACAAATACGTGAGAAACGTTGTTTTTGTCCGATCTCGTTGGAGCATGTGCAGTCTAACATAGAATATTGAACCATTACCGACAGGCCTATGTTCCTGTATTTATATAAATGTAAGTCAGTAAAAATTCATACCAACTAATACTAGCGAGATATGAAATATAATCATGAGTAACGTAATGTCGACACTCTAGGCGCATTTATATTTAGATCAAGTTTAATAACTATCAATATCGTTAGACTATGCGTCAGACGGGGACAGGGTAAGAGCACAAGGTATTGTTAAACAAGAGCACAAGTTATTGAAGTAGGCTAGCTTAAGTAGTAGCAGTGAGTGTACACAGAGCATTGTGCAGCCTGTTCCAACCAGACACAGACGGCACGCGTGTATCAAAATGCGGACAGCTCTCCCAGCAAACACGAAGACTTGACCCAATGTTGTTTCAATGTTGGCCCAGCGCCGTTGGCGGTGGGCAAATATTGAAACAGCATTGGGTCAAATCCTCGCGTTTGCTGGGCTCCACACAGGTGTCGTCTACATCCACCCCTCCCCCACCATAATATTCTCGCCAGCCGATCAGGGTACTTTTAGCAAGACAGCCGGCCAATCACAAGCTTACTACAATACTTGAAATTGAGAGCGGGGGACATATGACGTCAACCATCGCAACATTTAAACATGCGAAATAGCAGTGTCTAGGGTGAGCAGTGTACAGTGAGTGAAGCCCATGCGCTTTGGACAACAGCCCTAGGCACCCGCCCAAACTGTATAGACGGAACAACTGTTAGTTGAAATGTGATATAATCATTGTAAATCACAAATACATCGTGCACGACCAAAGGCCAATACCTCCATATTCTCTGAATTAGTTCACACTGTTATCCAATGATTAAAATGATACGGAATATGAATACAGACTGAAAAGATTGTCTCAGAAAGTTTATAAACGATTATTTTCAACTAAAAAGAGAAATACATAAATAGTTATACATTATATGTTTAATTAATAGATGTGGGTGATATGTTATTTCCAATTCAAAAGCTTTGGTAAATAATATGTTTAAATAATATATCGTTTCTTAATCATCCACGCGGTAACTTTTAAATTTCCTTACGTGTATGCAGGGCGACATTCATTTGAGAGTGATTTTAAAATAAATATGCTTTAGTTAATTACTACCTAAGTAGAAGGCGGAGTGATAATACCAAAGATGGATACGTGGAGAGGTCTGGATATAGTAATTTATTGGGATTTAACGCTTTGCCACCTGGACATAATATACATAATAATAATTTAGTAACATTAATAAGGGTCTAATAATATGACGCCTGAACGATTATCTATTATCATGATTATATCTCAATAAAATCAGCAGATTTCAGATAATAATATGCATGTTATACCCAAGCATTTGAACAATTTAAAACGGTGCATGTGAGGCATAACCGTTCAACTGTCCATAATGACGACGACAAATCCAATATCATCCAAACATGTTAACCTGTTTGGTCAGAGCAAACTGTAATCTGATAGTGAATTGATTTTTGGTTTTGTTTATATACAAGTCTTTGATCGAATGGTTAAAACAGGCAGGTAGTTGCAAATGGGCCTCCCCACGATTCACTCAGAGAGGGTTTCACAATGACCAGTGGCCATCTCCTCTCCACGTGTCGCTGACCTTTTTACCTTGTTCTCCTTTTTGCGATAAAGATGTGGGTGCATTGAATTGGTTGACAGTGTGTCTTTAGCCAGAAAACAGGTGAAGCTAAACCAATGCTGTCTCAATGCTGATCATCGTCGGCGACACTGGCCTATTTATAAGCCAACACCGGCCAAACACATCATATTTGTGTGGTATTACCTCAGGTGTGTTCCAGATATTTTTTTTTAAAACACTTGAAAGTACTTATATGGAAGAGGACTAAAATACCTAAATATTTCCTTAATATTGGGCCTTACCACATATATAAGACAGGTAGGGCCTACGTAAGTAAAATGTTTGTTTTTTACGTAAATTTCCGGCCAGTATGGCCATTTAAATGACAATTCCTAGTATCACATTATCCTATGTAGCATTTGTATTTGTAAGGGCCTCATGCACATGCAGCATGGTCAACGTTTACAGGAGTGGGCTCCGTTAAATTATATTACTGTGTTACATCATCAACTCGGGTGAACGAGCAAGCATTCCGAGTGTAGTAGTGGAGGACTGTAAGAAAAAAATGTAGAAGTGGTGCCGCTTCGACAACAAATTTCACGTTTCTAAGATGAATTACTCAATCAATAATGCAGCAATTTCTAAGCGTTTTTTTCCATAAGGTGCGGAATTTTCTTAGGAATATGATAGTGTAAACTCAGATTTCTAACCGGCGTCGTTTTGCCGCTAGCTGGTCCACAAACCGGCCAAGTGGACGATATTTTGTCGAAACTGCTGGTCTGGAACGTCAAAAATATTTGTTTAGGCTTTTATTTTGACCCAGATCACTGCTATTCAATCAATTTTGATGGAAAACAATTGCTTGTAAATTTGTGTGTCCAACGACAGCATATTATTTCTATGAAGTGCCAAAACATGCACTGTACGCACACCTAATGTACAGTTGTATCACCAACAAGGTCATGTGGTGCAATGAGCGCATATTTTATATATGTCTTGAAAATCAATTAATTATTAGAAAGATATTTATTTTTTCGTAGCTAACTATTGCATAAAAATAAAATTGTGCGATAAGAACATGTTACCGTCGCTTCAAGACCCCTTTACCCTAAACGTGTAGGCGATGAAACGGGCGGCGTAATATCTCTACTCGTATGGCCTTCGTACAAACGATGTGAGAATTCGGTAAGAACAACTTAATGAGCAATTGCTTACGGCCATCGTGACACACAAAACATATTATGGCGTTTCTATATAATTATAAGGCGATCGTGCGTCCACCGTGCGATCAGTGCGTTTGTAGTTATTAGACATGTCCAATACCTCGCATGTCCAAGATCTGGCTACGAACGGGATATGAATTATTCTTTCTCACGATCATCGCCTTGAGAATGCCGCAAGAAATGCTCAAGAAGTCGTTGGTACGACGTGATACAGGTCACTGTGACCTCTGTAGAGCCTTATGAATGAATGAACGAACGAACGAATCATCGAACGCAACGAACAAATGAATAATAAATGTATTTGCTAAATATAAAAATAAAATTAGGATGAATCTATGCGATTGATATTTTATAAACACTGTTGGTTATGAACCACACCGATATAGAGTGAGTGTGACTGATACATATTGATCATATCTGAATTAATTATTGATTTTCTAGAGATAGATTAATTTAAAATATCACTCTTTTGAATGTGCATGTCAATATCATTTGTATTTTTTTTAGAATATACCCCTTGTGCCTCCTTTTTACAAATCCTGGATCCGACTGTTTGTTTAACTGAGCAAAATGTATATACAAATAATGACACAACCTTCCGGTATGATATGCCTACTTGTACACAGAGTACTGTGCATAGTCCCAGACAGACACAGATGCCATGTGCGTCTCAAAAGGCGGACAACTCACCACATAGGTGTAGGCTTGCACCCACCCCTCCCCCTCCATGAGATGTGTACACATGTGCGCCAGCAAATCAGAATACTTTTAGCGGGACAGTCGGTTAATCACAAGCTTACTGTCATACATTGTAATGAGAGTGGGGGAATATGAAAATTAGAAAAATTTAACATGCAGGATAGCAGTGCCTAGCGGCTGGCAGTGTAGCCTACTTGGTGATATATCCCGAAATTCATTGTTACAGGTACTTGGTGATCATATGTATGGTAGGCCTACTCCTGGTATGTTTATGTGGTTACGTGGAATGACTATAATTAAAGCCAGGGAAGTGAAAATACCAGCAGAGACCAGTCCAGAAGATCAAGAAGATGTGGAAAAGTGCTTCGGTCGAGATACAATGATAGTGCTTACATAAAAATATGTCGTATTTAGACAGCACATAATGTGCGTTATCATGCAGTCCACAAATACAGCCAATAGACTTACACCATTAGTTGTGACTGTGTGATTTTGTAATACGACATATGATACGTCATATACGAGATATATTAGTGTGAATCTACATATAATTCAATTCTGTTTAATATTTATCTCACAATTCATCGAACTAGAACAAATTGATCGACTTAGGCACCCCCTTTCGCATTTACCACGGTGTCTATCCGTATCTCTCCGAGTTGCGTGGTTCTGCATTTTTACTCACCAGGTGTCTCCAGGTGGTTAACTTCTGTATCAGCAGCTGACACGTGTATGTTACAGGAATATGGCAATGTACTGACAGTGTTTCCTTAAAAGTAATTTGTATGTAATGATCGATAAATTTAGGTCTTGAGGTGACATTTGTTTGGTTTGACTTCACGCTGTATTTGTCACATGAAATTAGTTTATTTAAATATTCTATGGAGATTTATACAGTACTTTTGCAATATGTAGAAATATATAATTGCAATATTTTAAAGTTAATGATGTAGTCTTACACAATCTAGATTATCAGTCTGACTGTGAGCATGCGCAGTGATATAGTCTTACACATTCTAGTTTATCAATCTGACTATGAGCATGTAGTCTTACACACATGTAGGTTGTCAGTCTGACTGTGGGCATGCGCAGTGATGTAGTCTTACACAATCTAGGTTATCAATCTGACTATGAGCATGCGCAGTGATGTAGTCTTACACACATGTCGGTTGTCAGTCTGACTGTGGGCATGCGCAGTGATGTAGTCTTACACACATGTAGGTTGTCAGTCTGACTGTGGGCATGCGCAGTGATGTAGTCTTACACACATGTAGGTTGTCAGTCTGACTGTGGGCATGCGCACTTATGTAGTCTTACACAATCTAGGTTATCAGTCTGACCATGTGCATGCACAGTGATGTACAGCTATTTGTGAATTATAGATTTTAGTTTTTTCTAGAACCACACATACTTTGATAAATATGGGTGAAATGTTTTAATCTGATATGGAAGTGTGACAAAAACTAAAATGTATCAAAGTGACATAACCACAAATAATTATCAAGATATATTCATTTACATGAACAAAATTATACAAACGTAATTGTTTTTCATGCAGACATTTATATATCATATTAATAGTTAGGTCCATATGTGCTTTCTGCAGCCAGCACTGAGATGAATTTATAACTGAAGCTGTAACTGTACTTCACAGAGTGACGCCACCAAAAAACACATACCCTCAAATGAATGTAAAATACATTGTTGAAGTTGGAGCTATTGATCGATCATCGATCAAGTATCTTACATGTCAAATCCAGGACCCATATTATTATCCAGGCCAGTTCACGTGACACTACTAGAAGTAGGCCTAAATTTGCTGCATAGTTGAAATGATGTGGCACTTTCTATATTAATTTTTATAGCTTTTAATGTTTTTTTCCTTTCATTATTGATAAATATGGAAGGCTGTTAAATGGGTTGTAAATTGAATTAAATCATAAATTATAGTAGTTTAATTGCATAGAATTCTATGTGCGATGAAAAATGTAAAAAAAAGTTCTCACCTAATTAGCATGTGATGATATATCTTTGTTTGAGTGACACTATAGATTTACAATGTTTCTCCCATATGTAACGTAATATCGCATGAATGTCCATGGTAATAAATAAATAGTTATCAATATTTCCATGTTATAGAAATATTAGCAGGTTCACCGTTGTGTGCATTTTATAACCTAGCATTTAAAACAGGACCAAATATTTGCCATGACATTGAACCTTCGTAAGTAGAAGATTTTTCATGCAAGTGTGGTACACATTGTTTATTACAGTCCATTGCAAATGGTAATCTGAAACCAGTACATTGGGTTCCTAATAGTCGGGTTATTAATAATGTATAGGGGAGACCATGGCTAATTCGCATAGGGGTTATTCAGTACAGTGCCCATAATTTTGAGAGTAAATATATTTTCGTTCTGTGCTGCCTCCTAAACAAATTATGAAAAAGAAAAGCAACTTTTTCGTTTTGATGGGTCAGGGGGATTTTTTTGCTGTCGCACAAAATGTTATTTTGCTCAATGTTTGCCATTGAACTTGACAGTTTCAACTCCTTTAGTTGTAGTGCCCGAGCTAAAGGACAATATGATCCTTACCAGTGTCGAATCACTGTATGTCCCATGATCGCCACCATGAAAAACCCCTGGAGCGCGAGTGAAAACTCACCTTTAAAACCCCAGGGCTTCCATCCAACGTCCAATGTATTGAGAACGGAAGATAAAGTGATATTTCGAGACAGAGAGCGACCCAAGACATGGTTAAGCACATAGATTTATTTATTTATTTATTTATTTCATTCACACTAGAGCATCAACTGTGAAACAGACTGTCACAAGAGTGATTTAACAAAACACAGAATCTGTGGTTTTCACGACCCCCATAATCTCATATAGAAATCACGAAAGTGTCATAGAGTAAATCTCTGAAACTTCCACAAACATCTACTTGCCGCTGGTGCAATGTAAATCCGATTTTGCAAACTATTTGATGGATCATAAAATGCCCACGAAACAACCCGAACAGCGTTCCAAATATGGTACACTGTTTAAAGCACCTAGTGTGTTGAGCCAAAATTAAACCAGTACTCAGTGGAATGCAACAATTTTGTTAACAAGTGAGGCACTAAGGGGATACCAGCCATGGGTCTGCCCATCGCGGGCCACCAGCAGCAGTGCGCTAGATGTGGTGGAAAGTGGATCTAAAGCAGTCCAACGTTGCCTACCGCTAGTCCGTAATAACAGACTCTGTGTGCGATACAGAGTCTGTAATCATTGCCATTTGTAAAGTTGTGCCCCCAAAATACGGTGCGCATCCGATCGATTGCGCAATGAATTACTGCATCATTGTTTGATCAATTAGTTTTATATCATTCTGTAATGACAGGTGTACATCTCATTAGAATAATGCCTTAATGTGGGGAGTTAAAGCCCTGTTTTTATAGGTGAATTTATCATCTAAATAGGGCTACGCTTACATTTTTCATGAAATTTTTGGTCTCAGCGTACACTGACCACCAGCATAGAAAACCACAGCTTTTGCTATGCTGTCAATCTCTGACGTTGAACCATGCTGTTCACGTCAAGCTCGACTACCTACCGCCCGCCATGGGGAACTAATTATGAGCCGTTTCTGAACCACCACTCACCTACACCTCTCCATGCACAAACAACACACACCTAGACAACTCAAGCGGTCTATGTCCAAACACCTAACCATTCACGTTTACAAGCGGTCTATGTCCAAACACCTAACCATTCACGTTTAAGGCCCGGAAATAACCGTCCTGATCAAAACTTTATAAAGCAAGTTGACACAGACTATAATTATTGTTATAAATTGGTACTGAGTAAATAGTCCGCCAGAGGTTCTCATGGACATGGTTTATAGACGGAGAGTTGTAGATGCTGACCATATATCTGGAATAACCTTCCGTCAGATATTAGAACCATATATCTGAAATATGTCCCCATGAGAGATTAGAACATCGGACACCCTTACAACATTTATTTGCCTCATGCTTTCTCATGCTGCTTGTATACTGACGACTCTTAACTGGCAATGATAATGCTATTAATTAGGCCTATGTTATTTGAGGTCCTTATGAGCTTGTATAGCAAGGAGTTAAGCTCATATGAACGTATATACCCCATCTTTTATCAACAAGGGGTATTTTATTAAGTCTTGTAGGCTATTATGTGTGTATTAAGTCGAGGAGGAGTCGATTATGAGAATACGATATACGATTCATCATGCGTGATCGTAATTCTGCCATATTGATTGACAAGGGTTTGTCATGGTTTACAAGAAGAAAGTTGTATTATTGACAATTTTAGAAGCAGGTAGGCGGAAATGAACTTTACTTCCAGTGTAATATGTGAAATTTGCTGTTTTGGTGGGGGATTTGGGGGTTTTGTAACTTTTTTTTTCTACTACGCGAACCCGGGTCACAGAACATCAAAAAATAATTAATCAATTAGGAAAAATGCCTCAAAATCGACCACCCAGGTCACCACGTGATTGATCATATATTTAATACTGTGCGCTTGATAGATTCTAGTATATGAATTTACAGAATGGTGCTCGTTCTCCTGGACAGCTGGACAGAATTAAATGAAATGGCCCTTGGCAGGTCTGAACAATCAATATCACCAAACAAGTGTTTGTTCTATAATCGGTGATGTTTGTTATGACCGTCAGAAATTCGTTTTGTTATGTGTATGTCCTGAATGTGTTCGTTATTCTTGTATATTACATCATGTAGATCTTTAAAAGAATAGTCTTTTGTCACAACTCATCTTTCACAATTCATCACAATTCGTCTTTCCACAGTAAACACGGACGATAAATTCAAACAATGTTGTTTTAATGTTGGAGCCAACATTAAAACAACATTGTTTCAATGTATCGTGTCCACAAGAGACTTCATTTTCACACATGTTATATGTGCTTGTCACTATTCATCTTTCCATGGCGGTTAACACGTACCATAAATGCTCCCAATGTTGTTTTATTGTTGGACTAGCGTCGTAGACATGTTATATGTGCTTGTCACTATTCATCTTTCCATGGCGGTTAACACGTACCATAAATGCTCACAATGTTGTTTCATTGTTGGACTAGCGTCTTAGACACTGGGCCACATTAATACAATCTTGTTCCAATGTATTGTGTCTACAGGAGACCTCAATGCAACCTACGTTATCTGTCCTTGTGAAAACAGAGAATCAGAAAACAGAGTCCAGATCCCAGAGTCTGCAGAATGCCGACCACAAGAAACGCCCTCTCATAATCACCATAAGTATCTATAATCCAACCTGGTGAAAAACAACACACATATTATACTGTGAAATAGTGTGTACAACTAGCATATTTGATAGAAATTTATATTAATCAGGCAAAATCTTTCATTACTATCACATTGCTTTAATTTAAACAACCACATGTTTACATTAATAATTCAACCACAGAGAGTGTGAGAATAACAGCTTATTACCAGAAAGAGGTGATGATAATAAGTATCCAAATGATGAGATCACCATTGACAAACACGTGGCTTTCTCCACTAATTTAAGTCCCACAAGGTCCGCAGTAAGAACCGGTAATATGGACAGAAAACAACCTGAAGTAAAAAGAAATAATTACTGTTTACTACTTGGCATACAATTTAAATACTCAAGGATCAATATGTTACGGTCCTCAACTCTTCAAGTGTAAAACTCTTCAGAAAGTAGAGACTACTAATTATTACATAATCATAGAAATGTGCATATTATCATGTGTGTTATCATAAAATGTATAATTATGGAAAATTAATGATGCATATATGCTTACGAGAAATATTATTGACTAATTAATATAAATACAAATGGATGGACGGCTAATAGCAAAAGTAATAGAACCGGGTGACTGTAATAGTAATATTAGAAAAGGATTTCAAAGTAAAAGTAATAGCTTGCTTGTAATAGCTCTGTTTTGTGATGTGTGCTCACCCGAGGTGATTCCAAACAGACATGAGTAGACGACCATGAGCTGATAGCTGATCCAGAACCTGCTGCTCATGGATAAAACACCTCCAAGTAACAGGGAACCTCCCGATAGAATGATCCTGGAAAAACAACGTAATCACATGAAGTAACAATGAACCTCCTGATAGGACGATCCTGAAAAAAACCGTAAACACCTGAAGTAACAGGGAACCACCTGATAAAATGATCCTGGAAAAACAACGTAAACACATGAAGTAACAATAAACCTCCTGATAGAACGATCCTGGAAAAACAACGTACACACCTGAAGTAACAGGGAAACACCTGATAGGACGATCCTGGAAAAACAACGTAAATACCTGAAGTAACAGGGATCGTCCTGATAAAATGATCCTGGAAAAACAATGTACACACCTGAAGTAACAGGGAACCACCTGATAAGCTGATAAGACGATCCTGGAAAAACAACGTAAACACCTGAAGTAACAGGGAGCCACTTGATAGAATGATCCTGGACAAACAACGTAAACACCTACAAGTGACAGGGAACCACCTGATAGGATGATCCTGGAAAAACAACGTAAAGACATCAAGTAACACGGAACCTCCTGATAGGATGATCTTGGACAAACAACGTAACTCGTCAGTTCATCGAAAACATTCTGGGTCATGATTAAATGAATAAATAAATGAATGAACGAATAAATGAATGAATAAATGAAGGAAGGAATGAAGGAACAAATGAAAGAAAGAAGGAAGGAAGGAAGTAAGGGAGAAAGTAAGAAGAAAGGAAAGAAGGAAGGAATGATTGAAATAATAAAAAGTACAATAGAGTACATTAAGCTAAAACCTGCCACCTTGGCAGAATGAATGAATGAATATGCTCTTTTTCATTATTTCCTGGACATGTTTATTTATACGTTCATAACCATATACATATAGCTATACACCAATTACAGATACCCTGAATACGTATACGTCCAAACATTACACTAACATACAATGTAGGTTTAACATCTCGCCAGGCGGAGTTTTTTCTTGGCTGCGTCTTACCTGGGTGTTGGTTTTTTCGCGAAGAAGCCAAACAGGATTCTGGCGAGGCCATTACAGAGACCTGAGATGGAGATGAGTAGAGAGGCATTGCTGGGGTTGTCATGGTAATACACAGACCTCACTGGAAGGTAAGTCAAGTTGGTCAGGTAACAAAAACACATCAAGTTAGCCGCCAGGCTGAGAAGCAGAAACCCTGTGTTACCACATAGGGTAGAGTCACACCACATACTCATACATCTACCTGATACCCTGGAAAAACTAACAGAAGAAATGGAGTATTATTAAAAGCACAAAGCATATGGTACTTAATGACACCCACTCACAAATATACCTGGAAAAACTAACATAAGAAATGAAGTATAATAAACAGAACATAGCGTACAGTACTTCATGCCAAAGCTACTAAAAACTATCTAAAGAATAGAAGTGGAATCTATTAGATGTTATGTTTTATTCTGTTTAACTACATTAATTGTTACATCTCAACACAATGTGTTCCGGGTTATAGCCTGATAAACTATTTTTTAACTTCAATATATTTACTTATTTTTCTAATCCATACAATGTTAGAGGACGGAATTGACGGAATGTTCACAATATGTATCACTTATGCCTTTATTATCTAGTTTTAATATTCTTCTATATGCTTAGGAAATGGCCAATCGCTTTATTATCCCTTCATACTTCCTGCAGTTATATTAATAGTGTAAGTATATTTTGACAGACCATTTTGAAGCGTATATTTAAGATAAAATGTATTTTAAGCCCTCACTGAAGACCAAAATATGGTCGCTAGCGTGGAGGCATAAAAAAGCTACACACAAATTCAGAGTTAAAATACTTATTTTGACGCTGACAAAATAATAAAATTATAGTGAGCGTTGTGATAAAGCAGTGTGATCTATAGTTTGACTTGCACAAAGCATACATTATACCAATTATTCTTACCATACGGTGTAATACTAATATATAAATGTGTTAATGCGCTCACACAGTACCTGCTCTCAAATAGTGGAGTTTCTTCATTTGGAGTGAATACATCATTTTCGTTTAGCTCTTTCTCAAATTGTTGTCGATGTGGTGGATGCTTGAATAACAGAGAAGGTAGGATGCATAATAAAATTAGACATGCTGCGACGATCATCGTCCACTGCCACTGAAACAAATAACACAAAAATAACAAAAAATTAGACATGCAACTGCAATCACCAATGAGAACAAAATAAATGTCCATTGTAAGCTTGTGCTTCTCGGTGCACACACCTAATGGCTGGGAGGGTTCGTCCAATGGCTCGGTGCACACATCTAATGGCTGGGAGGGTTCGTCCAATGGCTCGGTGCACACACCTAATGGCTGGGAGGGTTCGTCCAATGGCTCGGTGCACACACCTAATGGCTGGGAGGGTTCGTCTAATGGCTCGGTGCACACACCTAATGGCTGGGAGGGTTCGTCTAATGGCTCGGTGCACACACCTATTGGCTGGGAGGGTTCGTCTAATGGCTCGGTGCACACATCTAATGGCTGGGAGGGTTCGTCTAACGGCTTCGTCTCGTGGCTGGGCGTGCAGATGCGATGGCTGGGAGCTCTCACATTATGGCTGGGCTCGTACTCAGTGGGGGGGGGGGGGGGGGAGGGGTTTGCACCCACTGTGTTCAGTGTTACTATATTACTATTAGGATTAGGTGTATTTTAGCCATTTTTTGTCTGCATAGGCTATGATCAAGAGTTTTTACCTAGGCCTATTTTAAAAAAGTGTGTTCTGGCCAAAAATGTAGGCTATATGTGTACAAAGTTGGCCTAGAAACCCACATTTAATTCCAATCATGCGCGCGAGTGAAATAACCTGAAATACGCTTGGCAATAGGCCTACTAAGCATAGACAATATTGCGTGGAAAGGTAGCCCTGAATACAAGGCTATTTAATAGCCTTGTATTCAGCGCTAGTGGAAAGACAAAAGGCAGTACCGGTAGACCTATCTAAAATGTCTTTTGGTAAAATTACAAAAAAAACAACATTTTTTTGGAATGGCAAAAAACTATTTTAGTTATTGTGAATAGTTTTTTAACTTTTTTATTTTGAAATTTCGGAACTTGATTAATGTAAGATTAATGGCTTAGGTTAAATTGATGTAAATAATCAAGCGAAAATAGAATAGTGTAATATAAAAGTAATAGACTATTATATATTACTTGGCCATCTATTACTATTATTATTACTTTCATTTCTTCGCGATCTATTACTATAATTGTTACTATTACGATTACAGTGAAATTGTCCCCGTTACCTATTACTATTACCCCATCCCTGTTTGAATGCCAGTATAATAAATTAAAGTAATATAATTTAAACTAGGACACATGTGCCATAGCCAATCCAATGCCATGACAGAGCTATGGAAATGCTTTTGGGACGACCCACTGGAACGCGAAAATAATAACAACTTGAATGATTTTAACAATCACCATATGTCATTTTATTATGGACCCATTTGAAATTGTGGATCGTCCCGCATATCAGCCTGACCGAGTTGTATTTTCTAGAGGGTTATGGGTTTGTATCGTCTTCGGGCCGCAGGCCAAAGGGTGGATATAAACCCATGACTCGAGAAAAAATACAACTAGGCAGGGCAGATGTGAGGGATGGCACAACTTTGACCATGGTATAATTTTAGTGCTCATGACAACACTTTCAGTCACAATATAATAGTTCTAAACTACAGAAGTATTTCAAGTTTGAAAAGTAACAATGGGCCTATAACCTAAATTCACTCCACTCATTCTTGAATTAAATATATTTTCAAAATATTTGAAAATACTGATGTTTAGACACACATGTCATTCTCACTAAAATCCGGTCGACCCATAAAACACTAAAAACGACAATAATCGTGATCATCAGGATAAGGGTCAAAATATGAGACGCTCCTGAGGTGGGTGTAATATAAAGGTGAACAGCAGAAGGTAAACAGAGGAAGAAGCTCCTGAGGTGGGTGTAATATAAAGGTGAACAGCAGAAGGTACACAGAAGAAGAAGCTCCTGAGGTGGGTGTAATACAAAGGTGAACAGCAGAAGGTAAACAGAGGAAGAAGCTCCTGAGGTTGGTGTAATATAAAGGTGAACAGCAGAAGGTACACAGAGGAAGAAGCTCCTGAGGTTGGTGTAATATAAAGGTGAACAGCAGAAGGTACACAGAGGAAGAAGCTCCTGAGGTGGGTGTAATATCAAGGTGAACAGCAGAAGGTACACAGAGGAAGAAGCTCCTGAGGTGGGTGTAATATAAAGGTGAACAGCAGAAGGTACACAGAGGAAGAAGCTCCTGAGGTGGGTGTAATATAAAGGTGAACAGCAGAAGGTAAACAGAGGAAGAAGCTCCTGAGGTGGGTGTAATATAAAGGTGAACAGCAGAAGGTACACAGAGGAAGAAGCTCCTGAGGTGGGTGTAATATAAAGGTGAACAGCAGAAGGTACACAGAGGAAGAAGCTCCTGAGGTGGGTGTAATATAAAGGTGAACAGCAGAAGGTAAACAGAGGAAGTGAGCAGTTACTGATGTTAATATGAGAAGCTCCTGAGGTGGGTGTAATATAAAGGTGAACAGCAGAAGGTACACAGAGGAAGAAGCTCCTGAGGTGGGTGTAATATAAAGGTGAACAGCAGAAGGTACACAGAGGAAGAAGCTCCTGAGGTGGGTGTAATATAAAGGTGAACAGCAGAAGGTAAACAGAGGAAGTGAGCAGTTACTGATGTTAATATGAGAAGCTCCTGAGGTGGGTGTAATATAAAGGTGAACAGCAGAAGGTACACAGAGGAAGAAGCTCCTGAGGTGGGTGTAATATCAAGGTGAACAGCAGAAGGTACACAGAGGAAGAAGCTTCTGAGGTGGGTGTAATATAAAGGTGAACAGCAGAAGGTAAACAGAGGAAGAAGCTCCTGAGGTGGGTGTAATATAAAGGTGAACAGCAGAAGGTACACAGAGGAAGAAGCTCCTGAGGTGGGTGTAATATCAAGGTGAACAGCAGAAGGTAAACAGAGGAAGTGAGCAGTTACTGCTAACTCCTGAGGTGGGTGTAATACAAAGGTGAACAGCAAAAGGTAAACAGAGGAAGAAGCTCCTGAGGTGGGTGTAATATCAATGTGAACAGCAGAAGGTAAACAGAGGAAGTGAAGCTCCTGAGGTGGGTGTAATATAAAGGTGAACAGCAGAAGGTACACAGAGGAAGAAGCTCCTGAGGTGGGTGTAATATAAAGGTGAACAGCAGAAGGTACACAGAGGAAGAAGCTCCTGAGGTGGGTGTAATATAAAGGTGAACAGCAGAAGGTAAGCAGAGGAAGAAGCTCCTGAGGTGGGTGTAATATAAAGGTGAACAGCAGAAGGTGAACATAACAGAGGAAGCGAGCAGTTACTGCTGTTTGCCTTTGTATCACCTGACCAGTTTGTAATGACTTACGTGGATGGTTTCAAATGAATATTGCATGACGGTACCAAACAAGAGTTGACCCGCACTAGAACCGCTGATAACTAAAGCCATGGCGAATCCTTTGTGTTTCTCAAAGTAAAACGGTACAGCTACCAGCGTGACGGAGTACATCAGGCTAAAACCTGACCCTGTAACAGAATGAATGAATGAATGAATGAATGAATGAATGAATGAATGAATGAATGAATGAATGAATGAATGAATGAATGAGTGAGTGAGAGAGTGAGTGAGTGAGTGAATGAATGAATGAATGAATGAATGAATGAATGAATGAATGAATGAATGAATGAATGAATGAATGAATGAATGAATGAAACGGTACAGCTACCAGCGTGACGGAGTACATTAGGCTGAAACCTGCCCCTGTAACAGATAAAAGAATCGATCAACTGTAAATTTTAATTCCCAATCATGTGTTTTCACCAATTATTAGAGACTGTTAGATCTTACCAGTAAGGATGCTGTATGTTATAAATAGCAGGTCCACACGTGTGACCACAGCACTCAGAGCATAACCTGTGGCTGCGAGCACTGAGCCAAACACAGCCGTCTGACGCCAGCCATACCGTAAAATCAAAGGCCCTCCCAGCAGCCCTAAAACAGAAAATAAAACTTAACCCGTTGCAGCGATCACTGAGCCACAGTAATTTGTCTTATAGCCATACTGCGAAATCAAAAGGCCGCAACAAAATCAAACGTCCCCAACAGCTCTAATTAAACACAAAATTAAGAGGACAAAAGCGAAACACAATAGTTTGAAGCCGGCCTTACCGTAAAATCAGCAATGCTGAAACATACACATATCACCTTAGTTTTAAAAGAAAGTATTTGTCATTTTTCTATGTGATACATATAACCCTACAATACCAAGATATACATTAAAAGCACGCCTTATTATGAATATTTACCAACATACATTTCTAAGTGGTAAATTTTACTTGCCTGTGAAATCCAGTAGAAAAGCTTGAATAGATCCTATCCATGCAGCCTGTGTCTTAGTGGATTTGAAGTGTTCCAGCAAGGGAACCATGACAACTCCAAAACTACCGGCACATCCAAGTACTACCACGTTGATGAGAAACCCCGCCAGCACAATAACCCAGCCGTAACCACCATCAACTGGTGCTGTCATCTCTGAATCCACATCAACTGGTGACGTCATCACTGAGTCCACAGCAACTGGTGACGTCATCTCTAAATCCACATCAACTGGTGACGTCATTTTTGAATCCATAATATCTGGTGACGTCATCTCTGAATGCACAGCAACTACTGACGTCATAATTGGGCCACCATTAACTGATGAGGTCTTATTTACAGCATCACCATCAGCTGCTGACGTCATCTTTGAATACACATGACCTGGTGACGTCATCTCAAGACGACGATTACCTGCTGACTTTTATTTGAACGATCAAATGCTGATTCCATCTCTAAACCACTTGGAACTGGGACATTCATTCTGCGCAAAGCAGGCTGTTTTTTAGTTATCTCATTTTGTTTTATCAGTGTATCCACAGAAATGGACGAGAGTCTATGGTGTATCAGTGCTTTTAGACTTTTATAATATATATCTGTCCATTATGTAAATACAACACATTGTTGCCGGATTTGTAAATTCATATCTTTAATAGAGAAAGTAAAACATTGTTTCACGATCACTTGAAACTTTAATAAAGTAAGTGGCCATCAAAAAAAATCTGCATAGTCTCCTGGAACACCTTCACAATTTACAATATTCGGAAAGTGGGATGTGATCAAGTGTGATGGCGGGGGCATTGTATTGGATGCGAACGCACAACACCGCAGTCACAAAACCGGGATGAAATTCAAGAACAGACCACGACATCGGCAAGACAACCAAGACATCCAAGAACTGAGCACGACACCGGCAAGACATCCAAGAACTGAACAAGACATCGACAAGACATCCAAGACATCCAATAACTAAGCATGACACCGACTAGCCATCCAAGAACTGAACACGACACCAGCAAGACATCAAAAGACATCCAAGAACTGAACACGACACCGGCAAGACATCCAAGACATCCAATAACTAAGCATGACACCGACTAGCCATCCAAGAACTGAACACGACACCGGCAAGACATCTAGGAACTAAGCAGGCTACCAGCAAGACATCAAAAGACCTCCAAGAACTGAACACGACATTAGCAAGACATCAAAAGACATCCAAGAACTGAACACGACACCAGCAAGACATCAAAAGACATCCAAGAACTGAACGCGACACCAGCAAGACATCAAAAGACACCTAAGAACTGAACACGACACCAGCAAGACATCCAATAATTAGGCACGATACCAGCAAGACATCACAAGACATCCAAGTAAATAACAAACAGACCAGACATCCAAGAACTGAGCTCGACACCGACAAGACATCCAAGAACTGATCACGACACCAGCAAGACATCCAAGACATCCAATAACTAAGCACGACACAGACAACACATCCAAGACATCCAAGAACTGAACACGACACCGGAAGACATCCAAGACATTCATGAACTGAGCACGACACCGGCAAGACATCCAATAACTAAGCACGACACCGACACGACATCCAAGACATCCAAGGACTGAACACGACACAGGCAAGACATCCAAGAACTGAACACGACACAGGCAAGACATCCAAGAACTGAACACGACACAGGCAAGACAGCCAAGAACTGAACACGACACAGGCAAGACAGCCAAGAACTGAACACGACACAGGCAAGACAGCCAAGAACTGAACACGACACAGGCAAGACAGCCAAGAACTGAACACGACACAGGCAAGACAGCCAAGAACTGAACACGACACAGGCAAGACATCCAAGAACTGAAGACGACACCGGCACGAAATACTTTTCCAGAAAACATTAGACATTGAATCAATATTGGTTTAATGTTGAGGCAGCGTCGTAAGCGGTGAACCAGCATTACACCATCGGTTAAAGGTTTTGTGTTGCTTAATCTTACAAAGGATGCGAGAATGACTGACACAATTAAAACCATCTTTGGAATGAAAACAGCTGTTGCAGACTTTGCATGAAAAATGTTCAGATAACACGGTCACCGCTCATGTAAAGTTCGCGTTTATTTCACAATACCACGCTTCATTTAAACAATGCTGGTTTGAAGTCAGTCCAGCGACGCAGACTTTGGTGTAACTTTAACCCAACAATAATTAGATGTCTTTTTTTTTGGGGGGGGGGGCACGTGTATAGACCTACATGATCACCAACATGCTGGTATCATGGGGAACTGAGTCTTAACACAATACACCAAGTACGTGTGTGTATGTTACACTAAGTATACTAGATGTAGACCCGGCAAACACGAGCCGTTGAGCCAATGTTGTTTTAATGTTGGGTCAACGTCAGAG
This sequence comes from Flabesymbios commensalis, assembly GCA_964017125.1. Lineage (NCBI taxonomy): Eukaryota > Metazoa > Annelida > Polychaeta > Terebellida > Flabelligeridae > Flabesymbios > Flabesymbios commensalis. The sequence continues at coordinate 97,830,997 of OZ024906.1, read as the reverse complement.
ACGGTGGGTCAGCATTAAACAACATTGGATCAACGTCTAGTGTTTGTTGAGTATCTACTATTGATTGCATGATTTATTAACATCTCGTTCTATTGGTAAAATGTGATTAATTTCTCAATGCGGGCGGTGATGACATGTATTTATGTTCATAAAAGCATAAGGTTTTTATTTACAAATTAATGCCACCACAGGAAATTTGCGCTAATGTTTTGTATCATAACCGTCTTCAACGATGGCCCAACATCAATCTAACATTTGAAGCTATATATCATTTTATGGAGTTTCTCGTATTCGTTGTACCCCAGTAGGCTGTACACTGATATTGAGCCAGATACTGGGCTCCATTTCACATTCTTTTACCGGTAGGATACCGGTTCACCTGGTCTATTTACGTCACGGACACGTGAGGGTCACAGAGCTTTTTGGAGCGATAATGCAAGTACGATTAATGATGCAGAGCATCACCTAGAAATGGTCAATATTATAATTATATATGCCCGGCCGTAGGACGGTAGCCTATTAGGTTTTGCCTGAGTGTGTGTCCTATTTAGGGGAAAGAGGGGTGCTGTGTGTGGGGAGCAGTTGACATTTCTGTTCACCAGTCATTATTATCATGTCGAATAAAACGTTTCAGGTCCCTAGGTTGAGTACTTTCGTGCTTAAAAAGTTTTCGGAAAAAAGAGTTATTCACGTTTTTTTTCTCGGTTAAGAGGCTAGAGGGTTTTGGTTGAAAAAATGGTGGCCTGGCGTCGCAGACGGTGACCCCAACATTATTTCACAATTGGGCCAATGTATCGTGTTGATTCCTTGATGTTACTATTGTTTATGTTGATAAACAAAAATGGCAAAACATTGCTTGTATGCGCTGCAACGAACCAAGTAAAGGCTTTTTATAATGACAATAGATATAATTAAAATATAATTTAATCTCAACTATAATAAGATTATATGATAATACCATTATATGTCAAAGTAAATGATTAAAATACTTCTGTCCAAAAAACCTGGTGTGCTACGCATCACTAGTCGTACTTATTTATAATGAAAGATAAATACATCGGGAAGCCTTAAACTCCATGGGCCAATGGGATTAGAACATTCAAGCCACACCCCAAATTGAATCAAATTGAGGCTGGCCAATCACAACCTAAAAACAAGAGCCCAGTTTCTGGCCCAATATGTAGTCACAGTGCCAGTGATCAGGCTGGACCACTCCCTTAAGCAGTGGAATTGGAGCAAATGGGATGTGTTGCAAGCAAAGCCTATAACAAAGTATATGAAGACACATTCAACTTTACACAACCGGTTTTATTTAAGTGAAAAGATGATAAAAAAATTGTTTAGCGTTTAAAGAGTTAACGGTTAATCTGGGGTGGATGTCAGAATGACATATGGTAATTCACTCACTCACTCACTCACTCACTCACTCACTCACTCACTCACTCACTCACTCACTCACTCACTCACTCACTCACTCACTCACTCACTCACTCACTCACTCACTCACTCACTCACTCACTCACTCACTCACTCACTAACCTGATGAAGATGGCGTAGAAGTCTCATATGAAACTGACATTGACGACCGAAGATAAAGTAGCGTATAAGTTATTAAAGCCCACATCAACGATAAAACAGAAAAAAACGAATAACAACATTGTGTGACAGAGTACCACTGGGTAAAGTACATTACGTGCAAAGGTAAACAGTAACTGCTTGCTTTTCAAGTAAGCAGTTACTGCTGTTTTTGTCCCATTTGATAACGCATATCCCGCATTTACAATAAGTCAATTTATATGCAATTTGCCATCTTCATGTAGGCCTACTTATCTTCGAATTCTGATGAGTTTTTTGCCTATTCTCAGGACAATATCACATATATATCTATAAATTGTCAGCAGCAGGGCGTAAATGAATCCATTGTCGTTTGAGGCGAATGCTTGTGACATAATACATATGTGGTGGGTGTCTTTGTTTCAAAGCTATAATATTATAATAGGGGCCTACCAATTATTACTAGCCCATCGCCGGTGTGTAGTAGTCTGAGGCAAATTGACCCTGAACGAATGGATTAGTGTGGGTATCCTGGTGTTAGAAACAGATAAATTACATTTTGTTTTTTGAAATACTTACATAATATCACACTATTATAGCAGTTCAGACCGGAAAGAGCTAACTAGTACATTTATAGTGATTTCTAATTTAAAAAAAAAAGATCTCTATGGTTTATGCCCTAGCTCATAAGTTTCTTTAATAAGTCAGTTTTTTATCGGTGAGCTTCTATGTGGGTTCAGGTCAACCTTTAGTTGAATGCTCAGAAAATCCTCTTTTACTTCACAGTATTTTTTTCTTTTTTTATAAAAATATTCAATACAGTGATTATTACAAAACATGTAGGCTAACATAGGTAAAACAACATACATATAATGATATTAAAATAGGCATAATTATGCATTAAACAACACAGGAAGCACTGAGCCGGTGTCCATCCAGTGTAGGCGAACAAAGAACCAATACCAACCCAGTGCATCGCATATATCTAGAAAACACGAGAGATTTGACCAGCGCTGGCGCAATGTTGTTCCAGCATCACCGACGCTGGCCAAACCTTGCCCCAGCATCGGACCAAACCTCCGCGCCTGGTGGGTACTCAGAAAACACGACACATCGATTCAATGTTGGTCCAATGTGGGACAGCGTCTACCAGCCTAACATTGGCCCAGCACCGATGTATCGTGTTTGCAGGGTATTGTATCATGTGTCCATGTGTGAAATCGAAGAATATATTACTTCACAGTATAAGATCTCGATTAGAAGAATGTGTGTAACGTTGTCCCACGTCTTCGATATCGGCCAAACATCAGCTCACCATAAATTAACTGTCTGAAATGGGTCCCGGGTGCTCGTGATACAATATATTATGTATAGATGACCTACCTTTATATATATATTATATAGGAAGCTTATCGGCATCGATCACGAAATGTTTGTAAGTCAGTTTTTCATTGGTGATATGCGGGTTTAGAAGGTCGACCTCTAATTGAATTCTCAGAAAATTTTCTTATAATAATGATACACGCTATTTGAAGAGTATCCGAAATGTTAGCCCACCTTCTCCGACATCGGTCCAACAGGAATCCAACATAGGTTCAATGCCTGGTGTTTTTCAAGCTCACATAAAAAAATTGACAGTGCTGGAAAAGCTATAAAAAAGCGTTTTGCAAAAACATGTTTATAACAAAAAAATCCCAGTGAAAATCTCCACCTTCAGGTCAGAGCGGCTATTAGCTAAGAACGGCTATATGCGTTGTTATTCTGCTTTTTTTTTCTTAATAAATCACTGTTATTGGAAATAAAATGTGTGTTTAAACATCAAGATTTACAAATATTTGGTCTTAAATTAAATAAATTAGTTTAGTCTTCCATACCAAAAGCTATCATGACAACTGCATATGCTTAGTCTTCCTCACCGTAAGCCGTCGTGACGACTGGGCATGTTTAATCTTCTATAGTGTTAGGCGTTATGACGACTGAACATGCTTAGTCTTCTATACCATAAATCGTCATTATAAATCTTTCCATTTATATATACCGTTAGGCGTTTTGACGACTGAACATGGTTAGACTTCCATACTGTAAGCCATCATGACGACCGAACATGTTTAGCCTTCTATACCGTATGCTGTGATTACGATTGAACATGTTTAGTCTTCCATACCGTAAGCCGTCGTGACGACTGAACATGTTTAGTCTTCTATACCGTAATCCGTCACGACGAATGAACATGTTTGGTCTTTTATACCGTAAGCTGTGATGACGATTGAACATGTTTAGTCTTCTATACCGTAAGGCGCCATGACGATTGCACATGTTTAGTTTTTCATACCGTGAGGCGTCATGACGACTGAACATGTTTAGTCTTCTATACCGTGAGCCGTCGTGACGACTGAACATGTTTAGTCTTCCATACAGTAAGCCGTCGTGACGACTGAACATGTTTAGTCTTCCATACTGTCAGCCTTCATCACGACTGAACATGTTTAGTCTTCTATATACCGTAATCCGTCACGACGAATGAACATGTTTAGTCTTTTATACCGTATGCTGTGATGACGATTGAACATGTTTAGTCTTCCATACCGTAAGGCGCCATGACGATTGCACATGTTTAGTTTTTCATACCGTGAGGCGTCATGACGACTGAACATGTTTATTCTTCTATACCGTAAGCCGTCGTGACGACTGAACATGTTTAGTCTTCCATACAGTAAGCCGTCGTGACGACTGAACATGTTTAGTCTTCTATACCGTAATCCGTCACGACGAATGAACATGTTTAGTCTTTTATACCGTATGCTGTGATGACGATTGAACATGTTTAGTCTTCCATACCGTAAGGCGCCATGACGATTGCACATGTTTAGTTTTTCATACCGTGAGGCGTCATGACGACTGAACATGTTTAGTCTTTTATACCGTAAGCCGTCGTGACGACTGAACATGCTTAGTCTTCTATACCGTAATCCGTCATGATGATTGAACATGTTTAGTCTTCCATACTGTCAGCCTTCATCACGACTGAACATGTTTAGTCTTCTATACCGTAAGCCGTCGTGACGAATGAACATGTTTAGTCTTCCATACTGTCAGCCTTCATCACGACTGAACATGTTTAGTCTTCCATACTGTCAGCCTTCATCACGACTGAACATGTTTAGTCTTCCATACTGTCAGCCTTCATCACGATGGAACATGTTTAGTCTTCCATACTGTCAGCCTTCATCACGACTGAACATGTTTAGTCTTCCATACTGTCAGCCTTCATCACGACTGAACATGTTTAGTCTTATGGTCTTACCACACAAATTCATTCGCGCATATCATTATAAAGTTTAGGAATAAGAAAGTTAGTCTCTTTTTTAAAAATGTGGCTCTTTGCAGCAGCCTCGGTGGTAAATATTACAGATATATCATTTTGCTACCGATTTGAATCGATTCTGTGATGATTTGGTGTAGCAAAAGCATCAAAATGATGGAAGATAGATCCAACAGGAAGTCCTTGCGCTGATTGTAGCAAGGCTCTTCTAAAAAACAAGGTCAATTTTTTTGGAGGTCGCTCAGGGGAGAGTGGGGCAAGAGGTTATTATGGGCTCAAATAAAAAAAATTATATCACTTTCACACCCCTTTTTTATTTTTGATATTGAAAGAGGACAGTCTGATGGTTAAAAAAATACATAGGTTCATTTACATTTTTCTACTTAAAGAATGCTGGGAGGTCTGAGTGTATGGGTCATAATACATGTAAGTCTATGGGACGGGTATTATGTGTGGTGAGACGTTAAGGCCGTAGTTCCAGAAAGCACATTTTCGAGCCTATGGGATGTGTTTTTTCTACTAGACCATTTATTTTGCTCATTTATTATCACCAGGCAGCCATTTCAGCGAAAAAATATCATATGAACATGTTTTCTAGTGAAATTAACGAAACTGACTTGAGAATGTTCAATTATGGGCCATATATCAAGCATTCCTCCATATAGCACTGAAACAGTTGTAAGTTCAACTTGGTTCAGCTACGTCCCCGCCTTGACTTTCTTATCCTTTGGTATTTATAACTATTTTCTTGGGTGTTTTATGTCCGAACATCATTATTCTAAACAACTAAACTCATTTATGGCCTAAATTGAAGATGAATCTCTGTAAAAAACGACAATCCCATACAGATGCTTCATGAAAATGAAAAATGATGGTGCACTACAGAAAAACGGGTCATTTCTCCAGATCTAGTAAAAAACAGCGGATTTTCAATTTGGGTTTGTCTGCCTTCTATTCATGGGAATTGGACAAGGTTTTCTTTTTTGAGTTCAGAATAGAATGTATTATATAGATCACTCGAAAAAAAATGTGCCATAAAATTTTTTTTTTCCCTTAAGGTCTCACCACACAAATTCATTCGCGCATATCATTATAAAGTTTAAGAATAAGAAAGTTAGTCTCTTTTTTAAAAATGTGGCTCTTTGCAGCAGCCTCGGTGGTAAATATTACAGATATATCATTTTGCTACCGATTTGAATCGATTCTGTGATGATTTGGTGTAGCAAAAGCATCAAAATGATGGAAGATAGATCCAACAGGAAGTCCTTGCGCTGATTGTAGCAAGGCTCTTCTAAAAAACAAGGTCAATTTTTTTGGAGGTCGCTCAGGGGAGAGTGGGGCAAGAGGTTATTATGGGCTCAAATAAAAAAAATTATATCACTTTCACACCCCTTTTTTATTTTTGATATTGAAAGAGGACAGTCTGATGGTTAAAAAAATACATAGGTTCATTTACATTTTTCTACTTAAAGAATGCTGGGAGGTCTGAGTGTATGGGTCATAATACATGTAAGTCTATGGGACGGGTATTATGTGTGGTGAGACGTTAAGGCCGTAGTTCCAGAAAGCACATTTTCGAGCCTATGGGATGTGTTTTTGCTACTAGACCATTTATTTTGCTCATTTATTATCACCAGGCAGCCATTTCAGCGAAAAAATATCATATGAACATGTTTTCTAGTGAAATTAACGAAACTGACTTGAGAATGTTCAATTATGGGCCATATATCAAGCATTCCTCCATATAGCACTGAAACAGTTGTAAGTTCAACTTGGTTCAGCTACGTCCCCGCCTTGACTTTGTTATCCTTTGGTATTTATAACTATTTTCTTGGGTGTTTTATGTCCGAACATCATTATTCTAAACAACTAAACTCATTTATGGCCTAAATTGAAGATGAATCTCTGTAAAAAACGACAATCCCATACAGATGCTTCATGAAAATGAAAAATGATGGTGCACTACAGAAAAACGGGTCATTTCTCCAGATCTAGTAAAAAACAACGGATTTTCAATTTGGGTTTGTCTGCCTTCTATTCATGGGAATTGGACAAGGTTTTCTTTTTTGAGTTCAGAATAGAATGTATTATATAGATCACTCGAAAAAAAATGTGCCATAAAATTTTTTTTTTCCCTTAAGGTCTCACCACACAAATTCATTCGCGCATATCATTATAAAGTTTAAGAATAAGAAAGTTAGTCTCTTTTTTAAAAATGTGGCTCTTTGCAGCAGCCTCGGTGGTAAATATTACAGATATATCATTTTGCTACCGATTTGAATCGATTCTGTGATGATTTGGTGTAGCAAAAGCATCAAAATGATGGAAGATAGATCCAACAGGAAGTCCTTGCGCTGATTGTAGCAAGGCTCTTCTAAAAAACAAGGTCAATTTTTTTGGAGGTCGCTCAGGGGAGAGTGGGGCAAGAGGTTATTATGGGCTCAAATAAAAAAAATTATATCACTTTCACACCCCTTTTTTATTTTTGATATTGAAAGAGGACAGTCTGATGGTTAAAAAAATACATAGGTTCATTTACATTTTTCTACTTAAAGAATGCTGGGAGGTCTGAGTGTATGGGTCATAATACATGTAAGTCTATGGGACGGGTATTATGTGTGGTGAGACGTTAAATACCGTAAGCTGTCGTGACGACTGAACATGTTTAGTCTTCCATACTGTCAGCCTTCATCACGACTGGACATGTTTAGTCTTCCATACTGTCAGCCTTCATCACGACTGAACATGTTTAGTCTTCCATACTGTCAGCCTTCATCACGACTGAACATGTTTAGTCTTCTATACCGTAAGCCGTCGTGACGACTGAGCATGTTTAGTCTTCTATATCGTAAGCTGTCGTGACGACTGAACATGTTAAGTCTTCTACATGTATGCTGTAAGCCGTCGTGACATGAACATCTTTAGTCTTCCATACTGTCAACCTTCATCACGACTGAACATGTTTAGGCTTCCATACTGTCAGCCTTCATCACAAATGAACATGTTTAGTCTCCTATACCGTAAGCCTTCGTGACGACTGAACATGTTAAGTCTTCTACATGTATACTGTAATCCGTCGTGACGTGAACATCTTTAGTCTTCTATACTGTAAGTCGTCAGTAAGACTGAACATGTTCAATCTTCCATACCGTAAGCAGTCATGACGACCAAACATGTTTAATCTTCTATAACGTAAGCCGCCATTAAGACTAAACATGGTTAGTATTCCATACTGTAAGCCATCATGACGACTAAACATGTTTAGTCTTCTATACCGTAAGACGACACCCGACAGTCGCATCGTCGTTTTGATGTAGACCAGCCTTAAAGCAGCAGGGTCGTTTCGCTTCATTGATTACTGATATTGGCATCGCGACTGGCCTACTCCTTGTATGGGGCGTTGACAATGCCGCGCATTCGGGTGGGCCTAAAACGACATAAATGCATGTTACTAACCGTGTACAGCCTATCGATCGTGACGACTTTCTCACGATTGTGAAGCTGTTGGTCGCGCTATATAGTGAGACACAGCATCAAGTGGGTGAAAATTAAAATATCCAATTAAGATAAATTGTGTTTTAAAAGTTAATGAGTCTATGTTTGAGTTCTGTTGCATCATGAATAGTGTGCAATAAATAACGTAAAACGGTAACGAGTGGATACTTTATTTTTATTAAAAATAATTCATTGTGTAAATATATGTTTGAGTTATCATGGTTGCATCTGTTCAGGGATATTGTTCAATAAATAACATAACATTGTAACGAGTATATAAACGATACTTTAATTTTATCAAAAATATATTCCCTGTTTACAGAATTATATAACATTTTGACGCTTAGCAAAACAAAAGTTTATTATTATCAACAATACATCACATAATTTTTTCCGCCCAATCAGGACATTTTTTATTTGAGATGCGAGTTACAGCTGTAGTTCTCAACGCAAGGTGAACGAAAATACACGAATGTGATACAACTGTACAACTGAATGTCCATACTTATACACGCAATTGCTTAATATCTAAGTACATCTATTCTCCCTTAAGCACTCATCGCATTCATATAGTGCATTTTAATTTTGTTACAAATATTATTTACATACAATTGATGAGTTTTGTAAGCAACATTGCACTCACACATTTTCACATTATCCACATTATGCACTGAAATCACTTTGGCTGCAAATATATTCAATAATTAAGATTCCAAGCAATATATTAATTATTTTTTTATATATTGAAGCTATTGAAGAGTAGTAAATTAACCTATTATATGCCTTTGAATTTAACATAGCTAGTATAACTCCGATCTATCGTTGAAAATATAAAGTGTATAATTCCTCTATCATTTATCGTCAAACTCTTAATATATATTTTGAGCAATATTTTAATTCATGAAAAATAGTTAAATGTCAACTTACATTCATCTCCCACTTTAATTCCTTTATCTACTTTGTGACAAATAATTGTCTCGGGGTTAAGGTGATGTACCATATTGGGCTATCGCTTGCGACGCTGGCCCAACACATTAGCTGTGACAAAAGACCTCGTAATGCTGTGTAGTGGGGAATACTAGCAGTATGATATGTAGAATGATGGAGTTATAATTATCTGTGTTACATGGAGCATGATAATCCCTCGACTGTGAAGAAGGTCATGTCGATTAGTCACTAACGTTAGTAATGTTCACAGCGACTTTAAAAGCACAGTTACAGAGAACGAAGTGTGGCTTTAAACATCAAGATTTGTAAATGTTTTGGGCTCATATTAAACAAATGAGAGCAATTTTCAACCACTTTAACGTTAGTAATGCTCACAGCGACTTTAAAAGCACAGTTACAGAGAACGAAGTGTGGCTTTAAACATCAAGATTTGTAAATGTTTTGGGCTCATATTAAACCAATAAGAGCAATTTTCAACCACTTCAAGTGTGACAATTTAAATTTTTGAATTTAGTGGATTAAAGGTTAGAGTGCTGTGGTATATGTCCAATAAATATGACACGTTGAGCCAATGTTTGCTAAGTGTTGGGGAATCATTTGCGACGCTGACCCAACAATAACACAAAATTGGCTCAGCGTTTTGTGTTTACTGGGTTAGAAAATCAGAAACCGTCATGTCATTTAACAACATTCTTGATTCTTATACTGCAGATTCACCTGAAACTATTAGTAGGCCTATCACCCACAGCATCACTGAGTAGGGACTCACAACGAAGTACTAGTTTTCAGATCATGAATAATCAGACGTCATGTTGAATCTGCTGCAGCTACTGGCTTTACTTACTGTCATCACTCCAATTATTTGTCACAAAGTAGATAAAGGAATTAAAGTGGGAGATGAATGTAAGTTGACATTTGACCCTTAGAACACTGAGCCAAGAAATTTAAATTTTCAGTCACTTGAAGTTGTGTCTCGCTACCGTGATCCACAACTTCAAGTGACTAAAAATTAGTTTAATTTGCAAAATCTAGGTCGAAATGTATACGATTATCACAGATTTGAGACATATTTAATTTTTAAACCGGGTTATGCAAGACCAATAAAACATGAGAAAATGATACTATAAGTCAACTGTAGTCGACATCAGTGTGTTAAGGGTTAACCCTTAAAGCGCTGATTTTTTTTTATATAAACCCTGGAGACCAAAGGGTTCATTTCAATTTGATATCATCATGATTGTCTTATTCAGCTCTTTCCGATTAATTTGAATACCTATGTTATGGGTCTACGGCGATTAGAAATATTTTTATTCTTATAGTGTGGGGATCGCCTTTAGTCGTCAGAATCTGACGTCTACAGACGTCAGATTCTGACGACTAAAGTCGATCCCCGCGCTGTAAGGGCTAATATCAGTAGATATCAACTCTTTCTCGCACTGACAAGTTTGAGACCGTTCTCAATAACTGCTATATTTTACATTTTAATTGAGCAGAGCATACACCTTATTTATTTGAGCATGATTTGTCTGAATATATGCCCTTTTGTGTCAGATTCGGGTACTATTAATTATTTTGGCACGTTATCGTCGAATGTCCGATTATCATACCAGACAGACATAGATAAAAATCAATACGTATTTGTCAAAGATAGACAGATATATATACATGTATAATTATACAAAATAGTTAGTAAACTCATATTAAAATGTACATGATATCACATACATAATTAAAATAATGTTAAATTGCATTAACATGATAAAACACTAGATAGTCATAAATTTAAATGATAACTACTTCAAAATAAAATAAATTTAAAATAAAATTTGTTAATTTTCCTATCATTTTTTACGCCTAGACCATTTGAGCAGCTTCTTATTCGGAGATGAACACATGCACTTCCACCATTTTGTTCAATTATCGAATAACATTCATGTAGCTAACAGAAAAAAACCCTCAAAACCAATTTATTGATACATTGTTCAAAATATTTCATATGATTCAGGAAAGTGAAATATACCACACATTATTTGGTTATGAAAGATGAGTATCTGCCAGCTTTCATTCATTGACTGATGCTATTCAGTTGTGGTCGCGTATTAATTCTTGATTCTTACCCAATGTTACATTCAAAAGGTTTGTAATTGCAGCAGATTTTCCTCGGCTGGTGTTTCAGCGAATAACTAAAAACGATGAGCATTTAGTTAATTATTTAACTTTTTATCTTCAAATTATTTTTTGCCATGCAGGGTTTTAAAAACTCCAATATCACTTTTAATTAGCGATGATTGATTTTTTTTCTGGGACAAATTTACTAGTCACCTGTTAACATATTAATTCAGTTTTTAAGCGACACAAAATGATGATTTTAAGCATCACGTGGGTTTAAAGGATTATAGGCCTACCATTATTCAGGATTTAAAATTCCTTTTTTTTTTTTTTCAGTGACCAACTTGACGGCCACGTGTTCGGGTCAGGTGCTCATATGGCTGGATGGGGATTTGATGAGTTCAGATCACACTGTAAAACCCCACTATATGACACTATCACCTGGTAAACACCTCCTGGCCATCAGCTGTACCTCCATCTATAAATCAGCGGCCATTGTCTGGTCAACGTCATCTGGATACAAGTCTGACAAATCATCATTATGTTCAGCAACTCATGAGATCGGATGGGATCGAGCTGGATTCAGACCCAGTGATAACTGGGGATCTGCGGAGACGTATGGCACTAACGGCTACAGTCCCCTACGCTCTACAGGCGTCCAGGACATACATCAAGATGCAGAGTGGATATGGATGGGACCAAATTACCGATCTGATGAGAATAACCATCCCTTTATTACAGTCTACTGTAGAAGATATATTAAATAATCATCCCTTTATTACTGTCTACTGTAGAAGATATATTAAGTAATTACATAACATCTGATGAGAATAACCATCCTTTTCATCACAGTCTACTGTAGAAGATACATTATAAATAACCATTCCTTTATGCCTGTCTACTGTAGAAAATACATTAAATAGTCACATATAATGAAAAAAACTATTCCTTTCACTGTACAAGATACAATAAATAATCATTACTTTATTATGTATATTACATCATCTTTTTAGTACATCCTCCTTTATTGATTTGTCACAAAGTTTTATATACTGGCTGTCAGCTGTAGGCCTACCTCCATGTATAAATCAGCAACCATCTACAGTTGAAGTATGGGTCTTCATAAATGTGTTTTAGTCAGTTTGTCATTTTTATACTGTTTCACCCCCTCCTTACCTCACAGAAAAAAACTAAGTGGACATGTCCACAAATATTGTGTACCTGTCCCTGTGTATATTTATTTATGTATGTATATAATATGTACATATTGTTAATCATAACCATCTTTATTTTTCTTTCTCACATTTGTGTGCATAGGTCCCGCATGCTCCTAATAACTATACGTGTGATTGAAGCTGGTAAGCTGCATCCAAATGGTGGTCATCTATACATAATATATTGTATATATACGATATGAATATTATGTATAGATGACCAACATTTGGATGTAGCTCACCAGCTTCGATCATGGGATGTTTATAGCTCATAGGTTTTTTTTGGGTGAGTCAGTTTTTCATCGTTAAGCTTCTATGCGGGTTTAGAAGGTCAACCGTTAGTTGAATGTCAGAAAATCATCTTTTAATTCACCAGTTAGGCTAGATATAGAGACGAAATTCCTGATTTCTAATTATTGACAACCATGTCAAAAATAGGAAATGCGTGAATTTCGTCTCTATATCTAGCCTAACTGGTGAATGCGCAGCACAAAAATTATAAAAATTTGCAGTTCTAGTCTATGTACATGTTTACATCATATGGTCATATTAAGAACTCGAAATAAAATCACCGATTTTTTTGATGATTTTAGCGTGGGCCAGTCCCTTTAACCCAACATGGGCCGATCGTATGCTGGGATTTCGAGCTCACATAAAAAAAATCTGTCAGTTCTGGCAAAGCAATAAATATGCATTTTCCATGAGAATTTTTATAGCAAAGGTATCCAGGTACAAATCATAACCCTTCATCCTAAGAACGGCTATGTGCGTTTTTAACTCTTCAAGTGCTTCATTACTACTTAACATTTTCCTTTCATTTGAAGTTGGCATTGCTCACGCAATTGCCAACTTCAAACTTAAAAATTAAACCTGCTAAATTTCACAATGGGGGCTTTACTCAAGATTTATACATGCATATTTGTTCAATTACTGTCAAATTTTAGTTGTGGAAAAACAGTATGAATGCGCTTAAAAGCGTCGCCCGCACTCAAAGGGTTAATCTGTTTTGGTCGAAGCCCTCACGATGCATTAAAGCATCATTTTACATCCCTGAAAAGTGACCTAATTTTCCTATGACGAGGGGTTTTAGAAGGAAAATTTCCATGAAACTGGTTTACCAATACATGGCAATTTTCTTTAATTTTTAACCACATCAAATCATCTTCATCCGTTACAAGTCGAGAATTGCGACAGCAATTCGCGGCTTGTGGCTGATGAAGATGACAATGGTAAATTCAGGCCTAAAAGGGTTAAATCAGAGCTTTGGGGAACTAAACGAGTTTTTAAACTTCAAGATTTGCAAATAGGCCCTATTTGTTCTCCAGGTAAACAAATATATGAGTACTTCTCACCCACTTGAAGTTGTGGGTCGCATTAGCGAGACACAACTTCACGTGATGGGTGCAATTTTAAATAGTCTCTCTCATGGCCGGCCCCGATGGCTCATTCGTATCGAATGGGGCTTGTAACCTGGGGGTACCAGGTTCGAATCCCTGTCGGGTCAGATATTTGTCATCGTGGTTGTACATATACAGTACTCCAAACTGTTCAAAGACATGGAGTGTACAGTGCTGCCTATGGTACTGTGCACTATAAAGAACCTTTGAAGTCATTAGAAATAAGAGTAGGGTATAGTCCCGGCTTCGGGCTTCCCTTTGTCGCGATATTGCCTTGATTGTACAGGAAGCGACTTAAAGCAATATTCATATACATAGATATATGAATAGTCTCTCTCATGCCTGCCAACTTCAACAGGAAGGTCAAGGGGAGTGAATCATCCGAACGATCTCATTCACATAATCAGGAGAAACGCAACATGAAACAATCTCATGCTAGCCGGAAATGCTACAAGTGTGGATAGAGTCACAACACCTCTGATTGTCGTCACCACATTGACACTGCGGTGTGACGTGTTGGAACTGCGGACTACAAGAACACCTGACATCTGACTGATCTAATACGTGTCGCAACACTCAAACTAATTTAATGTATCTTAAAGGGACAGACCCAGGCTAAAATAATAAAAAAATCGGGGATTTCATTTTGGCTTCTTAATATGACCATATGATGTAAACATGTCCATAGACTAGATCTGCAAAGGTTTTTTTTAATTTTTCTGCTGCGCATTTACCAGTTAGGCTAGATATAGAGACGAAATCCCCGTATTTTCTATTTTTGACATGGTTGTCAAAAATTAGAAATCAGGAATTTCGTCTCTCTATATATATGTTCATTTATGGTACAGTTGGGAAGCACTTGGGTGAGGGTGAAATCGATTAACTGGGTTAATCACAACATGCTCATTCATAAATTACAAAAACTTTTGTGGTAAATTTTTACTTTGGATAACCGTTTACTTGAAAGACCGGTTCCAAGGAGTGGTACTTCATGGTTCCACATTCGAGTGGGTGCCTGTTACATCTGATGTACCACAGGGATCAATACTTGGTCCATTATTATTCTTACTCTTCATAAATGACATGTCCGATTCTACAGAAGATTCAATATTAACTGTTCGCAGATGATGCAAAGTGTTTCCGGAAAATTAATAATATAAAATATTGTGAGTGACCGCAGCCTTTATGAATTGAGTCAAGTTTGGAGGTAAACTTTTAATGTGCTTAAGTATAAAGTACTTTCATTTACAAGAAATGTTACTCCTATCGTATTTAAATATCATCTTAACAGAACTGCATTAGAAAATATATCATGCTATAATGACGTGGGAGCACAGTTGACAAGGGTTTAGTATTCAACAATCATGTTTCTAATAGTAATCAACGAATGTCCCCACTGGGTTATATAGAGCTCCAGCATCAGTATCTATTAAACTTTTTAAAGCTTTAGTACAGCCCATTATTGAATATTCTGCTACAGTCTGGTCTCCGTTTACCAAAATTCAAAAAGGGTATATTGAACTAATTCAGATAAATTTCACTAGATATATGCTCTTCATTATCCAACTTTTGATTATAAGGAGCGATGTGAGCTCTTACATATCTTACCATTGTCCTTAAGTATCTTACCATTGTCTTTTCGCAGAGAGATGATGGACATCAAACTTCTTTTTAAATCACTATTTGTGTCTGATTTTTTTTAAAAGTGTTGCATTATTATTGAGTTACTATGAACCTGCGGAAGACTTCGGTCAAGTCAGAACAGATCACTCTTTGATCTGAGACAAGTCTGAATTAAGACATTTCTATTCTAATCGTGTATTAGCATTCGGTATAGTTTACCAAAGGAGCAAAAATTTACAAGCTTTGTACATCAACTGAATTGGCGCGCAGTTGGCTATAAAACACCTTCGTCAGTCATCTTAAAGCTATACAAAGCTCTAATAAGACCCATAGCCGAATACTCCTCTCCAGTCTGATCTCCTTTTTTAAAAGTCTCATATTGATTTTTTGGGGCGCATACAGATAATTTTTACACGATACGCCATGCATTATCTTCCATTAAACTAGAGAGAGCGCTGTGTAAATGTGAACATTTTGCCCCTTTCATTTCGAAAAAATAGATACCGAATCCAAGACTTCGCTCTCACCAATGAAAATGAAAAATGAATCGGGCTTTAGGCCACCTTGGTGCACATATAGGCTAAACTGGGCCAGGAGAACCTCCTGAGGATGGTGAAATGATTGAGATGACACTGTCCTCCAGCCACAGGATTCGAAATTCGAGCCCTGGCGGTCTGAGGCCGAGCACGCTACCTCTCGGTCACGGAGGCTCCCCACAATACTAACTTTCACACGTGGATGGGGAAGAAACAATTTTGTTTCTTTCAAACCGCCGAGACCGGGAACCGAACCCCGGACTCTGGCGTGAAAGGCAGCGGTGCTAACCACTACCCTAGGGCCCCCGTCCTCGCTCTCACCAAAAATACCCCGTATAATGTCCTTTCTCTTGAGAGTTTAGATTCCAAAAGGAGACCTTTTTCGCTCTCACCAAAAAGGTCTCCTTTTGGAATCTAAACTCTCAAGAGAAAGGACATTATACGGGGTATTATTCTAATAGAATTGTTACTGCGTGTGGATCATTCGCTCACGACTTGATATTATTGTTGACAATTTCTATTATAACAAACTCAAAGACACATTTTCCTGTAATGATATATGTTCATGGACAAGTACTGGTTGATGTCAGGCGTGTTTTTAAAAGCATAGTTATGATTTCAACCTTATTTTTTACCTACATACGTTTACTAAACACGTATTTCTATGTTATGTACCTTTATGTTTTTAAATTATACTATCGTATACTATATACGTTCTTTTATAACGTACTTTTATATAATAGGCCTATGTATATACATTTATAGGCCCCCTATATAGTTCATTTATATTCTTGTACATTTATGTCATTTTATATTGTATTATATTGTACACAATGTCATTTGATTGTATGCCTCAAGCCTAAGAAATAAATATTATTTAAAGTTTGGGAACAGTTTTAAATGTGATAATGTTTGTACTTGGACAAGCACCTGTGGATGCCAGGTGTGTGTGTGATATTCGAATTATCGTAATCAACATGTTTCAATGCTATGTGCTCTGTTAGAAAGTGTTCCACTATAAACGTAACACAATAGTTTAATATGCATGGCATATTATTCATACTACCGCAACCTATATTGATTCTAAGAATGCGGAGGTTTTCTCATTTGTCGATACTCATGTGTTGGCAGCCACCAGTCCATTTATCATTATTTTTTTCTTATAGGATAGGGTAATTTGTGGTTTTCGGGACAGCTATGCCTGGCAGGCGCGAGGATAATTCCCAGTGTTGGGTGGGTGCCTGATTTGACCGGCACTGGGTTTATTTTTCTAGGGACACGTGTATTTAGAATGTTTTAATACATACTTCAGCAACTAGTATTTATTTTGAAGCTCTCTACACTTTCCAGAGTGTCTTTTTTTTAAATAATATGTAACTACTTTATATCTGGTTTGGGCGCGGGAAACATATATTTTATATAATATGTATATAAAAATTATCTTCTACATCTTAACTTGAATTCAAGTTAATAAAAAATGTTATCCTGGATGTCAAACATAGTAAGGGTACTGGTCACCTGTATTTTACATCCAAATGTAGGCCTGCACAATTCTACATACAAATGCATATTTGTACTATACTACTGTATATATTTGTGTATATAAAGCCTAAGAAATGAATAAATAGACCACCTTAGCGGCTTGAGGGGTAAATTGCCATTGGGATTGTAAGCTAGGACAAGTTTTTAAACCAGGATCTGCCAGGATCGTGACGTCCTAATCAGTGGTGACGACTGAACATGCTTAGTTTTTTATACCGAAATCATTCGTGACGTAAACATGTTCAGTCAAGTTAGTCTACATGATAAGACGACGCGACGACTGTTGGGTGTCGTATAGAAGATTAAACAATTTGTCCTTAAGTATCTTACCATTGTCTTTTCGCAGAGAGATAATGGACATCAAACTTCTTTTTAAATCACTATTTGTGTCTGATTTTTTTTTCTAATCAGTGGTGACGACTGAACATGCTTAGTTTTTTATACCGAAATCATTCGTGAGGTAAACATGTTCAGTCTTCTCTACCGTGAAGCCGTCGTGACGAATGAACATGTTTAGTCTTCCATACCGTAAGAAGATAGAGCATGTCATGACGACTTAACATGTTTAATCTTCTATACGACACCCAACAGTCGTCGCGTCGTCTTATCATGTAGAGTAACTTTTAAAGTCTTTTCGCTTCATTGATCAATAATATTTTCCTCACGAAGTGCCCCACTCCTTGGAGCATTGACCATGCAGCGCATGCGGGCGGGCCTACAACGCCGTCGATATCGTGACGACTTTCTTACGTTTATGAAGTTGTGAGTTGCGCTATATACCGAGACACAACATCGTGTGTGTGAAAATTCAAATATGTAGGTCCCTAAATAAGATAACTTGGTGGTGAAAGAGTTAACGAGTGAGCTATAGGTTCTGTTGCATCTGATCAGGAATATTGTCCAATAAAAAACGTAACACTGTAACGAGTGGATAAGCTATACTTTATCTTTATCAAAAATATATTCACTGTCTACATAATATAACATTATGACGACTAAATAAAGTAAAACGCTAGTTGTTTTTTGTCAACAATACATCACATAATTTTTCCGCCTAATCGTGATTTTTTTTATTTGAGATGCGAGTTACAGCTGTAGTTCTCACAACAAGGTGAACGAAAATACACGAATGTGATACGTTGTATTCGGAATGTTTTAAGCAGCTGAATATACATACTTATACACGCCATTGATTATTATCTACATCGTCTATACTCTCTTACCCCTTTGAACACTGAGCAAATCAATTTTACTTTTCAGTCACTTGAAGTTGTGTCTCGCTACCGCGATCCACAACTTCAAGTGACTGAAAATTTGTGTTATTTGTGAAATTCAAGTCCCAACATATGTCAGTGTTTCAAGATTGAAAGCATATTTTTATTTTAACAACTGGTTGTCAGGGGTGATACAGTTGCTAATAGAAACACAGAATGTCTAGTGTCAGTCAGTGCTCTAAGGGTTAAGCACTTTTTGCACTTCATAAAGAGCATTCTCATTTTTTCTCAGATATTATTTATATACAATTGATGAGTATCAGCATAAATCAGCAATATTGCACTCAGGTATCACATATTTACACATTATCCACATTATGCTCTGAAATCAAAATGGCTGAAAATGTATTCATTAATTAAGATTCCGAGTAATATAATGATACTTATTTTTTTGATAATTAAGCTATTGAAAAAAAAATTAGCCTATGGCTTTGAATTTATTATAGCTGCATGATACAATTCCGATATATCAATAAATAAAGCTTTATTCCAAATTATTACTTTTATTGGATCCGTTAAAAATATATATCATTAATGTAGAATAAATAAACATGATAAAGTGTAGAATCCCTTCTTTATATTCATTATCAATCTCTTAACATGAATTTTGAGCAATTTTTTATTTCAAGGAAAATTGTGATCTTTTGGTCGCAGGCCGAACCATTACCATGATTACAGCGCGGGGACCGTCTTTAGACGTATGAATCTGACGTCTGTAAGAGTTAAAATATTATCTAATGGCCGTAGACCCATACCATAGGTATTCAAATAAAGTGGAAAGAGCTGACTAAGATATTTATGGTGATTTCTACGACCATTATAAACATTTTTACTCTTACAGAGCGGGGATCGACTTATGATGTCAGATTCTGACGTCTAAAGTGGATCCGTGCGCTATAAGAGTCATTTTTACAGAATGGGAATCGACATTAGACGTCAGAATCTGACCTCTAAAGTCGATCCCCGCGCTGTAAGGGTTGATGCCGGGCCAGCGTCTCAGCCAACACGATACATGAACCAATATTGTATTAACCCTTTAACCGCCGGTGTCGCATATATTCGGGTTTTCATTTTTTATTAGCAGATTAAGTACCACATTTTAAATATGTTAAAGATAAAATGTGACATCAACCAGCAAGATTTGAAAAGAGTTGACCTCCATTTTGTCAAATCTGAATAATTTTCACTCACTTGAAATTGAGGATCGCGTCAGCGAGACACAACTTCAAGTGGGTGAAAATTCCAATTGAATAATTTGGCGGATAAAGGGTTAAAATTGGTTCACCGTCTACGACGCTGGTAAAACAATAAAACAACATTGGGTCAATCCGCTGTGTTAGCCTGTTAACCTAGGTATGTGGCCCGGCCAAAGAACACTCCTGTGGGATTGACATTCTGAGAAATTGTGCTATTGGAGGTCATTTTACCCAGACTTGCCCCAGTAAACACCTCATCGACTCTGTAACCTGCCTGACCTGTCAATCCAAGGTCAGACAGCTTGATTGACACCTTGGAGGGCGTGGCGTTACCCGTATTGAGGAAGACAAAAGCTACACTTCCGGTTGGCATCACGGGGCGTGTCCAGATTTGAATGTTGCCGTTTTTACTGATCCGTCTGCCTTGTATACCTAGAGGATCCTGGTTGATAGCTATAGCCCCCTTATTCTGCAGGAGATCCCGGGATTCGAGCCTTATACTGCGCAGGTCCACGGATACCAGGAGCGGTGCCGCCATCACACACCACAGCGCCATCTGGGTTTTCTGCTGGTCATAACTCAACCCGTAATCACCTATAATCAACATATCAGGGTCGTTAAAGCTGCCAGGGGCCGCCACCTCGGCAAACTTGGTGCTGTCGTCACCGTAGAACTCTATGATGGAGGCGACAGAGGCCCAGGAGTCTGAGATGTCGCCGTAGTTCCTCCAGATGTTACAGTATTTAGCTATCTTCACGTAGTCTGGTGTGGTGTGACCCTCCTGGTAGGCAGGCCAGCTACAAGAGTACAGTATGGGGCGACCTGTCTGATTCAGCCAGAAACTCATGGCGGGGTAGGCGTCGTCAAAACTGGACTCCACATTGTAACAACCGTCAAGCTTTAGAAAGTCAACTCCCCACGATGCAAACGTGTTGGCGTCCATCTGAAAACATGCCACGTGGATGTGATAGTTTACATAATACATCTATCTGTTCATTTAATTCATATGAAATATTGTGTTCATTAATTTAAATCTAGCAATTGCACCAGCTTTAACTGTCTAAATAACGTCTATATTTGGAAAATGATTCATTTAGGCCTCCATATAACAATGCAAATGGATGTGGTATATTTGATTTGCATTATATTTCTCATTCATTTGCATGTACCCAGTCTTACCTCCAGGTAGTATTCGGTACCGGGGTACCCTCCACATGTATGGGTACCTAAATCCTCGTAAATTCCAAACTTGAGTCCCTTGTTGTGGATGTAATCAGCCAGGGCTGGGATACCGCTAGGAAAACGCTGTCAACAATAAAATAGCGACCATCTGAATTTACAAATTATGAGACAAGAAAGTATTGTAAACAATAGGTTGAAAATCGTCCCCGTAAGTACACAGGTAACATATTATTGGGGAATTATCAGTATCAGATTATTCATGGTCACGTGTTTGGAAAACTATTCCACATATAAGACTCTACCAATTTTAAAGTGTTTAAGTTTTTATGTAAATTAGTAAGTGAACGAAAATTCGATTGTTTGTCTAGGAAAATATGTAACCCCCCAATCGTTAAATTGCAGAATATGAATTTTTACAATTAAAAAAACATACCCCAATCAAGTTAACTTAACATTTCCCTATCGAATTTCCTTGCTCGAAGGAAAATAGGGCTGCCATTAACATGTTAAGATTTAATACAGAATCATGAAAGGGTTGAGATTTTTCGGCACATAAGATTAAATCAATTACTCGGCATAACAAATTGAGCATATCATTCAAGAGTATAATGTTACCTGTGAGTCAGGTTGTAGCTGTCCTTTACTGGTTCTATTGTGAGCCAGCCAGCAGTCGTCTATGTTCACATACTCGTATCCTGCCGCCTTATATCCATCATTAGCTAGATGATCTGCCATCTCCTTGAATAGCTTCTCACTGATGCAGTTATTAGGATCATTAGTACAATCTACATTACACCTGTAACAACAAACAAAGACAATTTCAAGTTATCAAATTTACTTTGTACCGCGACCCACAACTTCAAGTGGATGCAAATTAAAAAAAAGTTGCAAACCGTGATGTTTAACAGTGGAAACACTCATTTCGTTCACAATAACTGTGATTTTATCGGCTAATAAAACGGATCAAAACTAGAAAGAGTTGTTTGGAAACGAAAGCAGCCTTCCGTTACCGCCAGTAGCGCATAATATCGACTCAAGGTGAACGAATGGTGAATGACTCATCAAAAGCAAAGTAATATCATAGCATTAGCATGTTCAGATATATCATGGATATGAATCGAAGTGCATGTAACCAGGTAACTGTAGTCGTAAATAAAAATGAACTGAATGAACAGAGCTTCGCGATATACATGTAGCTTTATTCAAAAATGGCTTTTCGTTTAAAAAACAGTAAATTCCACATATTAAGTGAAATAATAGATTTAACCTATGACCTGACCTGAATCTCTCCCAGTGCAACCATCCCATTGGAGGAGTCCGCGCCAGCCCGTTGTCAAGGCAATCAGCTCCTGACCATAAGTGGACTATCAAACACGTTACTATGACAACACACCTCATTGTGCTGGGTGGCCTTGCTTGATGTGTCGACCTGTGAATAAAAACATTCAATAGTGACAGACAGCAACATGACTATTTCGATTTTTACCCTTAAAACGCGGAATTATTTTTGCACAAAGATTTTTTCAACATTTTGAAATTATCAAAAATGTCATAACTCTTTCTGCTTCATTTGAATACAAGTCTATGTGATCATGGTTATGGGTCTACGACCATTAGAAATATTTTAATTATTACAGTGCGGGACCGTCTTTATGCGTAAGACTCTGACGTCAGAAAGACGGTCCCCGCGTTGAGAGGGTTAAAATATGCTCATATTTATGCTTGCATTATTGTTATATTCCAGCGGACACGATGCACTGGCTCCTTAACCCTTTCACGTTAAGCGCGACTGTAATCATTTTTAATCTGCTTTATCAAGTTTATTACCAGGTAAAATCACAGTTATTGGGAATGAAATGTGTGTTTAAACATCAAGATTTGCAAATGTTTGCTCTCAAATTAAAGAAATTTGAGTAATTTTGAACCATTAATTAGCGCTTTAGGGTTAAAGTAGTTGTCGGTCGTTAACATGGTTAACGGGATAAGCGTTTACCCAGAAAACATCACTCTCGTCACAAATAATGAGAAACGCCAGCTGGTGAATATAAACCAAACAAGCCTGCCGTGTGCGTATCTAACAGTCGACAGCATTCGAAGCTTAATAGTTTATAAAATTACTAGTGTAAGGAAACCCCTAAATAAGGTGATGATTGTTTTCTGAGGGGGGTTTAAAACCCCCAACCCCGCCTCTTGGATCCGCCACTGCGTGCTGGTTAGAGGAGGTGTAGAGGAGGGGTGAGCGCTGGTCAGTGAGAGGCAGTGAGAGGGTCTGGACTGAGGGGTCATAACAGTAGGCCTACATGTAGGCCTACATGATGTAGGTCTATAAGTAATTTCAACACACTTGAAGGATCGTTGAAAATGTAGGCCTAAGTGATTTATTTCAGCGCTTTAAGGGTTAAGGTATCTACCACTTATTTGTTAAAACCAATACTGGTTTGGTGTTGGTCTATCATCTACAACGCTGACCCAGCATCAAACCAACATGGTCATGGGGTTAACGTGGTGTTTGTTTCCTGTAGGCCTAACCATGGTAACAGCATGTAGATAGTTCTAAATCTCAATGGTAGGCCTAACAGTTTGCCTGGATCATAATCAAGATATTAGGCCTTGTTATTGGCCTAAACAATGATAATGTTGACCCAACAGGGCCGTATAGCCATGGTAGCCACCGGTCCGGTTGGTCCGCCAGAATGCACCATTTGAAGTGTCAAATTTCGACCTTTTCGTGGGGGGGGGGGACATGCCCCCCCCCCTAGACAACCCCAGCCTTCCCCCCTCCCACACTGCACCGGAGTAATCAGTATCCCGTCGCTACGGCCCTGCCCAATGTTACAATAGGCCTATTATTACTGCCGAACATTAACACTTTAAACGCCAAATTACTTAATTGGAGTTGTCACCCACTGGAAGCTGTGTCTCGCTGACGCGATCCACAACTTCATATGAGTGAAAAAATTCAGATTTAACAAAAATATTTTCAAATCTTGCTGATTATCTTTAACATCTTTAAAAGGAGGTAGGGCATACTTGATGTGCTAATAAAAAAAGAAAAACTGAATCTAATCGGGACTGGCTGTTAAAGCGTTAAGCCAACATCGGGTAGGTCTAAGCAGCTGAATGCCTCGTGTTAACATAGGCCACTCGCTGACCGACACCGAGTGTCCATCTCTTTTACCTAAAATAAAAATACCGTTTTTATTTCCATTAACTGTTTAACTTTAAGCGCTAAATTAAATAATTACATTTTTACCCACTTGAAGTTGTATCTCGCTACCGTAACTTACACCTCGAAGACATCAAGTGGGTGAAAATTATTAATAGGCCACTATCTATTTAATTTGATTGCAAATCTTTTCAACACCCATTTCATACCAGTAATAGTGGTTTAATCGGCTAAACACCATTGGCCATTTCGCTCCCAATAATTGTGATTTAAGCCTCTAAATAGGGCCTATGTAATAAGCTAAACTGATTAAAAACGATAATACTCAATAGTCGTGCCTAGCGTCGTAAGGGTTAATGCAATTAGGCCTAGGCCTAGATCATAGACCTCTGTTCTAATTCTCTGGCCTAGATACAGCTCAACACCAATGACAATACAATATTGTGATAAAGAAAATGAGTCTGACATAGGTTACATTACCCTTTATGTTATTCTCTGACGAAATCCTTGCAGCTTGAAAGTTGAATTGATGACTGTTTTCAGTATTTTGTGGCTTGATATCTGGACGTACAAATACAAGAGTCAACACATGTCATGTGGTCTGACTCAGTCTTATTCATCACGTGAGTTGACGCCCCCTGGATTTGATCACAGCTGTTGTCTGATCACAAATCAGCCAGATAAATCAATGTATCCCTTTATTCTCGCTACTAATGTGTGAAAAGATAAACAATTTACGATAGCTTAGTAGGCTACAGTGCATGTATTGACAGGCAGATACTGCACACATCGCCACCGGTACGAGTCAACGCTGTCATGTGACGCTCACATGATCGGCTATGTGTTTACACAAGCCGGTGAGGCTCCAGAGGCTATATTTGAACCACCAATAATTCATCTGTCTCTTATACATGTAGGCCTATAATATTTATTAATAGTAGAGACAGTAATACTACACAACATATTATCATATTATCATACTATACAATAGACATGTATGCTTAATGATAATAGCTGTTTTTGATATTTAGAAAAGAACTTCAACTTTATTAAGAAATTCATGTTTTAAAAATATTTTAAAATTATGGATAAAATTTATCCACAGTAATTTTATTTTTGTTTCTTAAAATCCAGAATTGAAATATACAAAATGTTACATAAGAAATGATATAGTTTTCAGAACAAGATGATTTGTGACTAAATACAATATCTGACAATTATATAACATTATTAAATGGACACATTTCCCATGCTTCTTTACAAATACGCAGGTGAATAATCATGGTAATAAAAACTGAAGGATCGGAGGTCATGTTTTTCTTGGCATAAAATACAGCTATCTGGTACTGATCTGTCCCATTTTGAAACAATATATCGACATGGCAAAATATTTGTAATTATTTTGTAGTTATTTTCGGAGAGTTTTTGTCTGCTATTTTAATTTTAAGCTTGCACATTTTCAAAAATATAAAGGTATCTGCTTAAATGCGCCGTTTTCCACCAGTCTACCTTATATTGTTTTTATATCCATTTTTTCAAAAATAAATTGTTTGCAGATATTATCGTTTAATTTTTTAGGCCTTTTACAAACATAAAACATAAAACATATAGTACTTCATATCCATGTTTGTATTTTAAATATTTTATTTTGGAAAGATTATTCTTCGGGTTTTTCACCTCGACTTTCAAAAAAGACATCCAGTACTTGCTTGTAGAAATCTGCTAGATCTGATGTTACAAAGCATGGAAGGTTACAACATTTAAAATTAATGTGTAGAAACATTGTGCTTCATTCTACAATAAATGAATCATTCGGAGTTGTTGGCATGATTTATTTTAACAAACCATGCTGTTTTAATTGCTTTACCAAAAGCGTATATAGGGCCTATGTCTATCATATTCAAACCTTCTTTCTCAGTTGGCCCATTTAGCGTATTATGTTTACACGGTCTTTTTGGCACATTCTAAAACCGAAAAAAAGCGTTTAATTTTCATGGATATGAATCCTTATATTCGCAATTTTCTGCTATATGTATAATTTCTAGTATTGCTAGACATTTCAAGATGGTAGTTTTACCAATGGTGGTGAGATTTCTCTTCGTCCATATTTGTAGTAATTTATCAATTTGCCGAATTTACTCTATCCAGCCTTTTTCGTCAGAGATTTCCATTTTTTTTCCATATTCCATGTCATGAAGGTTTGAGGCTATTCCGGAAATAACCGACGCTCATTCCGTCTGCTGAGTGGCTGTCGACAAACACGCCACACCGGGTATTTTATACTGCCGTGCAAAACCAAAAGTCCGTATCTGCTTCCTTTGCAAGTGGGCAGATACTGCCTTTTGGCTGCATTAGGCACTGCAGTATACCGCTAGAAGCTTGTAGAGTGAACCGATACTGCTCCAAACTCAAAAGGCAGTATCTGCCTACTTGCAATGTAAGCAGCTACGTACTGTTAGGCCCTCGTGCCCATGAAAGCTAAGACATTTTCATTGCGATTTTTATTTAGCTTGGCCCTTGGGATATAATGAGTTTTGGTTACTTTTTGCCAAACAGGACGCTTTAAGCCCTGAGGCCTATTTTACCATTTTTTAAAAGGACACTAAAATTAAATTGACAACAAATTCGAAAAAAATCTTCTTATTTTGACTATAGTTTTAATCATAGCCCTCGGCCATATACACATGTAGGTCACTGAAAACTATGTGTGCCCATTTATCAATACGGGCGCCTAAAAAAGCAAGCATTATGAAATAATCTAGGTGTCAAGATTGGAAATCTGTCATTTTTGTTGAGTGCTACTTGAAAGCAAAGTCAAGACTTCATTCTGGTAAACTAAAGCCCAGGCGGACATCATGAGTAGAATTTGGGGACAGCATCATTTTTAAAGAAAATTTTGCGTAGTTTTCAGAAATCACTGTCTGCAAGCTGAAATATTGTCCGCTCAGAGTCAAATTAATCATTTTTAAAATGGCCGCCAAGAGGTTACCGTAACAAAATATAATTTTAATAAACAGACTAAAATTCCATTCAAACCCTCTAATATTACTAATCTATGGATGCACAATTCATTGCCAGCATTATTATTGCTTTATTGCTGATATAAATTGTGCAAATTATTTTTTCAATCAGTTCAAGTAATTATATAAAATAATATATGTTTCACCAGAAATGTCTACAAAACTGTTTATTAATGCTTTTAGCAGTTTATTTAATCAAAACAGGAGTTGATCCATAGTGCGGGGACGACTCGCAGCACCCTTTTCCACAAATTAATATAAAATGTACCCTAAATCGAATAAAATTGTTCAAAATGTGATAAAAGCACCAAATTTTGCACAAATGTGTACTATGGTATACTAATATTGGAAGGGTATAACCGAGTAATTGTAGCATAAAGGCTTCGCTCAGGGCATTTTCACTCTCCCTTATTTAAAAAAAAAAATTAGTAAGTATTTTTTCAATTATTTTTTACCAAAGATATCTACAAAACTGGTTAGTGCAGTGATGGGTCCAAATACAATGTGCGTTTTTTTCGACAAATTATAATAATAAGTACCCTAAATGAAGTAAAATGGTTCAAAGTGTGAATAAAGCTCAGGCCATTTTTAGTCTCACCAAATTTTTTCAAACAAATTGAGTAATTATTAAACAAAACCTATGTTTCAACAATTTTTTCTATGTATATTATACGTCCATATATATTATAACGTATATTATTAATGGTTTTAGCATTAATAATGAATTGTTAATGAAGTGTAGAAACCTTCAAAATAAATATTTCGAAATGAAAGTGGCAAAATGTTCACATTTACACAGCGCTCTCTCTAGTTTAATGGAAGATAATGCATGGCGTATCGTGTAAAATTTATCTGTTTGCGCCCCAAAAAATCAATATGAGACTTATAAAAAGGAGATCAGACTGGAGAGGAGTATTCGGCTATGGGTCTTATTAGAGCTTTGTATAGCTTTAAGATGACTGACGAAGGTGTTTTATAGCCAACTGCGCGCCAATTCAGTTGATGTACAAAGCTTGTAAATTTTTGCTCCTTTGGTAAACTATACCGAATGCTAATACACGAATAGAATAGAAATGTCTTAATTCAGACTTGTCTCAGATCAAAGAGTGATCTGTTCTGACTTGACCGAAGTCTTCCGCAGGTTCATAGTAACTCAATAATAATGCAACACTTTTTAAAAAAATCCGACACAAATAGTGATTAAAAAAGAAGTTTGATGTCCATCATCTCTCTGCGAAAAGACAATGGTAAGATACTTAAGGACAATGGTAAGATATGTAAGAGCTCACATCGCTCCTTATATTTAATAGTTGGATAATGAAGGGCATATATCTAGTGAAATTTATCTGAATTCGTTCAATATACCCTTTTTGAATTTTGGTAAACGGAGACCAGACTGTAGCAGAATATTCAATAATGGGCTGTACTAAAGCTTTAAAAAGTTTAATAGATACTGATGCTGGAGCTGTATATAACCCAGTGGGGACATTCGTTGATTACTATTAGAAACATGATTGCTGAATACTAAACCCTTGTCAACTGTGCTCCCACGTCATTATAGCATGCTATATTTTCTAATGCAGTTCTGTTAAGATGATATTTAAATACAATAGGAGTAACATTTCTTGTAAATGGAAGTACTTTATACTTAAGCACATTAAAAGTTTACCTCCAAACTTGACTCAATTCATAAAGGCTGCGGTCGCTCTCAATATTTTATATTAATAATTTCCCGGAAAAACTTTGCATCATCTGCGAGCAATTAATATTGAATCTTCTGTAGAATCGGACATGTCATTTATGAAGAGTAAGAATAATAATGGACCAAGTATTGATCCCTGTGGTACATCAGATGTAACAGGCACCCACTCAGATGTGGAACCATGAAGTACCACTCCTTGGAACCGGTCTTTCAAGTAAACGGTTATCCAAAGTAAAATTTACCACAAAAGTTTTTGTAATTTATGAATGAGCATGTTGTGATTAACCCAGTTAATCGATTTCACTCTCACCCAAGTGCTTCCCAACTGTACCATAAATGAACATATATATATAGAGACGAAATTCCTGATTTCTAATTTTTGACAACCATGTCAAAAATAGAAAATACGGGGATTTCGTCTCTATATCTAGCCTAACTGGAAAATGCGCAGCAGAAAAATTAAAAAAGGCCTTTGCAGATCTAGTCTATGGACATGTTTACATCATATGGTCATATTAAGAAGCCGAAATGAAATCACCGATTTTTTTTATTATTTTAGCCTGGGCCTGTCCCTTTAAGATACATTAAATTAG
This sequence comes from Flabesymbios commensalis, assembly GCA_964017125.1. Classification (NCBI taxonomy): domain Eukaryota; kingdom Metazoa; phylum Annelida; class Polychaeta; order Terebellida; family Flabelligeridae; genus Flabesymbios; species Flabesymbios commensalis. The sequence goes on along the minus strand of OZ024906.1, from coordinate 97,801,124 downwards.
TTTGAGTGTTGCGACACGTATTAGATCAGTCAGATGTCAGGTGTTCTTGTAGTCCGCAGTTCCAACACGTCACACCGCAGTGTCAATGTGGTGACAACAATCAGAGGTGTTGTGACTCTATCCACACTTGTAGCATTTCCGGCTAGCATGAGATTGTTTCATGTTGCGTTTCTCCTGATTATGTGAATGAGATCGTTCGGATGATTCACTCCCCTTGACCTTCCTGTTGAAGTTGGCAGGCATGAGAGAGACTATTCATATATCTATGTATATGAATATTGCTTTACGTCGCTTCCTGTACAATCAAGGCAATATCGCGACAGAGGGAAGCCCGAAGCCGGGACTATGCCCTACTCTTATTTCTAATGACTTCAAGGGTTCTTTATAGTGCACAGTACCATAGGCAGCACTGTACACTCCATGTCTTTGAACAGTTTGGAGTACTGTATATGTACAACCACGATGACAAATATCTGACCCGACAGGGATTCGAGCCTGGTACCCCCAGGTTACAAGCCCCATTCGATACGAATGAGCCATCGGGGCCGGCCATGAGAGAGACTATTTAAAATTGCACCCGTCACGTGAAGTTGTGTCTCGCTAATGCGACCCACAACTTCAAGTGGGTGAAAAGTACTCATATATTTGTTTACCTGGAGAACAAATAGGGCCTATTTGCAAATCTTGAATTTTAAAAACTCGTTTAGTTCCCCAAAGCAATGATTTAACCCTTTTAGGCCTGAATTTACCATTGTCATCTTCATCAGCCACAAGCCGCGAATTTCTGTTGCAATTCTCGACTTGTAGCGGATGAAGATGATTTGATGTGGTTAAAAATTAAAGAAAATTGCCATGTATTGGTAAACCAGTTTCAGTCTTGCTTGTTGTAGTTGGCGCGATGCCGGTCCAGCATCCTAAGGTGGTGGACCGGCATCGTGCCAAGGCCTGGTTCAGATGGTAATGTGACATTTATTGATGAGAGGTGGAAGAGGGTATAAAGCCACTAGATTTGGGTGCGATACTTCTCTTTCACTCCTCACCTATCACAGTGATTATGACTTGGCTTAAGAGCGGTAACTGGTTACTGAGTCGTGGCTAGTTACCGCTTTTTGCCTGGTGATAGTGGAGACTCTCTCTGAGCGATGGTTGGCTTCGTGGAAGACCATGTGAGCGGACGCAGACCATTGATTCGCTCAGAGAGAGTCAACAAATTCCTGTAGCTTATAGTGTGAGGCTCAGGGATTTGGAGGCACTGCTTCAGTCAAACCCCAGTTGAGTGGGTCGTTTCCTTTCTTTTGTACATATTGTAAAACAGCTGTCTGTATCTGTGTCTTAAATAAACGTGTATCCAGCTTCAAGTGTTGTGGACTCTTGACTTGCGTCTCTGCATAACTCCGAAAGTCATTGTGAGTCTCCATGACTTTTAACAACCATAGTCCGGAATGGCGGTTTGACCGCATTGGTGATCGCTTTCGATATGGCTTTGACTGAGAACGAATTCGGTCCGAAAAAAATAGACCGTCATGGCCGTCTGACCGCTTTGATGATCTGACCGTTAGTACACTCCTTCAGCAGTGTCATCTGTCCATGTGTAGACACTGCTAACCTTCGTCTCGTGCTTGGATAATAATGCAGTGGTAAAAAACCAGGTCAGCAGGAATTCCCCTTCTATCAAAACCATTGCGGCAGTTTCAACATTTTTCAGATTCCGCCAAAGCTGGTCGCTGAGTGGACCAGGCAACCTGCCAACACCTCGAGTTGGTAAGTTGCCATTATTTACCGGAGGCCCCAAAGAATTCAGTCCCTCAGCGGAGTGAGAGGGCTGTCGTTTAGTCTAGACCGTTAGGTGAGAGTCTACTGTATTTTCATTATGTATTCACAAAACTCTATTTGTTTTCGCGAAAAGTGATGTTAAGCATTATTTACTTCCACTATTACTACTGTATTTGTTTTTGACACAGACATGGCTTTTATATTGATCATTATTCCTGCCATTGATATATGTTTTAATTTATATTGTGTATCGGCGTTGGCGCTGTTTCGGGTTTTTAGAATGTATATTCAATACAAAACGTGTTATAAATAGTTGTCAGAAACACCATCATAATATTGATAATATTTTCAGGTAGACTTTTATAACAAGACGTATTCTGTGTTTTTACATTTCAAAGTCACTTAAATCGCAATATTGGCAAAATATTGACACCAGGAAACGATTTTACTCACTCAGTCACTCAGTCACTCACTCAGTCACTCCAGTCACTCACTCACTCACTCACTCACTCACTCACTCACTCACTCACTCACTCACTCACTCACTCACTCACTCACTCACTCACTCACTCACTCACTCACTCACTCACTCACTCACTCACTCACTCACTCACTCACTCACTCACTCACTCACTCACTCACTCACTCACTCACTCACTCACTCACTCACTCACTCACTCACTCACTCACTCACTCACTCACTCACTCACTCACTCACTCACTCACTCACTCACTCACTCACTCACTCACTCACTCACTCACTCACTCACTCACTCACTCACTCACTCACTCACTCACTCACTCACTCACTCACTCACTCACTCACTCACTCACTCACTCACTCACTCACTCACTCACTCACTCACTTGCTTACTTACTTACACACTTACTTACTTACACACTTACTTACTTACTTACTTACTTATCCCCACTCCAACAGACCAATAATAGCTGATGACTCATTTTTACCCCAATCAAACCTTCCAATCATAAGTGATGACTCAGCCACTTTTGTGCGCAAATTTTATATAGCTAAACTCAGCTAGGAGAACCTCCTGAGGATGGTGAGATTGGTGAGAAGACACTGCGCTACAGACACTTTTTGAATTGCGCGCCCTAAAGGTCTGAGGCCGAACACGTCAGCACTCGGTCACTGAGTCTCCCACAAAACGGTATCATTACAAGGAAGCGAGGGAGGAACATGTTGTTTCTTTGAAACTTGAATGCCATTGTGGGGGACGAACCCTCTATTTCCGTCTTTCCAAGCAGACAGATTTAACCACTGCACTATGGTTTATGGTTGGCCATCACCCTCATGAATAAATAAACCTCCCGAGGATAATTAAAAACCTCCCGCGGATAATTAAAAACCTTCCGCGGACAATTGAAAACCCTCCGCGGAGAATTACAACCTCCCGGGATAATTGAAAACCTTTCGCGGACAATTAAAAACTTTCCGCGGATAATTAAAAACCTTTCGCGGAAAATTAAAAATTAATTCTCCGCGGAAGATTTGTAATTATCCGCGGTAGGTTTTAATTATCCGCAGAAGGTTTTTAGTTATCCTCGGAAGGTTTTTAATTATCCTCGGAAGATTTATTTACTTACGAGGGTGATGGCCAACCATAATGGTTGACCATCACCCTCACAAGTAAATAAACCTTCCGCGGAGAATTAAAAAACCTTCCGCAGAGAATTGAAAACCTTCTGCGGAGAATTAAAGACCCTCCGCGGACAATTAAAAATCTCCGCGGAGAATTAAAAACCCTCCGCGTACAATTAAAAACCTTCTGCGGAGAATTAAAGACCCTCCGCGGACAATTAAAAACCTTCCGCGGAGAATTAAAAACCCTCCGCGGACAATTAAAAATGATCAGATGATCAAAAATCTTCCACGGAGAATTAAAAACTTTCCACGGGGAATTAAAAACCCTCCGCGGAGAATTAAAAACCTTCCGCGGAAAATTTAAAGTTTTTAATTCTCCACGGAGGGTTTACTTACTTATGAGGGTAATGGCCAACCATACTGCACCAGGGCCCCACTCCGTTAGTTAAGTACATCTTCCCCAATATATTTATGTGTTGAATAAGCCTGGTTAATTGAGTTGCCACTCTGTGAGCTATAGATTTCGATTGCCTATAACTGTTAGCGTTCTTGCCCCATGTGTTTTCAACCGATCAAGTTGAATATTTCTGCATACTTTTGCACAGGGCTTGGCGATCGGGATTGAGATCCGTATAACTTGATTACACGATATCGCGATTTTCTTTGACAATTTCAGGCATTTTTCAATCGTACCGTTTGTGGAGATGTTATTGTGAGGGGGTCACGAGGGGTAGCCTAATAAAACAATAATAAACCATTTTATTCTCTTACAAAAAAGATTTAAAAAATACGTAGCACGATTAAACCAGACTCAGGTATAGTTCACTTAAAATATTTGTATTCTTCTATAAATAATTTAGCTTGCCCATAAATGTTAGATCTTCAGAAATAAAACAATGGCTTACAATAGAAATTAAGCGAAAAAGTTAATGAATAATATCAGTATAATGTGTCTGTTGCACACATAATTCTGCTCGATTTTTATAATAGTAACATTCATATCAAACAGTATCAGAATATTCGACACAAATCATTAGGTATACATCCATTTATGTTGCATGGTCAGGGTTCAAAACCGTAGCTTATAACGTCAGTATTAAAGGCATGATCGCAAATGATTGCACTGCGACGAACAGATTAAGCTGCTACAATTTCATCGTAATCTGTTTGCAAACATATATATTATGGGCTTTCTTACTGACATTTTTTTTCCTTCTAAAATTACATAAAAACATTTTAAAAATAAATCCGGTGTAACCGCCCAGATTACCCCCCCTGACTGGACTATACCCGGCTATAGTCTGGACTATATCCATGGTATACTCTGGGAGCTCCCAGAGTATACCTCACAAGCCCAGACTATAGCCCACCAGATTCAGGGCGGGGTATAATATGGGAAATAGGGGTGTTCTATGGGAGATATCATATGACTTACAATCAATTATCGATATAATATCTGATCATAATCTCGCATAATTCATGTCTCATGCATTAACCCTCTGTGGACTGGACTATCTTATGTCCCCTATATTAACCTTCTGATGGCTAGAGTCGAACATATATCATATATTAACCTTCTGATGGCTAGAACATCACATGCCTAATTGATTAACCTTCTGAGGGCTAGACTTTCATATGTCTCATATATTAACCTTTCGATAGCTACAGTAGGTCTATCACATCTCATGTATTACCCTGGAGGCTACAGTATCTTACATGTCTCTTATACGACAAGTACTACTCTAGCCATCAAAAGGTTAAGATGGGAGATATAATTTGAAAACCCTAGTCACCAGAAGGTTAATACATAAAACAACGTGACACTCCAGCCGACAGAAGGGTAATACATAAGACAACGTAATACGCTAGCCATCAGAAAGTGAACATAAAAGTCTTAAGATAGTCTAGTCCCCAAAGGGTTGATATATGAGACATGTGAATATAGAAGGCTTGTGATAGTCAAGCTCTCAGACGTTTAATACATACGACAAGTGATGCTCTAGCCATCAGACGATTACTATATGAGACATATTATAAATATAGTGTAGCCCCCGGAAGGTAAGCATGGGATATGTCATACTCTAGTCACCAGAATGCTAATATCAGAGACATTTGATAGTCTAGCTCCCAGACGATTGATAATGATTATTACGCGAGACACTTGATCTGCTATCTCCCAAAGGGTTAATAAAGGAGATGTATACTACTTTATCTATCAATATAGGAGACGTATGATAATCCAGCCCACAGATTGATGCACGAGGCATGTGATACCCTAGCCAGCAGAAGGTTAACATAGGAGACATGTGATAGGCCTACTATCCCCTAGTGAGTTAGTACACGGTGGAACATATGATACTCTAGCCTCCAAAGGGTTACAACATGAGAGAAATAATGCTCTGGCCATCAGAAGGTTATATTATATATGATAGTCTAACCCACAGATGGATAGGACTTAGAAGTAACCCACCACTCAAATAATTTATTGGTGCGCAGCAAATGATCTAGTTCCACCAGATAATTTTTGTTGCATTTTTTCAAAATTGTGAGAAAAAACTTTTCAATAATAAATTGATAATTGATTGTAATCATATATAATGTTTCCCAGAATATACCCTCTTATCCTAGACTATACCCCACCCTAAATCTGATGGGGTATAGTCCGGGCGTGTGGGGTATAGGGCCTACTATGGGAGCTCCCAGAGTATACCCTGTTGTATAGTCTGGGAGCTCCCAGACTATACCCCAGGGTAAATTCCAGATTATGCCCGGGTATAGTCCAGAATATACCCGGGTATAGTTCAGTGAGGCGGGGAGGGGGGGGGGGGTAATCTGGGCGGTTACACCGATATGACAGGTCAAGTTTTAAGGCCTTTTAGACAATAGTCTATTTGCCACTCCCATTGACATAATGTATTAAACCCAAAATGTCTTTTACAACAAGGTTGATTGATGGAAATATTATCTATATGATCCAAGGAGTCAGAAAATGCCGGATGCTAAATTTTATATGTTGAGCATTTTTTTTAATTAGCATAATTAGTATATTTAATGAGGTAAATTAGAGAGCCGCCTTTATCGTAAACCCCAATCAACACAAACAACTCAAACTCTGGTTAACTTTGCATTTGTTCAAGCATAATACAAATGGCAAACATACTATCAATATTTTTTTCGATAATACAAAATGGCTGACATCCGTCATTTTGAATTTGCATGTTTAATTAGTATATTTGCCACTCTCATTGACATGTGTTAAACCCAAAATGTATTTTACTGCAAGGTTTTATGATAGAAATATCATTTATATGATCCAAGGAGTCAGAAAAGGGTAGATGCTAATTTTATATGTTTAGCAAATTTCTAATCAGCATATTTAGAATATTTAATGAGGTAAATTAGGAACTCGCCTATATCAAAATGGTCAATCTCCAATCAACACTATAACTCCCAAATTCTGGTTATCTTTGCATTCTGCAAGCATTATAACAATGTCAAGCATAACATCAACATTTTTCAAAAATACAAATGGCTGATATCCGCCATTTTGAATATATGCATATGTAATTAGGTCATTTCAGGAATTCGATATCGTAATCCTTGATGAGCTTGATGAACTCAAGGTTTGACACCCACGTTTCCACATAATTATGATAATGAATAGGCCTACGCTCAGAATATTGAAATAAAACTGATAGGCCTACAACGCTTTTTATAAAAAAAAACAATATGGCCGCTAAAAATAATATAGATTTTTTTTAAATAATCTAAGTCGCGGATATTACCAACATGGAAATACTTTTGTTTTGACACAAATCGCATGATTTAAAAATATGTACAGTTCATTGATGTAGTATGGTAGGCTACCTTGATTTAGAAAAAATCACGCGGTTATCATGTTCAACGGCAATATTCAACAGACTGCCATGCGTAGGCCTACATCAAATGATGTTGAAAATATATAATGTTTTTACGAGTTTTACCCCAGAGATTATGAGGCTCAGTGTTACCAATGTGGTTGAATAGTTCACTCAATGATGGTGGCTATGAGACAGAATACCTATGAAACAGAATACATTTGTGCCATCATACACCACACTAATCTCTATCTAGTGTAGGAAGAACACGAAAAGTTCCCTTTATCTTATACCACATTAATATTTATCTAGTGTAGAAGGAACACGGAAAGTTCCCTTTGTGTCATATTCCACCACTCTAATCTATATCTAGCGTAGGAAGAACACGGAAAGTTCCCTGTACAGTATTCAATATTCCACAACTTTAATCTCATTCTAACCGAAAGTGATGGAAACGAGTGATTGTGAATACACAATATATTATGTTGGTAGTTTTAATAGATTTCGGGCATGATCGTATGATCATGATTGTATGATTAATTTGCGTTTTAAACAGTGGCGTTTTAAACAGTGTCCAATGGACCCCTTGATGTCTATAACCTAATATTGACTGTAACTTTGTTCAAATCTACCAAAAAATGACCAGAAGATTTGGCAAATAACAGCATTTCTGCCCTTAGCGTGCAAATAAGGCGGTTAAATTATTAAGCTCTTTATACAAAACCGTAGTTGAGAAAATGTTAACCCATATTTCATACCCTAAGATGTCTTTCATAATTTGCAAATACGGCCCAGTTTATGTGCATTTGCCTGCTGACTATTAGTGGGCATAAGTTGTATTTTTAACAATTTATTTTAATTTGTTTTCGACAAAGAACACGTTTTGTTAAAAGAGTTTAGATGACACGAAAATCATTTTCAGTAAGATATTTTTTTGGCAAATATCAAATTTGTTTTCAGATATTTATATATATTCAAATGTGTAAAAAATAGATCTAATACGAATAGAACGACATGTTTGTTGTGGTTTTGAATACAAATGGTTGTTTACATTAATTTTGATTTATCATATCTTATTTATCTTATTTTATGTACCTTGTCTAATCAAAATATCAATAACATCATAGCAAATTAAATACCAGCTCTAAATGCTGACAAAATGTATTATGTACGTTTTCAAACAAATCAAAATAAATATATGTTGGAATTTTCTATACAAAGGGTTAATTTATATTTTTTCATATACTTTATATGAAGGATACATAATTTCAATGTGCATATTGTAAAGTTAATTTTGTTTTACTTTTTTGTGAATTCAAAATTCTATAGATTACGAAATTGTTAAAATGCAAACATTTATATTTTTGTTCTTTTGCAGGCAAAGGGTGGCTATATTTAAACTGATATTTGTAAAGACCAGATTCTCATAATAATGATGCTATCCAGTAGATAACATCATGGATGAGGCGTAAAACTATTGCCATTGTGTCTAATAAATAAGAATCTAATTGAAGAGGCAAATAATGTGCCTAGTATGCTGTGCTGTGGTACACAAAGGGTCATTATTTTTACTTATTCAATTATTTCTATAGTGAGATTATCTGAAGACATCTACAATAACACTAATGAGGATTTTTACAACATATTTAAACAAATGGTTACAATGAAAATACATGTAGAGCACTTTAAACTTCAATCATGTTGGTGCTTTTGAAGAGAAAGGGTCTTAAAATTTAATTTATATTTTTTTCATTAGCTTCTCATCATATGGGATTTTATCCCAACGAGTAAAAAAGCAAATAAGGATGCTGCTAATGAATCTTCGGTTTGTTTTGTAAGGTATGAGATCCAAATATATAGGTCACATAATATGCTATACCATGGTGCACAAAGGGTCAAATTGCCAAATTTGTCCAAAATTTCGCGCCTGTTATCCCCCCTAGCCATATTCCTGAGGTTTCAAGCTTTCCAACGGTATATGATAAGTGATGTTGTTTTTTGGTGGAAGGTTGACTCGAATTTTGGTCACTTTGCTGCTACACTATATGTCATGAACAAGCAAGGAAATCTGCATAGCTTTTCAATACCATTATGGTGGCTGAATGATTTTCCTTACCTATAAATCAAATTGAAGGCTGGAGTGGACATGCATACAATACTCTCGGGAACCTCTATTTATATTATTAGGTTTATTTAGGATTTGTGGATATTATAAAATAATACTTAAAACATCAGGATTTGTGGATAATATAAAATAATACTTAAAACATCGGACTTTACTGTAACCGATTTCCAACAGTTTTTTTACCTAGTCTCAGGACGTCTACCACTGGTTATTTGGGCTTTGCATCTCAGCTAACATTAGGCATTGAGCCAATGGCAGACTAATGTCGGCCCATCGTCTGCGGTACTGGCCCAACATTATGCCGATTCAGTTCAACGTCTAGTGTTTGCTATTATATTGGCCCATAACCTTACCACTATTACATACATATTGTACACAAACCGATTCACTACTTCATAATACTTGATGGTGTATCGCATGGTGAACTAATTGCGCTACATTTACCCAGTTTTAGTGCATTTATAAGGCCTTTAAGACAATATGAATGATTGTTTTGTACTTTTTAAGTTTTTTTTATCGAAATAAATAAAACAGTTATGCAGCTTTAAAAAAACCCATATTTTCTATAGCTTGTCGCAGATAAACGCACAATTTGTGGTTTCTGCAAGATTTTTAATTGTTTTTTTTTTCTTGTGTCTTGTATATATACTGTTTTTATGTATACTATAAGTATACTGCTAAACATGTTGACGATAATATGACGTATTTGTGGTAACATAGTAGATTATGACTAAACGTTACTGACGAGTAAATATGAAAAAAAAATCCAAAATGGCCGCAAAATCTACCTTCTTATGAACAAGAAACAAAATGACTTTGGGGCCGAAACAAGCATTTCTGGCGTTTATTGTTCATCGTCTGACCTATAGTTTTTCGTAAAATCCAAGATGTAAGTTATTTTGCATATTTACTATTAAAATAATGATGTCATTCTCAATAATAAGCACATCAAAGCATGTTAGAAGATACTGTACTTAAACACAGTTTCGAATGCCTTGCAACCTAATCTACCGTAATACGTAGTCTACTTTTTAGATTTCCATTAAACAAATGTTGTTTATGATACTATAGTTCACGTGCATAAAAAACACTTTGATTTATCTGTTGGCGGTAACCATTTTGAATTTGAAGATCAAATAAAGGTCATTTTAAATGAAAAACATGAGACACAAATTTATCAACTCCAAATCATGCAGAAACCAGAAATCGTGCAATAATTTGTAACAAAAATATAGAAAATATGTGGTTTTGGCCGCCATTTTTTGTTTGGCTTATTTATAGGTGAAGGACACCAAATATATAATTTTATCCGACAGATTCGAATTCAGCACACACCAATTATGTAAAAACAAGCGGGACAAAAAATATAGTCTTAATTAAAGAGCAAAGTTCAATGTTTCATATTTCAACCCAGGATAAATACACACATTTTAAGAAAGTCTGCAATATTTTTTCGTTTAAAAAGATATATGCAATGTGCAATGTACAAATCTAAATATCACTCAGTTTAAAGGATATACACATGTGGGCATTCTGACCTCAGAGATTATATCTCTGATACCACACGCTCATTTCGCGGTATGCACGCATGGCGATTGACCGGATTTATCAGCCGTTAGTGAGCGTTACCACGTGATTTTATAACCATTCCTATAACCACGGAACTATTTTGGTACTCACTTCGACTTATTACTTATCCTTTTTTCAATATTTAATTTGATCTTAGAGTTTGCTACAGGTAAGGGCTATTTATTCTGTTTAGTAGTGGATAAATTGAACCAGCACAATTCGCATGTCATTCAGTAATTTATATTTGCCAGTGTTTTGAAGCCGATTGTAAATTCTGTCAGAAAAACGTAAACATGGACCTTCTAACAGCAGCGCGTAGGCAGGAAAAGTAATCCATTGAATGTTTTCTATTTCTATGTGAATAGAAAATCATATGTGGCGGAGTAGTGGTGTTTTATATTTGCCATATATTTTCAGGACACTTAAGCGTGTTTATAAGCCTACAGTTGTTATATCAACAAAACTGCTCAAAATGAGCAGTTTTTGTCCAAACATGGCGTGTGGTTACAGAGAGAGAGCGGGGTTGACCTGAGCGACATCTATGTGTGGAGAATGCATGTGGGTTTAGAAAACATAGATCAAATATATATATGGCCAATAATTATGTTTTAGTAAGTCGTTTTCATTGACAATGTTTACTAGCTTGTTTTGTTGTCGATTTTGATTATTTGTATTAGAACAAATGTGCAAACGTATGTGTAGAGATAACTGTTTAATCCACTGCATCATGCAATACTTCAGGAGAACGTATATTTAGCTATATTGTATATGGTATATTGGATGTGTAGATTGGTCAGCTACAACTGCAACGACAGACGTTTGCGTAACACTAGCCCCTAATTTTAGGTTTGGGGGTACCCCCACATAAGCGTTCAAAATATATGTTTAGTCCTTATTTTTTTATTGGTAACATCTCATTTCATGTTTTGGACACATCAAAGCTTAAAAAAAAGTTGGTGTGGGTAAGTAGTGGGGGGTCGCACGGTGACCGTTTTTTTTATAAAATGTGGTGATTTATAGCAGGCTTGGGGTTAAATATTACATTTATATCACTTTGATACCAATTCATCTAGATTGGGTGACCATTTCTTCCTTCAAAAACATTCAAATCGGGAAATATAGGTATAAAATGTAGTCCCTACACTGGTAGTAACAGGGCATATGCTGCACTCGGAAGTTCCCGTGTTTTGGCAACGCTCAGGGAAGGTACTAGGACCTTACATTTGCATGTGAAAATAGAAAAAAAGCCCCATGTTTAAGCACCCTTTTTTATTTTTTATATAGATAGAGAATGTCGTGATGATTAAAAAAATATACAGGTTTATATAGATATTTTCATTTAAAGAATGTTGAGAGGCCCAAGCGTATGGCTCATAATACATGTAAGTCTATGGGAGCGGTATTATGTGTGGTGAGACGACATTGTCTAAAATACGTTATGGTCACATCAGGTATATCTAAAAACCGGTAGACACCAAAATCATGAATCTGTTTAATTTTTGTGGAGAAATAGTAGCAATTAATTGTTTGGCCTTGCACAAATGGCGGCCATCTTGTATTTTACCACCATTTAAAAAAGGAAGCCATAACAAACATTTTCCTGAAACCCCATATTCACGAAAACCCTTAATTCTTACAATAGTGAGACAACTGAACAAAAAATAAGAACATTATGTGCTTTCCACATATAATTCACGGATTTATCAATAAAAATGGTCTTTGGCGGCCATTTTGAATTTTTGTATAAGTTTTTTTTCTAATATATCTTTCAATTTCAATTGGACTCATTTATTGGCCTCAAAATATAATTTTAGAACCTTTCTTTTATTATTGTTGTAATTGGAAATCGGGATATAAGCTAATTCTTGGATTATCTCATAAATTATACTAATTATGCTAATTAAAAAAATGCTCAACATATAAAATTTAGCATCCGGCATTTTCTAGCTTCTTGGACCCTATAGATCACATTTCCATCAAAAAAACTTTGCTGTAAAGAACATTTTGGGCTCACCTGCCTGGCAAGTAGACTACAAGCCAACATACTTCATAAGCTAGCAAGACGGTCTGGGAATGTATTCATTATGATCATTTTAAACTTCTGAAGCTAAAGCAGCCGTGATAAATATTATGTTGATATTTCTGCCAAACTAGCAGACCCAAACACTTCATTTAAGGCTTATTGGAGGCTAACTAAACTAGCTTACGGTCAGAAAGCAGCAAGTGAAACACTTCATTTAAAGCTTATTGGAGGCTAACTAAACTAGCTTACGGTCAGAAAGCAGCAAGTGAAACACTTCATTTAAGGCTTATTGGAGGCTAACTAAACTAGCTTACGGTCAGAAAGCAGCAAGTGAAATTCCGCACTTGCTGGACGCTTATCGTGTAATAACGGACGACGGAGAAAAATGCTCTGCGCGTTAAATTATTTTTTTTAGCTCTCATAGTCGCGTTGACTCATCAGAGAAAATCAACAATACTCTTCCTTTTCTTACATATAGCACACCACATCGCTTTAATGATATATCTACTACACCTGAGGAAATCATTAAAATATTAAGTGGTCGTAACATATCTAAGGCCTCGGGTTCAGATGGTATTATAGTAGGCCCTAATAGAGTATTACGTGAATGTGCTACAGAACCGCCGAAACTTTTTAATTTATCTCTTCTTTCTCCTTGTACGTGTTTCCATTATCTTGGGAAGATTACTAATGTCGTACTTATTCATAAAATGAACGATCGGCGGCAAATAAGAAATTATAAACCTGTATCGCTTTTGTCAAATATGTCATGGAGAGAATTGTACACAATGCATTATATTCTTATTGTGCTATATAAAAATGTTGGCAGACAATTCTGGCAAATGGCAGCACGGTTAATCAGCTTTTAATTATTAGTAACACGATTATAAATGCATTAGATAGCAACAAGAACGCATGCATGTTTTTTCTCGATATTACTAAAGCATTTATCAGTGTCTATTATTTAAGTTGAGACAGTTTGGCGTTGAAGGTTCTTTTTATCGCTGGTGAAGGAGTTGCCCGTCTAATAGGAAGCAGAGGGTAGCTATTAATGGATGTGAAACCGAGCTAGTAGATATAAATGCTGGGGTCCCCCCAGGGTTCTATATTAGGCCATGTTTTTTAAAAAAAAATTATCAACGACATCATTTTGGAGCTAAAAACAAACCCATACTTATTTGCAGATGATACATTTATGTTAGGTACATTAAGTGACCCTGTTGAATCAGCTGCTAGAATAAATCATGTTCTTGAGAGAATTTATGCATGGGGTGTATTATGGAATGTTTTATTTAACCTCGTGAAGACGAACTATATGATTGTAACCAATCGTTTTATTGCACACCCAGCATTATATTTTAATAATAATCCTTTTGATTATACAAATTTACACAGTAGCTTGGGGCTAGTATTGATCCCATCTATGAGCTGGGGTAAACATATCAACACATGTGTAATAAAAGCCTCTCCTAGCTACAATAAATCTACTAAGCAGCGTTAAATACAAACTACCCAGATTTTTCATTATGTTCGATAAATAAAAGACTTGTTAGACCTATAATTGAATATTGTAACGTGATATATGATAATTGTATCATAAGTAAATCAATGGAATTGGAAAAAGTCCAAAGACGTGCCGCGATTTTCTACACTGGGGCGTAGGCTACAGACAAACAGAATTATTATTAGCAGAGCTTGGGTGGCAGCTGCTATCAATAGATGGCTATCAATTAATATCACAAGGTAAAACATGCACTTCACACGGGGGTCTTGCTATCTTTTTAAATAACAATTTTAACTTTATCCAATCTAGGAGCTACGTGAAATCCACTATATGGGAAGCATAATTCATAGAAATACCAATAGATCAAAAGGGTAAAAGAACGCTGGTGCTCGGTAATGTATATAGGCCACCTAGAGACCTGAATGAAAACTATCAAACTTTTATTGATGAGTTCACTCCCGTACTATACGATCTTCAAAAAAGGCAATGTGAAGTAGTCATAGCAGGAGACTATAACATAGACCTGCTAAAAGTAAAACAAAAACCAATATTTAATCAATATCTAGATACACTAATTTCACTTAGCTTTTTTCCCAAAATAACGTTGCCTACCAGACTCTCAAATAAACGTGGGACTCTAATTGATAACTTTTTATGTAAATTTTCACATGGTTTCCTTCAAACCACTGCTGGAATAGTACCATGTGGTATATCTGACCATTTTCCCTACTTTCTATCCCTAGACATTTCTCCATATACCAATAAAAATTCCAAATATATAAAAGTAAAAACACGTGGTCCAGACGCAATAAACAATTTAATATCAGAAATTCGCAATTCTGATATGACCAGTAAACTCACTTTAAACTTGCGTGCTAATCCAAATGAAAATTATAACGTACTAACAACAACTATATCCAAAGCAATGGAAAAATCTATGCCAACTAAATTAGTCAAATTCAACAAGAAAAAACATAAAAAATCTAAATGGATTACGCAAGGTATCCTTAATTCAATTACTTACAGAGATAAAATGTACAACAAACTGAAAGACACCCCAAAAAATTCGACAGCATATCTAAATATTCGCGTAAATTTGCGTACCTACAATAAAATATTAAACACTTCTATAAATAAAGCAAAATCATCATATTACAATCGGTGTTTTGAAAAAGCAAAGAATGACATGAAAAGACAATGGTCCACAATTAATGAAATATTACACAAACAAACTAAAAAAACTAAATTTCCTGACCACTTTGTCATCGACGGTAAACAAATAACTGATCATAGGGCAATTTCAAATGCATTCAACAATTATTTTGTCAATATCGGACCAAATCTAGCCGCTAACATAAAGCTACCCAACTCGAAGTCGTTCAAGAATTTTTTAAGAAATCCAACCTCCAATAAATTTAATTTGGCATGTACAAATGAAGAAAACATCCTAAAAATTATAGATAGATTGCACCCTAAAAGCAGTTGCGGCCCTGATGGAATATGTAAAGTTACTTAAAGAAATCAAGCATGAGATAATTAAGCCAGTCACCTTAATAACCAATCAGTGTATATTGACTGTTTTTTCCCAGATAAACTAAAAATTGCAAAGGTAATTTGAATCCACAAAAAGGATGACAAAAGTCAACTTGAAAACTATAGACCAATTTCTATTTTACCAGCTATCTCAAAGGTTATTGAAAGGGGTATTTTTGATCAAATGCATGATTATTTTCACACCAACAAATTATATTTTGAAGGCCAATATGGATTTAGAAAAAAACACTCCACTGAACTAGCAGCCGTAGAAATGATAGACTGGATCACCCAAGAATTAGATAAAGGTAACACCCCACTTAATATTTTTCTAGATTTATCCAAGGCTTTTAATACGCTCGATCACGAAATTATGTTCTATAAATTAGAACATTATGGAGTAACAGGACCCGTACTGCAACTATTAAGAAGTTATTTGTCTGATTGCAAACAATATGTTGAATTTGAAAATGTAAAATCTGATTCAAGCAATATAAAAACCGGCGTACCTCAAGGGTCAATACTTGGTCCTCTTCTATTTGGTATTTATGTAAATGATATCTCACTAGCCAGTAAAATTTTCACAGCAATAATATATGCAGATGACACCTCACTTTCGAGCACTCACAACACTTTTAGATGTAATACAAATGTGAACATCAACAATGAACTCTCGAAAATAAGTGAATGGTTAAAGATCAACAGGCTGTCCCTTAACACTAAAAAGACAAAAGCGATGATTTTTCATATGCCTGAAAAACAAGTAACAACTCCAACATTAGAGATTGACGAAACGTCTATAGAGTTTGTCAATAGCTTTAACTACCTTGGCATAACCATAGATAAACATATGAGCTGGCAAGACCATATAAATAATATTGCAAATAAAATATCCAAATACATCGGAATTATAAATAAACTAAAAAAATATGTATCGCCCAAAACGTTGCTCTTGATGTACAATTCTTTTATTCTTAGCAGTTTAAACTATGGGATATTGGTTTGGGGTTATAATACTGATAAACTTTTAAAACTGCAAAAACGGGCAGTTAGAGTCATTTCCAAGAGCAAATTTAATGCACACACAGATCCCCTTTTCCAAAACTTACAGATTTAAAAAATAGAAGATCTACATAAACTAAATGTACTGAAATTTTATTATAAGCTAATTCATAAAAACATTCCTCAATACTTTCATACCAACATGATTCTCGCACAGCACTCCCATATACACTCATATCCTACACGAAATAACAAAAAACTTGTAGCGCCTAAAATACGACATGAATCTGCAAGAAATGCATTAGATATAGCATAACACAAATAGTTAACACTACTCTTCTTTGTATTACAGAAAAAATGTATACTCATAGTCTCCAGGGTCTTTCCAAATATATTTAAAAAATATGCGCTAAAACAGTACAAAACATCATGTAATATAGAAAACTGCTACACCTGTTCATAATAAAACTATTATTACACATCCACAGTTTATTTGATTAGCTAGAGTGTGTATATAAAAAGCTTCGCTATAAATTACACGCGAACTGCACAAATGCAAATGAGCGTCATTTGGTAATGTCTGAATTACGGTATTTTGCATTTACAGCGAACCATTACAGTATTTTGTTTATTTAACATATTTCTTGAAATTAGTTATCGTGAATGATCAAAATCATTAGTGCTATTGTATAGCTATTGTTTTGTGTTTGCTTTTGAATAGTGAGGTTGCTACTTGATAGCGGCACTACAGTGCCTTAAGGTAGTCTTCCCGACTCAGAATTATATGTATGGATATATTGCTATAATGTCTTTTCTGTTATGTTAATGCATATATGTTTGCACTTTCTTGGTCAAAAATAAATCTGTCTGTCTGTCTGTCTGTCTGTCTGCTCACGGTCGGGCGAAAAAAACACAAACATTTATTACTTCATAAAATTGTATATGGAAAATGTCCTGACTAAGTGTACATGACCTATGCGTGATTTTTTCCGATTTTGAAAAATCTAGCGTATTACACATTCTCGCCCATTGAGTTGTGAAATTGTTAGCTATATGAATGTTTGATATAAACAGAAAGCTACCGGCACAGGCTTTCACGTGGATGTAGGCCTAACATCTTTTCTATCCGATCTTTGAAAAATGCACAAGAGAGTTTTAAGTTGGTATTTTAATCCCCTAATTTTACCTATTTTTTTTATACTTTTTCAGTATTTTTTCTACATATGGTATTGCAAAATGCAACGTAATTTTCATTGTGGCAGTGTCATTTATATGCTTGTTTTCATCTCATTGTGCCATGTGTCTTAATCTAAGCTACAGTGTATCAAATGACAACTTGCTTACAGCATTCCGAGACCTCGTCTGGTACTGAATGTCAAAAGTTAAATCACAAATTACGTTGTGTGTTATGACAGCGGTCACCACGGCGGGTTTCGTTGCATTTTTTTACACACATTATATGTGCAAAAGACAAGTCTAACTCTATTTGCCAGGGTACATATATTGATATCCATAGGCCTACGGCGATTGGGAACATGACTGTGTGTGACAGTAACCATATGGCAGAATGTAATTTACTCTGGTTCCCAGAGCCACGCTACGCGGCGTGGCCGAGCTTCATGTATTTCATAAATGAAATTGGCCGGGCTTGCCAGGCAAAATGTAATTTGGAATATAGCAGAAGGAATTTTGGCATTTTCAAATAGTACTGCAAGTGATCACCAGGAGGCTTACATTATGGGTGAAGCCAGTGAACTATACAGTTCACTGGTTAAAACTTTCGGCATTGTGAGAAATACAGAACCCCCTACATCAACCCAATCCCATTTACGGGCTGTTAGACAGGGATATATCCTGACCAATCTAATCAACATGTCTGTCAAACTTTTCTCAACGGTTTCTATTGTATTTTTTCCCGTAGATTTCAAATCTGCCAGATACCATTCGAAACTTTGCATATTTATTTAGCTAACTTGCATTTTTCCAAAATGGCCGCCAAAAAAAGTAATCGGCTATGAATACAGTCCCGACAATCCTAGAAATGTGTTTTTTGGCCCTAAGTTCGGGTTTTGAGATCCCATAATGCCATTTTGACGATAATAATATTTTTGGGGTCATTGGAAGTTCATAGGTCACGTGACCATTGAAATCCAATATCCCACCTTTACGTTTTAGCAAAAAGTGCACAAATTGACTTTTTTGGGATAAAATGATGATTTGAATGCCTGATAATATGTATTTAATTTCAGGTAGTTACATCTCATATACAAGACTATATTTCTTAATACAAGATAGCCGCCATAACTCAAAATGGCCGCCAGCCGAACCGAAAATCAAGATATCTTAGCTTCTAGATATCATATTTAAGTGATCTTAGTGTCAAGATTGGGGGTTTTTTGATCAAGGAATACAACGTCGGATATCATTATGCTGTCAAATGATTTTTTAAAGGTTTTTGATGTCTTTTTGATCTCTATAGTTTGATATTTTGGCAAAATTGTGTTATATCATAGTTATATTTGAATAACTTCCTCCCAGAATGAGGTTATCATTCACACACTGTTCTGAATTCACATGCTAACATGATATAAAGTAAAACCATATACATCACGTGTATATGACAGCGATAAAAGAGGCAAATAGACATATCATTTACATTATAATACGGCACTGTTATTTTGTAGAGTACGTAAAACTACTACCCAGGGGGTAAACATCATATTTTCTGGAAAACTGACACGGCGTGTTGTAAAAGTTTGGGCACCTGAAATAATATCCACATATATTTAGGAGCATAATCTAGGTGCACAACTTTGCAAATCGGCTACTGTGAACTGGCAGGAAGCCAATAATGGCAGCCATTACCGAAACACTTGAATTTGTCAATATATCGGTCAATATTTAAGATAATTTGCTTTTAAAGTTGTCTAGACCAATATTTTCAGGATGAAAGATCAATATAAAATCAGTGTCTTGTAAATATGTATACCAGTACACACAACTCTGCTTTGGAAATGATGTTTCACACTGTATAGGCCTATTATGATCACTTTTGATAAGAAAGCATCATGTGCATTCGATGTCATAACAATGATCATAAACTTGATGTAAAATAAGTATAAGCCCTTGCAGTGATATAGCATTTGGTATTATGATCACTTTATAACGTAGTCAGTCCAAGTGGTATTGGGATGGTTGCTAGTAGTAGTACTTTTCGCACTTACCCGGGGAGGGTCATTAGGGATATGTCACTAGTCTACAACGCTTATCCAAAGGAAACTGCAGCCTACAAGTGGCTGGCTATAATATTGTGGTGGATTGCCAGCGGGGCAGCCTGTTTCCTCCACTCAATAGTGGTACCAATGCAGCTCCCGCATCAGTACAGGTACTGATGTTGGCCATGCTAGAGCCTAAACTACAGGCAATAGTGTTTGACATTAGGTCTCTCACGTGGGATGAATGGAGTTACCCTCAACTATTGTGACTCTGAGGACTATCCGACCGGAGGATAGCGAAGCTGTGCTAAAGCCTCAATGTTTCAGCAATAAAATTGCATATCAAAACCCAAGTCTTCGATCGTCTGGGCATGTCTGAGGGTAAATCCCCTAGAAATGCCCAGAACATCGGTCAGTAAGTAACCCACCATACAGGGTTCTAACCAAGCCCTTTTAGCTTTTAGCGTGTCGGGCCGACACGCTGAGTTTCGCTGCCGCTACGCTACTAGTATCGCCGACACGCTGCCGATATGCTGAATAAAGAGCGACACGCTGCTGATATTTTGAAAAATACGGGGCTGCCGTATCCCAGAAAACACGAGGAGATGATGTAATGCTTGCCTGATGATGCCCCGACTTCGCAGAGAGCCGACCAGCATTAACACATCATTTGTGCAGCGACTCTGTTTCTTGGTTAAGCAGTAGCTGTGACGTCCTTATGAGGCCGTGGATTACTGTACTTGTTTCACCCGAAAAAATCAACGTTTTTTCAACATGGCGGTGACTGAGAGCGATCTCGACCCCAAGCCCCGAAAAATGCCAATAACGTTTTATTAACTGTGCGAAAAATAAGTCCAGCATGCGATCTCGTTGCTGAAATGCTACTGCTTCTAAAAAAACATTATTTTCGACCTGATTATTCAAGGCTAAATCTTAGATATGACTGACCAAAGAAATGTCCCACGATTTTGTACGGGGTCAATCTGTGGCTGAAACCTTCAGCCACGCTGGGGCTGTTTAGCAGCGCTGAATACCGCGACCGCCATTGGCTGATTGCCAAATTTCAGATGCAACATAGGCTTATACGTGGGTTGAAGCGAGCTGGCATAATATCATCTACGATGCTTTGCCTATTGGGGTTTATATATTGCGTGAACTATTTGCACCATAATCATGATAATAGAATTTATCTACCACATCCTCTATATGATACAACCTAGACAGTGTATCTCTAATACTGATATGGAGATGTGTAAAAATGTACATGTAGGCATAGGCCCCTATTACTAGCTTTATATGCTATAGAATGTATAAGTAGAAAAACGAAAGGTGCATGCACACACAAGCTATTGCCGTGTATCTGGCGATTATGGATTTCTAATTAATAGCAGCTGTGCCGTGGTTTGTCTGCAAAGTAAGTCTATAAAAAACATTGAATCTATAGCCTAGATGAGACAGATGTCAAGATTTTTCAAGTGGAGCTTTTTTCTTTATTCAATCACTGTTGCCACCGAGTGACGTTTGTCGCGATCAACAGCAAAACATCACAGGTTGATGTAAAATCCCAGATTTGTCATGGATTTTTTATATTTTAACAAAAAAATGAAGGAATTTTCAAGTCCCATACTTCATTTTTTCCTATTCACGGACTTTCCCAGTTTTCAAGGACCCGTGAGAGCCATGTATCAAAGTGTATAGAAATGCTTTAGGATGCATCTCAGAGCAGCTAGTATCTACAAAATGACCCCTCGCCGATTTTTCAGGTCTTGGCTGGCGTCTCGCCCGATACGCTGACATTTCAGGCTCGTTAGAACCCTGCACCATACCCTATCACCCCTCCCTCACGTCATCATCTGTACATCGGTCATCAATGGATGGACAGCAATTGACTGCACTGTTTTTTTTTATCGTACTACAATATCACTTAAATGACCATTAGTGCCGAGCGACGTTAAGCATTATTCTATGACATGTGATACTTATGCTAGCTTATAATCAATAAACTTACCATTGCTATCATATCAAATGTTTTTTTTTCAAACGTGTTTAATAATTTCTAGCGCAAAACATTAATTTCACACTATCAATGCATAGCTTTGTGTACTATCTTGTTAATAAGACATAAAATCACTTCAGGGTTGGCTTTATATTAATCCTTCACCCTAAAAAGATAGGTTTAGACAATTTTAAAAGCAAATTATCTTAAATATTGACCGATATATTGACAAATTAAGGTTTTTCTGTAATTGCCGTCATTATTGGCCTCCTGCCAATTTCCAGTAGTCGATTTGCAAGGTTGTGCACCTAGGTTGTGATCCCAAATATATGTAGATATCATTTCAGGTGCCCAACCTTTTACAACACACCGTGTCAGACTGTCAGTTTTCCAGAAAATGTGATGTTAACCCCCTGGGTAGTAGTTTTACAAACTCTACAACATAACAATGCCGTATTATATTGTAAATGATATGTTTATTTACCTATGTTTTCATAGACATGTAGTGTATATGGTTTAACTTTAGATCATGTTAGTATGTGAATTCAGAACAGTGTGTGGATGATAAACTTATTCTGGGAGGACGTTATTCAAACATAACTATGATGGATCACACAGTTTTGCCAAAATATCAAACTATAGAGATCAAAAAGACTTCAAAAACCTCTGAAAATACATTTGACAGTATAAAGTTGTTTGGCATTGCATTCCTTGATCCAAAAACCTTTAATCTAGCCACTAAGATCGCTTAAAAATGATATCTAGAAGCTAAGATATCTTGATTTTAGGTTCGGCTGGCGGCCATTTTGAATTATGGCGGCCATCTTGTATTAATAAATATAGTCTTGTGTATGAGATGTAACTACCTGAAATCGAATACATTTTATCAGGCATTCAAATCATCAAAAAGTCAATTTGTGCACTTTTTGCTAAAACGTAAAAGTGGGATATTGGATTTCAATGGTCACGTGACCTATAACCTTCCAATAACCCCAAAAATATAGTTGTCGTCAAAATGGCATCATGGGATCTCAAAACCCGAACTAAGGGCCAAAAAACACATTTCTAGGATTGTCGGGACTGTATTCATAGCTGATTACTTTTTTTGGCGGCCATTTTGGAAATATGCAAATTAGCTAATTAAATATGCAAAATCTCGAATGGTATCTGGCAGATTTGAAATCTACGGGAAAAAATACAATAGAAACCGTTGAGAAGAGTTTGACAGGCATGTTTATTAGATTGGTTAGGATATATCCCTGTCTATATGATGGACGTGCACACTGGTCTAACATTTGAAATGATTACTAAAACTTCGCAAGAATATTACATAATTACTGATATACGTAGCCTACGTCTCATGGTGAAAATCACCATACATAGTGTGATATGGGCTGATAACGATATACATGCCATGGTGTAAACCACTGTACATCATATACATCATATATGTGGATTATTTCTCTCAACAGTTACTAATCCCAGTGGTGTATTTCTATCGCATGCTTACTAACGTCAGATCTTTAAAGGGACTGGCCCACGCTAAAATCATCAAAAAATCGGTGATTTCATTTTGGCTTCCTAATATGACCATATGATGTAAACATGTCCATAGACTAGAACTGCAAAAGTTTTTGAATTTTTCTGCTGCGCATTCACTATTTAGACTAGGTATAGAGACGAAATTCCTGATTTGTAATTATTGACAACCATGTCAAAAATTAGAAATACGGGAATTTCGTCTCTATATCTAGTCTAACTGGTGAATGCGCAGCAGAAAAATTTAAAAACTTTTGCAGTTCTAGTCTATGGACATGTTTACATCATATGCTCATACTAAAAAGCCAAAATAAAATCACCGATTTTTTTATGATTTTAGCCTGGGCCAGTCCCTTTAATTTTTACTTTTGTTGATGTCAATGTTTCAGATGAGGTATATTCGGCGATTTTTTTCTGGTTTTAAAAACATGTTCACACGACGTAAGGTGAGTCTGAACCAAACAAACACGAGACAACGACCCAATGCTGGTTTAATGTTGACCCAGCGTCCCAGACGGTGGCCCAACATTAAACCAACATTAAATCGATGTCTCGTGCTTGCTGTGATGTCATTAAGTCTCATTTTTTATCTAGATTGTTCGATTATCTAGAACCTTGTCGATTACATTCGGTGTAAAACAAGGTGGTGTATTATCGCCAATATTGTATGGCATTTATAACGATTTATTGCTGACAATGCTGAAAGAATCTGGTATTGGTTGTTATGTTGGATGCACCTTTGTGGGAGCTCTTGCGTATGCAGATGATGTTGTTTTATTATGTCCTACTAAGACAGGTTTATTAAAAATGTTGAATATATGTAAACAATTTTCTTGTAAATATGATGTTGTTTTTAATGCTGACAAATCAAAACTTATTGTGTACTCGAATATTCAGACAAGTGTAAATAATATCAATATCACATTTCAAGGTAAAGAAATTTCTGCCGAATCAGGTGGTGTACATTTAGGAGATATCATTGGCAAAGATTCCCATAAAAAACGCATCTCAGATGGAATTTCTGAATTTAATAAGAGGCTTAATGTTTTATTATTGACCTTTTCTCATTGTCATTCCTCAGTCAAGTATCATTTATTTAAAACTTTCTGTATGCCGCTTTATGGCTCTCAGCTTTGGGACTTAACACTGAAAGAATCTCAACGCTTATATACAGCATGGTATAAAGCTGTCAGACGTATTTATAAAATTTCTCCTCGTTCACACCGTAAATTTGTATACGAGATAGCTGATGATCCCCCTATTGATTTCCAGATCCATAGAAGATTTATTGAATTTGTTCATTCACTACTTAGAAATAAAAACCGAATAGTCAACATGTGTGTGAAACTTGCCATGGAAGGAAGTTGTTCCCCACTATGTAATAACATATCTCTAGTCTGTTTTAGGTACCAATTAGACCGCAATGCCATTGCCAGATCATCATACAGCACATCTTTCCCCATAGTTAAACGTATGCACTATAATAATTTACCGAATGACGACAAAGCTACTGTACAATTTGCTAAAGAGTTAATATCATCTCGTGATTACAGAGTAATAAATTTATGTAAAGAACATTTATCATTTCTGCTGGACTATATGTTATGTGATTATTATGTATAATTTTGCTGTGTGAATTTCTTTTCTTTTGTGTATACTATGTATTATGTACTTCGAGTACGAAATAAATCTGAATTATTATTCGAAGCACCTACAGATAGAGAGCTATGATAGCGCTTACTTTCAGCACGGGACCGATTTTAAACGTCAGAATCTGACGTCTTAAACGTCAGATTCTGACGTCAAAAGCTGATACTCGCACTGTAAGAGTAAAATATTTTTCATGGCCGTAGACCCATAACATAGGCATTCAAATGCAGTCGAAAAAGCTAACTAAGACATTTATGATGATTTCAAGTTGAAAAGACCCTTTGGTCTCCATGGTTTGTATGAAAATATTTCAGCACCTTAAGGGTTAAATAACAACGTTTCAAAAGAAATGATTATTTATTCAATATAAGCTTTTCTGAGAATAACATCATCAGTTTTTCTGCCACGCAAATGCAAAATCCAGTAAGTGCAATCAGTTATATTATTGGCTTTGCAGAGCTAGTGTGTTGTTTTGTCACAGCATGTTATCATCGCTTCAAAATTGACCACAGCGATATTAGGGTTCACATTTTGAGAATGACGTCATCAGTTCTTGCATTGTGTTATGGCCGTCGTGATATGTGACCTTTCCACTTAAAACCACATGTCGGGGGTATTTGTCAAAATTGAGTTTTTGACATAAATGGGGGGTATAGACCTTTAACTATGTACACACAAAAAAATGAAGTGATTTTTTTGTAAGATTCAGGGACAATTTTGATATGCATATTTTTTACCCTGGAAAGCACAAAAATCTGAATTTTAGCAAAAAATATTGATCGACATCCCGCACATTTCACTGGCACACCAGATGACTAAAAAAAAAAATATATATATATCTACATCATAACAAATGCTTGCAATAGGCATATGCTAAAATAAGTTATGATGACCTCGAAGTTGACATTCAGCAGACATCGCATTGATAATAACGCAGATTATTTTCAATGCAAATCACGTGGTACTCCGGAGTACAACGGTACCCCGGGGTACCGCGTGTTGCATCAAATGCAGGTCGGGAAAACTTGAATTGCAATATGAGACTCACAGGAGCTTCGAAACTGAGCCAAAGTGAGACTGGCCAATCACAACCTATGCTGGTTTAATTTTGGTCCAGTGTGATAGACAATGGGCCAACATTAAACCAGTATTTGCTCGATACTCTTGTGTTTGCTGCTGAGAGACCCGTTTCTGGCCCTTTTCTATTGGCCGTGATATTATGACGTCATCAATTATTGTGTAGTGTGGTTTCAGGAGGTTGCCGTTACCTCAATCTTAGCCGCCATCGTTTTAGTGCTTTACATTTTCTACACTGCGGGCGACAGCTTCAACACCATAGAACTTAGAAGGTATGTAACATGGCTTCCAACGGGTGAGACAAACACAAGGCCAAGCCCCCTCCCCCTGCAAACACAAGACGATGACCTTAAAGTAGGTGTGGGACGTGGTAGGGCCTTAAATTAAACTGGCAACAGAGTGCTTGACATTGATTCTTACTCATGGGACAGAGTGGAATTACCCTTAACTATTGTTAGGCCTACTCTGGGGAAAAATTCCTAGACAATCATATTGTGCCGTTGGCTAGAGCTAAAGTCATCTTCCCAGACAATCATATTCTGCCTGTTAGCTAGAACTAAATTCAACTGCCAGACAATCATATTGTTCCAGTTAGCTTGAACTAAATTCAATTTCCAGACAATCACATTCTTCCGGTTTGCTAGGGCTAAATTAAACTTCCAGACAATCATACTCTGCCGGTAAGCTAGAACTAAAATAATTTTCCTAGACAATTATATTGTGCCGGTTAGCTGGAGCTAAATTCAACTTCTCAGGAAATCGTATTGTAGCGGCTAGCTCGAGAGCTGCTACGCTTTCACTGTGTGTACATCTGTCTAGATACAGTCACGTCAAGAGTCGTTTTTGCGTGACCCACTTCAGTAAGCGCGAATATCCAATCAGATTTGTATGCCGGCTGTGGTGCTGGTCACTAGTGTTGGTCATCCTTATGCTGGCCTGTAGTGGTAATGGCCACTGGTGCTGGCCATCCTTATGCTGGCCTGTAGTGGTAATGGCCACTGGTGCTGGCCATCCTTATGCTGGCCTGTAGTGGTAATGGCCACTGGTGCTGGCCATCCTTATGCTGGCCTGTAGTGGTAATGGCCACTGGTGCTGGCCATCCTTATGCTGACCTGCAGTGGTCATGGTCACTGGTGTTGGCCATCCTTATGCTGACCTGCAGTGGTCATGGTCACTGGTGTTGGCCATCCTTATGCTGGCCTGTGGTGGTGATGGACACTGGTGTTGGCCATCCTTATGCTGGCCTGTAATGGTCATGGTCACTGGTGCTGGCCATCCTTATGCTGGCCTGTAGTGGTAATGGTCACTGGTGTTGGCCATCCTTATGCTGGCCTGTAGTGGTGATGGCCACTGGTGCTGGCCATCCTTATGCTGACCTGTAGTGGTAATGGTCACTGGTGTTGGCCATCCTTATGCTGGTATGTAGTGACCATGGTCACTGGTGTTGGTCATCCTTATGCTGGCCTGTAGTGGTAATGGACACTGGTGTTGGCCATCCTTATGCTGGCCTGTAGTGGTAATGGACACTGGTGCTGGCCATCCTTATGCTGGCCTGTAGTGGTCATGGTCACTGGTGATGGCCATCCTTATGCTGGCCTGTAGTGGTCATGGTCACTGGTGTTGGCCATCCTTATGCTGGCATGTAGTGGTAATGGACACTGGTGTTGGCCATCCTTATGCTGGCCTGTAGTGGTAATGGACACTGGTGCTGGCCATCCTTATGCTGGCCTGTAGTGGTCATGGTCACTGGTGATGGCCATCCTTATGCTGGCCTGTAGTGGTCATGGTCACTGGTGTTGGCCATCCTTATGCTGGCATGTAGTGGTTATGGTGCTAGCAAGGTAACTCTACCTTCGGCCTCGCGCATGGTAGCTTTCCTAAATTTGCCCGATGTTGTGCGGACCAGTGTTTTCTGTAATGACAGCCTGCTTTGCAAAATGATGGATGGGAATAAATTAGGCACAGAATTTACGAATAATTTATCCATACATTTTGCATAGTTTTAATCGTAAAATATTACCTTGATATTCATGGCACAACATAGTGACTGGTATATTTTCATGTTTTGCAGGCGATACCAGATGAAGAGATGATAGAATTTTTTAATGACCACTTCAAAACGTTTCAGGTTAGTAGTAGTAGTAACAGTAGTGGTGTAGGACAACCCATTGGGCACACGACGTTGTGGCGACGTTGAATCACCTTCACTGACGTCAGTGACGTCTCAATAACAGCATCGTGTGCATCACGCTTTGATTTTCCAACGGGTGCTCATTTTAGTAATTTTGTAATATGTTAAAATCAGTGTAATATATAAATTGAATAAGAGTGATGCACAAATGACCAAGTCAGAGGGTTTTAAATGGAGTAAGAGTGATGCACAAATGACCAGCAGTGGTAGTAGTGAATTATTGCTTTACGTCACTTTTCGGCCCAAATGGTCTTTTAAGTGACATTGTAATATGATAAAAACGTTGTATTCAATTGATGAAATGAATGATGTACAGATGATAATGTGAGGGTGGGGACGATAGGGCATGGTGGGTTATTGAGAGCATTTTTCTTCGCTCGCCCGATAGGGGTTGTGGGCATGTCTAGGGATTTACCCCCAGATATGCCCAGACGGCCGGAGACTTGGGTTTCGCTATGCAATTTAACGATGAAACTCCATGGCCTTTCTCACAGCTCCGCTATCCTCGGGTCGGATAGTCCCTGGAGAAACAATAGGAAGGGTAACTCCATTCATCACCCGTGAGAGACCTAATGTCAAACACTCTATTGCCGGTTATTTAAGGCTACCACGGCCTACACCAGCGCCTGCACTGATGCGAGAGCTGCATTTGCACCGTAGTTGAGCTGAGGAACCAGGGTACGCCACTGGCAATCCGCCCGAAATTATGGTCAGATACCCGGAGGCTGCAGCCTCCCTTGGATGATTGCTGTAGCATACGGTGTTCGCTTGCTTACCGTTTCTCTGGACAGTGGGGACCGATTAGCAGGCATATCACATTTACGGCATATCACAATCAGTTACAAACGGCAATCGACTGTGTTACAGACGACCCTATTTGGCGCAATGAGGCGATAGTACATGGAATAAGAGTGATGTACAAATGAGCAAGTGAGACGGTTGTAAATGGAATAAAAGTGATGCATAAATGACCAAGTCAGACGGTTGTAAATGGAATAAGAGTGATGCACAAATGAGCAAGTGAGACGGTTGTAAATGGAATAAGAGTGATGTACAAATGACCAAGTGAGACGGTTGTAGGGAATAAGAGTGATGCATAAATGACCAAGTGAGACGGTTGTAGATGGAATAAGAGTGATGCATAAATGACCAAGAAGTGAGACGGTTGTAAGGAATAAGAGTGATTCACAAATGACCAAGTGAGACGGTTGTAAGTGGAATAAGAGTGATGCAAAAATGACCAAGTGAGACGATTGTAAGTAGAATAAGAGTGATTCACAAATGACCAAGTGAGGCGGTTGTAAATTCAGCCCTTCTTGACCCTTTAGGCGCTAGGCATTACTATGGTCGTTTTTAATCCATTCTATTAGCAGATTAATTTACTGTTAGTGGGAATAAATCTCAATAAAATGTATGATTCAACATCAACATTTGCAATTTTTCCATCTCAAATTAAAGAAATATTGGTAATTGTCACCCACTGCAAGCTGTGGATCAAGCTAGCGACACACAACTTCAAGTTTGTGAAAAATTAAATAAGTCAAAATCATGATCTCAGCCATCTTGCCGCATCAGATCTGACAGTCAGACCACTGGTTCTGCCGGTATCAGACCACTTGATAGATGAAGATGGATCTCAGCTGAAAACTGGTTTAATTTAAAGTGGTGCATGCAGCGACCGTGAAATTAAAATAATTCATTGTAGTAGTAGTAGTAGTAGTAGTAGTAGTAGTAGTAGTAGTAGTAGTAGTGGTAGTAGTAGTAGTAGTAGTAGTAGTATTAGTAATAGCAGCAGCAGCTGCCGCAGTGGCAACACTCTATTGATAGTAAATGTACCATTTGAAAAATAAACCAAGAAACTGTGAAGTTTAGTGACACATGTCCCATTTTTTACAAAATGTGTTTGATGGTTGGATAGGCCCTGTGACATATTGTATTTAGTTGCTTAATTCTATGAAAGAAACTTCACAAAATATCGTTATTTAAAAAACTCAGGCAAAATGTATAGCAGGTTTAACGGATGTCCCAAGGTTTGGTTTAATGACAAAATATCTGAGCTTATGTGGCAGGAACAAATTTTCCCTATCCTCATAATAAATTGATGGTAATAGTTTTTTCTTTTTGTTCTGAGCAGACATTATGTGAACCTTGTGATATCAGATATGACTACGTGGCTAAGCTGAAAACATTAGGTACAGATCTGGACCAAATTCTACCGAAATTCAGGTCCGTCAAACAGAAGAAGACATTTCCAGAAGGTAATGTTAATAAAAGAGCACCTACATCATATGAGAAAATGTATCATGACATTCCTCTATCCATTCTACAGCCTGTTCTGGACAAATACTAAGCTGATGCTGATATGTTTGGATATACGTTTGATAAATATATAAAACGAAATAGAAAACGATGATGTATGCAGTTCCGACCGCTCAACTAATGACTGAGATTGATCTAAAAATGTGTATTTCATCTTCCATCAATATATTTTTTCATTGTATCATTTTATACATCGTCTTTTATTTTTTTCATTTGTTGACTAATAAAACAGAATGGCTGTAAAGGCATGCGGGTATATATTGCATGTTTTCATCTTATGCAAGAACCCTTTCAATGCGGGGGTCGACTTTGGACGGCGTTATTTTGGCTTAATTATACTATTTAAAGTACATACAGTAAAAAACATCATTAAATTTTAAATATGTGCCACGAAAAAGTGCATTTGAAGTTGGCCATATTGAGGATCATAAAAATTATCCTGCTATCAGCAGCTGCCCTGTAAGTATATGCCCTTATGTATTTTCGTGCAAAATGTTTGTTAAAAGTGATTTTTTTAATTCCGATTTGAAACATGGTGGTGATGAGAAAAAAAGGGATTGCATTTTTTTCTAACTCTTTAAATCAATGAAAATTGACTAAATCCAAAATGGCCGCCATGTTTCCAAGATATTATCTATTTCACCAGAACTTTTGAAATAATGAACACGAAAACATGTATAATATATCGATTTGTATAATTTTTAACCCTTTAACCGCCGGTGCCGCATATTTCCGGGTTTTCATTTTTTATTATCACATTAAGTACCATATTTTAAATATGGTAAAGATAAAATGTGACATCAACCACAAAAATTTAAAAAGAGTTGACCTCCATTTTGTCAAATCTGAATAATTTTCACTCACTTGAAGTTGTGGTTCGCGTCAGCGAGACACAACTTCAAGTGGGTTAAAATTCAATTTGAATAATTTAGCGGTTAAAGGGTTAAGGCGAGAAAACTGATAACACTATATTTTAGAAATCAACAGTTTAAACTAGATTTTTCTCGATTTTAACAAAAAAAATATAAAAACATAGCATAAGATATCTGCTACGTGTCCTAGAGGTTGTGTGCTAGGCCTTGAACGATATTTAGGATACTGTGTGGAGGGCAGTGCCATTTGATACATCTCACCATGCTCAGGAGGTTATTCTCCGATAGGGGATGTGGCACTAGGTGAAAATTTGGGTTCGGTGTGCAGACAGGATAGTCAAACCCTTAGTCTTGAATATACATTCGTGGCCAAAAATATACATTTGAATATACAAATTTTGTCGAAAATAACTAGGCCCTTTCTGAAGAGACACAATGCTCGGGATAGCCTGAAAGTTTTAGCAAAAAATCTGTCACTGTCTAAAAACATGAAAACCCTGCTTTTGCACATCACACTCATCTAAGCGTAATGTTCGAGACACAAAGCAGCCTTTGAATAAACACATAATACGGCTGGGTTATTTTATTGACCCTTGAATATGCAGTACATGTGATTTTCATGCCCTTACATGTACAAAAATTGTCACCTCTTGAAAATAAAAAAAATCGGTACAGCTCTAATACACCATGTACGGTACACGGGAAGTTATCCAGGTCCAGTTTAGTCATAATCTATATGTGCAAAAAAGTGTCCGAATACCCAAGTCATTCGTTCACTTATTTACCCATTTATTTCCACCCACCCCCCAACCCACCCCGCTATGATATATATTATCAACAAATTTATTTCTGAAATATTATTCAATTAATTACCATTTTTTTAATATTACATAAACCTTATCTTCAATGCAAGAAAATAACAAAGGCAGTTACTAATATAACATTCTTGCACAAAGTCAATTTCAGTTTGTTTAATGATAATATATAACGATAGTGTAGAAATTTAAACAGTCTGTGATTCAAACGTACGTCAATATCACATTTTTGAACCCCCACTCCAGTCGTGACCTCAAACATCTCGAGCATGAAGTTATATAATGATATTATTAAGAATGCTGCCACAAAAAACACGTAAAGGTTACAATTTTTGTTTAATTCTAGCAGTCAAATCATGTAATATGACAAAACTTATTAAACTGTTATTCTTACCACTCCGAAAACATGTAACTTGATTTACTTTATGTTACTATCACCATAATATATGTGCATATATTCATGCAATGATTGTATAATAAGTGTTCCATGATTATAATCCCATCTGCCTGATTCGTCTACTTCATTTATGTGATATAACAATACCAGTTAGAATGTTAAATATATGGCTGATTATATTATCAGAACTATCATTTCTGTAAATATATATCGAAAAAGAAGATAATTGAAAGCAAAGTATGTTGAGAGTGTTTCTGAGAGTGGTTCTCCGGATCAACTATTAAAAAGAGGCTCCGACTCTGCCTATTTTTGATTCACGTTTCACACATGTGTAATTGCAATTATATATTATAACTACATCTCTATATCTATATTGTAATATTGAGGTACCATTGAATTACATGTATCGAAGACAATTTTCATCAAGTTATTGATAAAATCCGTAATTACACAATTAGTTTCCCATATACATTTAAGGATAATGACATTACACAATCATGGTGATAGCTATAACAGCTAGTTAAAAACTAACGATTAGATAATAATTTTCTTTCATTTCAGATTATTTTTTCTTTCATTTCATATTAACTTATAATTATAATATACCGTACCGTACATTTATTTATTATGAATAATATTCTGCAATAAATTATTATGTATCGTAGTAGGGCAATCACTCGAGGCCAGACCAGTTAAGGTCATCGTAACTTCAAACACACTAAAATATTGAGTCATCTTCACCTCAAACTCACAAAAATGTTGAGTAATTTTTTCAGACATACGTGCCACAAGGATACATTAGGCCTGCTCCTTACATTCCAGGAATTTCACAACAGCAATGCAAGATCCAGACGATACTGCCGCTTTTTGCCATCACATTATGAGCAATGTTAGTTTCAACTCTACCTAAATTGGAAGAGAAATATAGGCCTGGCTAAAATAATGAATTGAATGTTACAAAAGAATGAAATATTTTTTGCGGAGGATAGTTTAGACTTGTATGACAACTAAATGCCAAAATTGCGTAATAATTGTTTATTGTATGATGAGCTATTATTGGACTTTGCAATGACCTTATATAGGTTGTCCTTGGTATGATATTTGTTTGTTACTGTAAAGGCCAACCCTGCAACCCAAACCGAAAAAAAACAGTATGGTATGACCTTGTTGTTGACATTTTGCAAATAATCTATATATAACACCGAGTTATTAATAGCTTTTAGCATTTTGGCCTCCAGAAGTGTTAGTTGTGCAGTTGACGTCTTGCAATTCAGAATGATAATTATGCGCAGAATATACCAGATTGGAATTAATTTATTAAGATTTTCTTTGATTTGACATTGAAATGACATTATAAATTCCCCACTCCTTGAATTTTCCAAATTCAAAAAAAAAATGTATATGAAAAAACTACACCATTATAACAATATCATTATGTACAATATTCAACCCTCGATAGCCCGTTCTAATAGCACCAGTTTAATCATTGGCCTAACCACTGCTAACATATACTGGCCTGTTTTACCTGTTTATGGATATCCTTTCCCACAAGTCCTCCTGGAACAAAAGTTTCCCCCTTTGTTTAATAGGTGATATAAGACCTAAAGGGTCAACCAGAGAATCAGCGTTTGTGCCATACTATTTCGTATGCATATAATTGAACAAATCAGTTTCTACATCCCATTTTATTTCTCTACATTGAGGATTAGTTGTGATCCCTCTAGCCCCGGACAATATATAGTTATCAAAATATTGGTCCAATATTGCGCCCTGATTCGGCACGAACTTTGTCAAATTAAACCCCCCTAACTCGAGCTGTCTCTTAGAACCTAAGCGACATCTACCGCTACATTTAGTGTTGGCACAGATGTAAGCAAGTCATTTACACGCATTGAGTTTAAAATGCGGCCTTTTACATATATATGACATAAGAAGTCACTAGCGGTTCTCATTAAAGCGTAGGTGCTACTTGAGGCACACCAGTCACCACTGAACGGATGAGCGGACACGTCACATTTAGTTTGCACACAATTTATGTCCCACAGAAAGCGTAGTTATTTAACGCGCTTCTATCTTTATCTGGTACTTTTACCTGCATGTACATGGCTTTAATGTCTGCCATAACGGCATATTCGTACTTTCCGAATTCAAATGGACCATCGAGTAATTTGTTATTCAGACCAGGGCCCTACAAGCATTGGTTATCCAACGACACATTTCTGAGCTTAGCTGCGCAATCTAAGACAGGCCTAACTTCATCACATTTATCCAGAGGATCCCCCCCGCTCTCTCCGGTCATTAAACTCTTAATGCTACCTTCTGCTACACCTGTATCATTGTGGAAATGAGGCAACCCGTGTAAATCCTGACGTGAAAAAATACGTGAACCATCAATTGCCACACAATGACTAATTATGTTAGGCCTACTTCTGGTAGCCAGCAGTCCGTGAGCTGGGCCACATATCGACCAACCTAACCATAGGCACATACACAAACGACTTGGAATTGTCACCTGCAACATTACTGCTACAATTTCATTTGACGTCGCTGATTACATGTACAAGCTTAGAATGCTTGTATCTGCATCCATCGACGTTACACGTAGATTTGAGCTTACAGTCACCGGCTCTGTGGCCCGTATAAAAACAATTGAAGCAAAGCCTTTTTTCACTCACAAATTTGAATCTATCTGACGGCGACATGTCTTTGAACCTTTCACATTCATGCAATTTATGAGAAGCCTCACACAAGAGGCGGCGGTCTTGTACACGTCGTAGATGGCACTGAGATGCACCCAATTGCGAAGTGCGAACGACAAAACACGTGCATTATTAGGCCTATTGCTCTAATTTAAATGGTGCGACGATTTCAATGCACTAAAACTTAAATTTGGTGTTACCAAGGTAAACGTGAAAAAAAACAAAGATATATATTTAAATACTTTTTTGCATTAT
This sequence comes from Flabesymbios commensalis, assembly GCA_964017125.1. Taxonomy (NCBI): domain Eukaryota; kingdom Metazoa; phylum Annelida; class Polychaeta; order Terebellida; family Flabelligeridae; genus Flabesymbios; species Flabesymbios commensalis. The sequence goes on along the minus strand of OZ024906.1, from coordinate 97,765,107 downwards.
CTATGTATTTCAATAATAACATAAATTAGCTGAAGCTATGTATTACCAAAAGACAATCATATGAATAAATGTGACACAGCCATGAGGTATATTTACACATGCAGTTTTAGGTCGTAACATTCCTTCACATCAATTAAAATGTAATGAACTCAGAAGCTTACGCGAACATTCTACTAATAGTCATAATAAAAACGTGATCTATCACCCCTTATATAGTCTGAATAAATTTTGTGACAAATAAATCAATGTTGCCACAAGTTGGGGCACAAGTGTTACCTTACCTGCTCTGACGTCATTGACCTGACCTCTATCACATCATTACCACGCGATGGCGTCACTTCAGCACCTCCTCCTTCACAGTCAGCCATGATGATGACACGAGAAATTGGCTATCATGTGACCCTCTGAGAGGGTCGCATGATAGCCAATCACCCCATATAAGGACTTAATTATTCATACCATATAAGGGGTGATAGATCACCTTTAAAATAATTAATCTGGTTAGTACTAGTAGGTATTCGACAATGTTTAATTGTAGGACACAAACTATTCACCCTGTAACCACAAAAACATTTGTATAACATTTGTTCAATGCTGGTCCAGCTTCGAAGACGTTGGGCCAGCGTTATACAAATGTTTTTGTGTTTGCTCAGTTCTCAATGTTGCACTTCCAGGCCGAAGTGCATGGAAATTTCCGTCATGTATCATGTTACGTAACATGTCGAATGACGACGGAAATTTCCGTCATGTATGGTAGTGAAGGGGTTGAAAAATATTTATTGTCAGTTAGCATAGTAATGTAGGCCTACTAATCAGCAGAGCTTCTATTGTTGTGATAATTATTCCTGAATCGGATATTCAGAAACATAAGACGAATGTATAATAAATAATTTATTGGCAATAACATTATAATATACAAATAATGATAATGAGGTTGGTGGATATGATAAATACAGTAATAAAATGATGCGTCAACTGTCTTTATATTCAGCACTGATTGTGTTGTGATGAATGCTCACATTCATTCATATTGGTAAACACTTATAATAAGTTCAAAAAGAACACTGATTCTGAATTAGTGAAGACCCATTTGTTCAGTGTATAAATTGTCATTTCAAGTGTTTATATTTTACATGTGATCATATAACAGCCAGTGTAGTCAGGTGGTCTTGTCGTACGTGATGTAACATTAAACCCACGCACTTCAAGTTTATTTTGATATTCCTTTTTCTTTCTCGTGTCATCATCATGGCTGACTGTGAAGGAGGAGGTGCTGAAGTGACGTCATCGCGTGGTAATGATGTGATAGAGGTCAGGTCAGTGACGTCAGAGCAGGTCAGGTCAGCAGGTCGACAATCAAGTGGGTCATCACGGCGAGTGCTGTTCAGAGGTGCTGAGCTCGAGTCCTGAGATCGTAGAGAACCTGAGATGGCTGTTAACTGAGACAAATGCAGATCATCAGTGCTGTAGTCGTCACGTGACAGCTGTAACGACGATGAAGTCAGGTCTTTCTGGCGTCCGAGATCACACCGAGATGACAACGAGAGTTGAGCAATGACAGGATCATACTCCAATATGTAGTCTTCTGTGGAGAGCTGTACAGAGCACGTGGTCAGGTCGTTCATCCAATCACAGCACGAGGAGGGAAGCTCAGATTCAAGGCTTATCAAGCAGGCGTCTCTTTCCTGAGCCATGATTGGTTGATGATGTGGTCGTGATGGTAACAGTAGATGTGCAACTCGCCTCTGTAACTTCTTCAGTGAAAACTTGGTCGCCATCTTTATTCTTAATCCTATAACAGAAAAGAACATTGTGAGTAATTCAATTATATTTGTTTTATATATTTAAACGGCCCTTGGCTATTAAAAGAATCATTTGTAGGATTATAACTTAATGTTTTTATACATAACAAGAACTGATACTTTGGAAGCACTATTTGCTAGTTCTTTCACAACTAACGTTACACTGAAAATTATTCTGATTCAAATCTTTTGTATAACTTTTAAACTGTCTCTTTAGCTTATAGTGGATTGCTAAATACGACGCCCCTCTACGAAATCATTACCTTCATGCAATTTTATTCTTGAAATTTCATCACATGTCAAATAGCCTAACTTTTAAAAAACTTTGACATTTCCCGAAAGTGAAAAAATGTAGCCTTTAGAGACAAGGAAAGAATAGAAGAGTGTAACAGTAACTCACTCTCTAGCAATCATCAGGTTAAATTAGCTATTGATAGTTTATTGTTATTTATATGGTTCTAGCTAATCACTCGAATTTGTTGTATTTGTTTGTTTTGCGTCCGAGTGGACTTTTCATCACGACCGTCCCCTTGGATATTAACGGGTGTATCTGCCACTTTACAAAGTGGTAGATTCATATCCCTTTCATATCCAAGGTGACGACGACGATCACGCATTCTTTGATCGCAAAATGATCACTTTGATTAGCCATCCGATTAAGCTAGCATGGAAATACTTTTATAATTAAAATTATTTAAGCTAGAATGATTTGTAGTTGGCCCCTTACAACAATATTATTCTTATTGTTGATCTACTAAAGGGTTTGTACTGAACATTTACGTGAAAATGCCATATCATTTCTATGAGGGAATCAAAGAATAAAATAAGTATGAGATGATTATAATAAAATTTAAAGCAAAAATATTGCATGATTTTGAAATATATATAAGATTGTTGTGATTCTAAATCGGGCTGTAATTTAATCTGCTATTTATATATTAGTAGCAGATATAGCTACAATAACTGTTATCTTAATTCTGGTGTTGGTGCGGGGAAATAGATATCATGTACAGTATCATATAGTATAATTAACATATAATTACATATAATTCTTTTAGTTTATAATTGTATATATATCTTGCATAGGCCTAATTATCTACTTTATTATATCATGCACTGTATACCTTAATGGATATTGTTAATTTCAATGACGCATAAGTCTCTAAGCTTACCGTCGTCAATATATCTATCTACAATAAACTATGTATTTTAACGATGCAGAATCTGTGTAAATGATTTGCTAATATGCGAATTATACGATAAGATAAAATATTAAAAGTACCTTTTGCTTCAATACAGCTGCAACTAAATATCCAAATGTTATCCAATATTTACAGGGTAATTCCACAGTATATCACTGTGTAATCTTAAACTCTGATATAATTTATATTTATACTAATTCACAGAGAGAATAATACTATGATTCGTGTGGTGAGCGACAATAACTGGAATTAAATGATGTCTGTTGTCTACATCGCAATTATATAAGTATAAAGTGGGAAGCCATGTGTTTAGGATAACACAGTAGAGGTGTGGATGAAGCCATGTGTTAAAAAACATTACCCCCTCCCCCCTCAGATGTGTTAAGGGTGGTCACATCCTCACTAACACCTCAACCCCCCCCCCCCCAGATGTGCTAACCCTTTGAACACTGATAGGCCGACTACAGTAGACATTCTATGTTTTTATTGGCACCTTTATAACCTGTTGCTAAAAATATATGTTGGGACTTGTATTTCTCAAATAACACCACTTAAAGTCACTTGAAGCTGTGGATCGCTACCGCGATCCACAGCTTCAAGTGACTGAAAATTTAAATTGATTAGGTCCGTGCTCTAATGTTGTAAGCGCTAAGTAGGCCTAGGCTACGCCAATAGTCGTTTTTAATCTGTTTCATAAGAGGATAAAATAACTTTTATTGGAAATGAAATGAGTGATTAAACATCAACATTAAAATTTTTGGTCTCAAATTAAACAAATATGAGTAATTTAGGCATACACAAGTTGTGTGTCGTGGTAGCGAAACACAACTTCAAGTGGATGTAAATTTTAACAAGATAATTTAGCGGTCAGTCACAGCCTCTGGTAGTTTTCTTTCCTGTTCTTTCTAACACGCCAATCACTTTTTTGTGCAACGTAATTAAAAAGCGGAACATTTGCAAAAATTTCTCAAATTATGCGTCATCGTGATGGAAATTCCAGCCCTTTAATTAACCCTTTCAGGCCTGAATTTACCATTGTCATCTTCATCCACTACAAGCCGCGAATTGCTTTCGCAATTCTCGACTTATAGTGGATAAAGATGACTTGAAGTGGGTGACAAATTGAAGAAAATTGTCAAGTATTGGCGAATCAGTTTCATGGAAATTTTTCTTCTAAAACCCTTAGTTGTAGGAATATTAAATCTGTTTTCAGGGATGTGAAATGATGCTTTAATGCATCATGCTTTATTTGAAGCTGAAGATTGCTTGGGTAATTTCAGTGTCAAATGAATGACAAATAAAAACCAACAATTCAACAACAAACATTATAATACATATGTTTTAAAACTATTTTTACCATTTTTATATTATATTATAATGTGTGTTGTTCCTTGCTCAAATCGGGTGATTTTTGCTGATTTCGCAGACTATTATTTTTCAGGAAATCTATACAGCCACGATTTTATTCCTGACCTACTGGCTGGCGATGATCGCACTATCCACTGATGTAGGAGTCATAATGAAGAACTTGTGGAGTAGCAGCTCAAACACCCTTCGCGCCTCACACCTCAACTCAAGCCCCAAAATACCACTGCACACGATAGCACATTGTCTGCGTGTCAGTGTTAGACAATAATTATAGTTTAACCATATAACGTTACTAGTAATATTCTTACGATTAATCCATGGCATGAAAGAAACACAGCAGTTTGTTTCAACTAGCCCTATAATTTAGGGCTAACGTTACATTGTTTTTCCTCTGTTTCAGATTAGCGCTCGCACTAGATTAAGGTTGAGCATTATTGAAAAAAAAAACGTCTTTTTCTGCCCAGCACGTGCATTGGGGTGTTCACCTATTTCCCTAAAAAGTTTACTTCAGGATAGATAATTTTCGTCGCCCTATTATTAGCGATTATAGCTTTTCCTATTATTAGCTTATTATTATTACATTTTCCAGAAATAGGTCCGGAGCTGTTTTTAGGTCGCCGTCAATAACTTTTCTTGAAACAGGTCCAATATTTGTAATCTTTATTTTCCACCTACCCACAATTAGTTTTTCTTCTGTTAGTGCTAATGTTAACGCAGTTATGACGTAGGCCTAAATCTATGAGTAATTTCTCCCATCGCATTGATGCACCATACATTGAATCGATGCTTGTTTAATTTTAATGTAGGACCAGCGTTGTAGACGATGATCCAACATTGAACCAGCATTGGTTCAACTACATGTACATTTATATAATAATCTAAAAATATATATCGGATTTGAAAAAAAGAAATAATTCTATACCATATTGAGAATTTAATCAACTTATTGATTGATTATTAAACCTCGCCCGAAATCACTGCAGCCCACGTATTTCTACTGCGACCTGATACAATTATAAAAAAATATATAGGAAAAAAATAAATTAAATTACAACAAAAATTAACAAATGCTTGATTGATTATTATTTCTATTAATTGATTTCAACAATTTAAAATGTTCTGGATGCGCCCAGGTTGGTGTGGCAGGACATAGATCACAGTTGACCGCCAAATTATTACGATAACATAACTTCACACCTATACTACCCTCAGTGTGAACATAAATTGTGTTTATTTATCTCAGACAAGTTTGTAATCTTAATGGATAGGTTTGTGTTTGTCAAAATAAGGGTGACCCTTTGATCACAAGACATGACCGTCATTGATTTTTAGCATTTTTCGCGGTAAAATCGCTCTTTAATTTGCCAGAATATCAAATGTTTGATAAACAGTTGAACAAATACTTGAAACTGTGGGTTGCGGTGGCGAGACACAATTTTAGACAGTTTAAAATATAAATAAATACTTTTTTTATACCTTAAATAATAATTCCATTTGTATATACTACATTGCTCAATATGTGAACAATAACAATTATAAAGTGATTTTGCTTGTGGGGTTTCTGGCTGAAATCATTTGTGTATTTGTCGGACGATTAAATTCTGTTAATATTTGCTCAAGTTTTATTATAGATTTATTATAATTATTTTTCAACAAAAAGGTCCGAGACCGAATTCAGAAGCTTGTAGGTAAGCATATCAATGCTAAATACCTAGTTATTATAATATATATTTTTTTTCCAGTTACATTTATTATTTCACGAGCACCATTTGTTCAAAAAAGGGTAATAATTATATAAAATAATATTATATTATCTACAAATAATATTAATATATTGACAAATTAATATGTATACACTATCAATAATGGGCGGGGGCCCTAGGGTAGTGGTTAGCACCGCTGCCTTTCACGCTAGAGTTCGGGGTTCGTTTCCCGGTCTCGGCGGTTTGAAAGAATCACCATCACCATCCACGTGTAAAACTCAGTATTGTGGGTCGCCTCCGTGACAGAGAGATAGCGTGCTCAGCCTCAGACCTTCGACTTTGAATTTCGAATCCTGTGTCTGGAGGGCAGTGTCATCTCACCATCCTCAAGAGGTTCTCCTGGCCCAATTTAGCCTTTATGTGCACAAAAGTGGCCCAAAGCCGATTCATTTTTTTTCATTTACTATCAATAATAGTCACAAGAACCTATTAAAATCTACTAGAAGATGTAGGCCCTAAGCGCTTCCTGTACAGTACCATAGGCAACACTGCACCCTCCAGGCTTTTGAACAGTTTTGAGTAGGCTAGTCTACTGAATGCACAACGATGCCAATAGTCCGTCTATGCGGGGATTTAAGTTCAGTACCTGTGCGTATCGAGTAGAGCTGAATCAGCCATTAGGGCCGGAATAGACGTTTTTAATTTGTTTTATTAAACAAAAACGACTATTTTTCACCCACTTGATGCTTAAGATCGCGGTAGGGGGAGACAGAACTAAAAGTGAATAAAAACCCAAACTTAACAACTTAGCGCTTAAATAGGGGTTAACACCCCTGAATACCCGACAATAGGGGTTAACACCCCTGAATACCCGACAATAGGGGTTAACACCCCTGAATACCCGACAATAGGGGTTAACACCGCTGAATACCCGACAATAGGGGTTAACACCCCTGAATACCCGACAATAGGGGTTAACACTCCTGAATACCCGACAATAGGGGTTAACACTCCTGAATACCCGACAATAGGGGTTAACACTCCTGAATACCCGACAATAGGGGTTAACACCCCTGAATACCCGACAATAGGGGTTGACACTCCTGAATACCCGACAATAGGGGTTAACACTCCTGAATACCCGACAATAGGGGTTAACACTCCTGAATACCCGACAATAGGGGTTAACACTCCTGAATACCCGACAATGTGTTAATCAACCCCCCCCCCCCCCCACACCTAGAGTAATTGTTGCTGATGTGTTATATTTAACGCTATAGTATACATCTCTGATATTAGTTAATTCTATTGTGTTATTTTTAACACATGGCTTCATTTCTTTATCTTGCCAAAACTTACCAGGACGAGGTTCAAAAAGCTTGTGATTCAGTATAGCAGTATGGCAGTCGTAATTAGGGGCCTACTCCGGTTCATCATACACTTATTTTTGTTTAGTTCAAATCGCCGAGACCTGGAAACAAACCCCGAACTCCAGCGTGAAAGGCAGCAGTGCTATTAACCACTACCCCAGGGCCCCCGCCCATTCCACTTGAACAGTGTTAAAGGAGAGAACAAATATTGTAAACTGTCTCTGACAGCTAGAGACACCTGGTGATTGCGTAGAAACTATAATTTATAATAATTTGGTCTAGTCCACGGGTTACGGTTCAGTTGTGAATGTAACGTTAGCCTAGACGATGATTAAACTAATGTTTTTCTTTATTTTATGATTTCTATCTTCATTATTTCTGCATTAATTTCTGCAGTACAGTGAAAAAAGAGAACCCACATCAGGAAATGTAAACAAGAACTCCAATGTTTAAACACCGAAAACCCTAACAATTATTGGGGATTTCTAAAAAATATAAGCAAGATATTGCGAACAACATAGGCCTACTAAACAGCAACATTACAAGATGTGAAATTATACATGCTTTAAAAAAAATAAAAAAGACAAATCACCTGGTATAGATGGCATATCACTGGAATTTATAAAAAGTGATATGATAACTTACTTGCCATTATTGGAATCATCTTTTAACAATATCATAAACACAGGGGATTACCCGGATAAATTCATAAAAGTGGAAGTAAATCATGTGCAGAGAACTATAGGAGAATTAGTGCCAGCCTTAGGTAAGCTCTTCGAATCTATCCTAGAAACGCGTTTGTCATGCAAAAACGAAGTATGTATTGACGATGATCCATGTCAGGCTGGGTTCAAAAGAAATAGCAGGACCATCGATAAAATTTTCATACTACAATCCCTTGTAGTCTCGCAAAAGGCCCACAAAAAACCCTTATATGCGTGCTATATTGACTTTACGAAAGCTTTTGATTACGTAAATAGAGACGCATTAATCTTCAAGTTTAAAAAACGCTTTGTTGACGGTATTTCTGTCAATAAAATATCTGTCTGTCTGGTAAATTTCTCTCCGTTATAAAATATATGTTTAACAAGTCAAATGGCCGTGTTAAATGGAGAAATGAATTTAGGAAACCCATTAAGAGCAAGTACGGCGTCCTACAGGGTGGCGTTTTAAGCCCGAAACTTTTCACAGAATTTCTTTGTGACATCTCAGAATATCTAGATAGCAGCTTAGGTGTCAAATTAGGGGGTATGGTAATTATCTATTTACTTTTTGCTGACGATATTGTACTTTTTTCGGATACAGCCGAAGGACTACAGAAACAGATCTCATTATTTTGGGACTACTGTAGATTATGGCAACTAATCGTTAGCCTACCTAAAAGTAAAGTCGTCATATACAATAAATGGTACGCAAATGAGACATACGATTTTAACATAGGAGGGGACAGACTAGAAATATGTGAATCATACAAATATCTCGGACTGTGGTGCAGCAACAGCCACAACATGTTCTCTAAAAATTATACATACTTGTCAGTGCAGGCTGAAAAAACATTATACGCGATTAAAAGCTACACCACACTGGGCAAATTACACCCAAACCTAGCGCTAAAACTAGCGTTGTTTGTCTTCTTACACCAAGCATGTTTTTCAGATAGGAGAGATGTATTTTCTTGGAGTCAGTTTGCTCTCTACCATTGTATAGTATTTCAGAGCCATACATTAGAATAGGGCTTATCAAGCTGTCAAATAGTTTTAGCGCTAGGTTTGGGTGTAATTTGCCCAGTTTAATTTTATCTCACTCTGAGAAACTCAAGAACACTTTTCATGAGCAGACGCTGGGCATCAATATATATTAAGTGGCATTTCACCTGGGATTATTCTTTTAAGTTCAGGGCTAGATTTATTGTTTTAAGTTTAGGGGACCCTTCCCGTCGCCTGTGTTATTGTACCGGGTGGGACCCTAAGGAAATTGTCAGAGCTGCTTTGTCAACTGACTCTTTCTTTGAGGTCTGGGAGGTTATCGCTCCCAGTGTAATGCTGAATATGTGGCAACGTCCATGTCGTGATTGATAAGTGTTAAAACCCACCCACTCACTGACACAGCCAACCGGACAGCTTGTGCCGTGTGTGGGTGAATAAACGCAACTCATCGTCTGTCCGCAACGATCTTGCCCTCATTGTATGATATATTACCCTCATCAGTCATACACTGAAGGCATCAGGGAGTTTTATCCGAAGAATTTCAGCAGCCAGGATGCTAAAATTCCACGGTTTTACCCCGTCGTGTTGGCTCGGGGGCTAACGATTATATTAAAGCTATTGCCGGTAACCCCAAATGACGCGCGCGAATACAAGGAAAAAAATGAAATGAATCGGGCTTTAGGCCACCTTTGTGCACATATAGGCTAAACTGGGCCAGGAGAACCTCCTGAGAATGGTGAGATGATTGAGATGACACTTTCCTCCAGACACAGGATTCGAAATTCGAGTCCTGGCGGTCTGAGGCCGAGCACGCTACCTCTCGGTCACGGAGGCTCCCCACAATACTAACTTTCACACGTGGATGGGGAAGAAACATTTTTGTTTCTTTCAAACCGCCGAGACCGGGAACCGAACCCCGAACTCTGGCGTGAAAGGCAGCGTTGCTAACCACTACCCTAGGGCCCCCGCCCGCGAATACAAGGACAGACTAAGTATTTGACGACGTAATAACTGAGATTAAAGGTAAAACCAAGGAATTTCACTATTTTCAGAGCAATGAGACATTATGACAAACTCGACAACTTTTAGCATTTATCAGAGGTATAGGTTGTAATAAAAGAAATACCCATTAAATGCTAACAGTTGAAAAATGATGAATTAACTACATTTCACAAGCCGGACCACGACAACAACGGACGACACTATATGTGACAACAATATCTGAGTAAAAGAAGAGTTATGAAATTAAACACAAACATGTAATGGTTGGCTATATGGGGACTACTATTTAAATAGTAAGCCCCGATTGTCTTAAAACTACTCTCAGCGCCTTTGGCGCTAGGGTTCCATCAATCAATTTGGGTTTTTATTCACTTTTAGTTCTGTCTCCCCCTACCGCGATCCTAAGCATCAAGTGGGTGAAAAATAGTCGCTTTTGTTTAATAGAACAAATTAAAAACGTCTATTCCGGCCCTAATGGCTGATTCAGCTCGACTCGATACGCACAGGTACTGAACCTAAATCCCCGCATAGACGGACGTTTGGCATCGTTGTGCATTCAGTAGACTAGCCTACTCAAAACTGTTCAAAAGCCTGGAGGGTGCAGTGTTGCCTATGGTACTGTACAGGAAGCGCTTAGGGCCTACATCGTCTAGTAGATTTTAATAGGTTCTTGTGACTATTATTGATAGTAAATGAAAAAAAATGAATCGGCTTTGGGCCACTTTTGTGCACATACAGGCTAAATTGGGCCAGGAGAACCTCTTGAGGATGGTGAGATGACACTGCCTTCCAGACACAGGATTCTAAATTCAGAGCCGGAGGTCTGAGGACGAGCACGCTATCTCTCTGTCACGGAGGCTCCCCACAATACTGACTTTTACACGTGGATGGTGATGGTGATTCTTTCAAACCGCCGAGACCGGGAAACGAACCCCGAACTCTAGCGTGAAAGGCAGCGGTGCTAACCACTACCCTAGGGCCACCGCCCATTATTGATAGTGTATACATATTAATTTAATTGTCAATATTTAATATGATTTGTCGATGATATAATATTATTTTATATAATTATTACCCTTTTTTGAACAAATGGTGTTCGTGAAATAATAAATGTAACTGAAAAAAAGATATATATTATAATAACTAGGTATTTAGCATTGATATGCTTACCTGCAAGCTTCTGAATTCGGTCTCGGACCTTTTTGTTGAAATATAATTATAATAAATCGTGCCATACTTCAGAAAATATTAACAGAATTTAATCGTCCAACAAATACACAAATGATTTCAAATGATTCAGAAACCCCACAAGCAAAATCACTTTATAATTGTTATTGTTCACATATTGAGCAATGTAGTATATACAAATGGAATTATTATTCAAGGTATAAAAAAGTATTTATTTATATTTTAAACTGTCTAAAATTGTGTCTCGCCACCGCAACCCAGAGTTTCAAGTATTTGTTTAACTGTTTATCAAACATTTGATATTCTGGCAAATTAAAGAGCGATTTTACTGCGAAAAATGCTAAAAATCAATGACGGTCATGTCTTGTGATCAAAGGGTCACCCTTATTTTGACAAACACAAACCTATCCATTAAGATTACAAACTTGTCTGAGATAAAATAAACACAATTTATGTTCACACTGAGGGTAGTATAGGTGTGAAGTTATGTTATCGTAATAATTTGGCGGTCAACTGTGATCTATGTCCTGCCACACCAACCTGAGCGCATCCAGAACATTTTAAATTGTTGAAATAAATTAATAAAAATAATAATCAATCAAGCATTTGTTAATTTTTGTTGTAATTTATTTTAGTTTTTTCCTATATATTTTTTTATAATTGTATCAGGTCGCAGTAGAAGTACGTGGGCTGCAGTGATTTCGGGCGAGGTTTAATAATCAATCAATAAGTTGATTGAATTCTCAACATGGTATAGAATTATTTCTTTTTTTCAAATCCGATATATATTTTTAGATTATTATATAAATGTACATGTAGTTGAACCAATGCTGGTTCAATGTTGGATCATCGTCTACAACGCTGGTCCTACATTAAAATTAAACAAGCATCGATTTAATGTATGGTGCATCAATGCGATGGGAGAAATTACTCACAGATTTAGGCCTACGTCATAACTGCGTTAACATTAGCACTAACAGAAGAAAAACTTATTGTGGGTAGGTGGAAAATAAAGATTACAAATATTGGACCTGTTTCAAGAAAAGTTATTGAGGGCGACCTAAAAACAGCTCCGGACCTATTTCTGGAAAAGGTAATAATAATAAGCTAATAATAGGAAAAGCTATAATCGCTAATAATAGGGCGACGAAAATTATCTATCCTGAAGTAAACTTTTTAGGGAAATAGGCGAACACCCCAATGCACGTGCTGGGCAGAAAAACACGTGTTTTTTTCAATAATGCTCAACCTTAATCTAATGCGAGCGCTAATTTGAAACAGAGGGAAAACAGTGTAACGTTAGCCCTAAATTATAGGGCTAGTTAAAACAAACTGCTGTGGTACTTTCATGCCATAGATTTATCGTAAGAATATTACTTGTAACGTTATATGGTTAAACTATAATTATTGTCTAACACTGACACACAGACAATGTGCTGTCGTGTGCAGTGGTATTTTGGGGCTTGAGTTGTGGTGTGAGGCGCGAAGGGTGTTTGAGCTGCTACTCCACAAGTTCTTCATTATGACTCCTACATCAGTGGATAGTGCGATCATCGCCAGCCAGTAGGACAGGAATAAAATCGTGGCTGTATAAATTTCCTGGAAAGTAATAGTCTGCGAAATCAGCAAACATCACCCGATTTGAGAAAGAAACAACACACATTATAATATAATATAAAACTGTTATAAAATAGTTTTAAAACATATGTAACGTTATTATAATGTTTGTTGTTTGTTGCTGAATTGTTGGTTTTTATTTGTCATTCATTTGACACTGAAATTACCCAAGCAATCTTCAGCTTCAAATAAAGCATGGGCTAATCATCATTTAGCGCTCAAAGGGCTGGTATTTCCATCACGATGACGCATTATTTGAAAAATGTTTGCAAATGTTCCGCTTTTTAATTACGTTGCACAAAAAAGTGATTGGCGTGTTAGAAAGAACAGGAAAGAAAACTACCAGAGGGTGTGACCGACCGCTAAATTGGCTTGTTAAAAATTACACCCACTTGAAGTTGTGTTTCGCTACCGCGACCCACAACTTCAAGTGGGTGTCTGCTTAAATTACTCGTATTTGTTTAATTTGAGACAAAAAATTCTAGTGTTGATGTTTAAGCACTCATTTCATTTCCAATAAAAGTTATTTTATCCTCTTATGAGATTTAAAACGACTATTGGCCTAGGCCTACTATTGGCCTACTTAGCGCTTAGAACATCAGAGAACGGACCTAGTCAATTTAAATTTTCAGTCACTTGAAGTTGTGGATCGCGGTCCACAACTTCAAGTGACTGGAAATTGGTGCTAATTGTGAAATTTAAGTCCCAACATATATCAGTGTTTCAAGATTGAAAGCATATTTATTTTTAGCAACAGGTTATAAACGTGCCAATAAAAACATAGAATGTCTACTGTTGTCGACCTATCAGTGTTCAAAGGGTTAGCACATCTGGGGGGGGGGGGGTTGAGGTGTTAGTGTAGAGGAATCAAATCTACCTGAGGATGTGACCCCCTTAACACATCTGAGGGGGGCGAGGGGTGTAATTTTGGTTATTTCTCACATGGCTTCACCCACACCTCTACTGAGTTAGGCCCTACCTTTAACACATGGCTTCATCCACACCTCTACTGTGTTATCCTAAACACATGGCTTCCCACTTCATACTTATATAATTGCGATGTAGACAACAGACATCATTTCATTCCAGTTATTGTCGCTCACCACACGAATCATAGTATTATTCTCTCTGTGAATTAGTATAAATATAAATTATATCAGAGTTTAAGATTACACAGTGATATACTGTGGAATTACCCTGTAAATATTGGATAACATTTGGATATTTAGTTGCAACTGTATTGAAGCAAAAGGTACGTTTAATATTTTATCTTATCGTATAATTCGCATATTAAGCAAATCATTTGCACAGATTCTGCATCGTTAAAATACATAGTTTATTGTAGATAGATATATTGACGACGGAAAGCTTAGAGACTTATGCGTCATTGAAATTAACGTTATACAGTGCATGATATATTAAAGTAGATAATTAGGCCTATGCAAGATATATATACAATTATAAACTAAAAAGAATTATATGTAATTATATGTTAATTATACTATATGATACTGTACATGATATCTATTTCCCCGCACCAACACCAGAATTAAAATAACAGTTATTGTAGCTATATCTGCTACTAATATATAAATAGCAGATTAAATTACAGCCCGATTTAGAATCACAACAATCATATATATATATTTCAAAATCATGCAATATTTTTGTTTTAGATTTTATTATATCTCATACTTATTTTAATCTTTGATTTCCTCTTAGAAATGATATGGCATTTTCACGTAAATTTTCAGTACAAGCCCTTTAGTAGATCATCAATAAGAGTAATATTGTTGTAAGGGGCCGACTACAAATCATTCTAGCTTAAATGATTTTAATTATAAAAGTATTTCCATGCTAGCTTAATCGGATGGCTGATCAAAGTGATCATTTTGCGATCAAAGAATGCGTCATCGTCGTCGCCTTTTAAAAAAATTAGGCTATTTGACATGTGATGAAATTTCAAGAATAAAATTGCATGAAGGTGATGATTTCGTAGAGGGGCGTCGTAATTAGCAATCCACTATAAGCTAAAGAGACAGTTTAAAAGTTATACAAAAGATTTGAATCAGAATAATTTTCAGTGTAACGTTAGTTGTGAAAGAACTAGCAAATAGTGCTTCCAAAGTATCAGTTCTTGTTATGTATATAAACATTAAGTTTACTAATTTATAATCCTACAAATGATTCTTTTAATAGCCCAGGACCGTTTAAATATATAAAACAAATATAATTGAATTACTAACAATGTTCTTTTCTGTTATAGGATTAAGAATAAAGATGGCGACCAAGTTTTCACTGAAGAAGTTACAGAGGCGAGTTGCTCATTTACTGTTACCATCACGACCACATCATCAACCAATCATGGCTCAGGAAAGAGACGCCTGCTTGATAAGCCTTGAGTCTGAGCTTCCCTCCTCGTGCTGTAATTGGATGAACGACCTGACCTCGTGTTCCGTACAGCTCTCCACAGAAGACTACACATTGGAGTATGATCCTGCCACAGTTCGGCTCTCGTTGTCATCTCGGTGTGATCTCGAACGCCAGAAAGACGTGACTTCATCGTCGTTACAGCTGTCACGTGACGACTACAGCACGGATGATCTGCATCTGTCTCAGCTAACAGCCATCTCAGGTTCTCTACGATCTCAGGACTCGAGCTCAGCACCTCTGAACAGCACTCGCCTTGATGACCCACTTGATTGTCGACCTGCTGACCTGACCTGCTCTGACGTCACTGACCTGACCGCTATGACATCATTACCACGCGATGACGTCACTTCAGATGCACCTACTCCTTCACAGTCAGCCATGATGATGACACAAGAAAGAAAAAGGAGTATCAAGAGAAACTTGAAGTGCGTGGGTTTAATGTTACATCACGGACAACAAGACCACCTGATTACACTGGCTGTTATATGATCACATGTAAAATATAAACACTTGAAATGACAATTTATACACTCAACAAATGTGTCTTCACTAATTCAGAATCAGTGTTCTTTTTGAACTTATTATAAGTGTTTACCAATATGAATGAATGTGAGCATTCATCACAGCACAATCAGTGCTGAATATAAAGACAGTTGACGCATCATTATATTACTGTATTTATCATATTCACCAACCTCATTATCATTATTTGTATATTATAATGTTATTGCCAATAAATTATTTATTAAACATTCGTCTTATGTTTCTAAATATCCTATTCAGGAATAATTATCACAACAACAGAAGCTCATGCTAATCAGTAGGCCTAAATTACTATGCTAACTGACAATAAATACTTTTCAACCCCTTCACTACCATACATGACGGAAATTTCCGTCGTCATTTGTCATGTTACGTAACATGATACATGACGGAAATTTCCGTCGGATTTACTATAAATCCGACGGAAAACATTGAGAACTGAGCAAACACAAAAACATTTGTATAACGCTGGCCTTCGAAGTTGGACCGGCATTGAACAAATGTTATACAAATGTTTTTGTGGTTACATGGTGAATAGTTTGTGTCCTACAATTAAACATTGCCGACTACCTACTAGTACTAACCAGATTTATTATTTTAAACACTCCATAATGTTTTTATATGACTATTAATAGAATGGTCGCGTGAGCTTCATTACATTTTAATTGATGTGAAGGAATGTTACGACCTAAAACTGCATGTGTAAATATACCTCATCGCTATGTCACATTTATCCATATGATTGTCTTTTGGTAATACATAGCTTCAGCTGATTAATGTTATCATTAAAATACGGAGATAATGCGTAAAAGTCTTTAAATATATATCTTTGTTTTCTTTTACTTCGGAAACACCAATTTAAGTTTTAGTGCATTGAAATCGTCGCACCATTTAAATTAGAGCAATATGCCTAATAATGCACGTGTTTTCTCGTTCGCACTTCGCACTTTCACTATCGATCAGAGTAAACCCTTATGGCCCGTGAAAGAGGTATCATTCCGCAGACTGAGCAGAATCAATCATGACTGTATGTACTCTAATTGTGGACACTGCGGCCGACACTAAATCTCTGGCAAACCAGTATCACACCACCGTCTCCCAAATACTCGATAAACACGCTCCTCTTATCACCAGGACTTTCAAGGTACGACCAAATGTCCAGTGGTATAGCCATGCCATCACACAGGCCAAACGTGAGAGGAGACACAGAGAGAGGAGATGGCGACGTACACGGCTTGCCTCTGACCTCAGTCTCTTTAAAGAACAGCGACGTCTAGTGTGCCAGATGCTAGAGAAGGCAAAAACTACGTACTACCACAACATGATAACAGAGTGTGGGCATGACAGCAGGTCGCTTTTCAGGCTTGGACGTGAGCAGGAAAAACATGTACCATCAATGGACTCGGTGATGGATACTGCGGGTGCTTTCAGCAGCTACTTTGACGAAAAAGTCCACAAGATTCGTGTAAATCTTGAGGAACAGCTAGGCTGCTAATAGTGTGTTTGGAAGGGCTGCGGAAGCTGGGACATCAACATACAGTTCCAATATGGTCACCTTTAAGATGGCTACTGAGGAGGAAGTGAGCGAGGTGATAAAGCGATCAGCTAGTACTAAGACAAGCGCCTTAGATCCAATTCCAACACAAATACTGAAACATGCCAGTTCACTTGAATTCTAGTGGTACCGATTTGATAGAATTTTGTAAAGAGACTGGCTTTGTAATTTTAAATATAAGAGTTGGAAAAGATACAAATGTAGGAGAATTTACATGTATTAACTATAATGGTAGCAGTGTAGTAGACTATATGTTATGTAGTGCCAGTGATTTTTACTTAGTGAACGATTTTGTAGTCCACCCTTCAAGTGTATATTCTGATCACTCACTTATTCAATGTACCATAAATATACAGAAACCGGCTAATATTCCCAAACGTGAAGCAGTGAGAGTTAAAAAATATAAATGGGATCCAAATAGTAAAGATGAGTTTATAGAGCGCTTGCAGGATGAAAGTACACTGGAGAAAATGGCCAACTTGTTCTCGGACGCGGGAGACTCACCCAGTGAGCAATCCGTGAATGATTTGATAGAAAGTTTTACTAATTTGATACAGGAACATGCTGATCCATTATTTTCTTACACTACAGTAATTACCGATTCACCCCGTTCTGGTAAAACATGTAATGTTAATTGGATGTCTGATGAATGTTTAAATTTAAAGAAGGACTTTTTAAGTTGTTTTAATGAATTTCGAAAAAAATAAAAACTGATGAACTACGTAAAAAATGGTGAAGGCGCGATCAAAATATTCAACTTGTGCAAGGAAATGCAGATATGATCATGATAGACATAAAACACTCAGACTTCAACAAACAGAGAAAAGTAATATTAGAGAATTTTGGAAGATTTTACGACCCAAAAATAAAAATAGATCTGAAAATTCATTTTCATTAACCTTGAATGACTTTGGTAAGTACTTTGGGACACTAGGAAACCCTGACGATGTTGTATATAAAGCAGACGATGATGTTTATGAATATTTACGTAGCTATAATGATGGTAACGTTGAAGTTTTGTATGAAGAGTTGAATTATTCTATTACAACTGAGGAAACGATAAATGCTATAAAAGGTTTAAAATATGGTAAAAGTGCTGGACCAGACCTGTTGATAAATGAATTTTATATAAACGCATGTGGAGCATTAACGGATAAGCTTACATTACTCTTCAACATTGTTCTCAATAGTGGTTATTTCCCAAACAAATGGACAGAAGGTGTTATCGTGCCGATTCACAAAAAAGGGAGTAAAAATTTAGTAGATAACTACAGAGGTGTTACGTTATTAAGTACTTTAGGTAAGCTGTTTACGAGATTACTAAACAACAGGCTTTCATTTTGGGCTGATACTTATGGTATTCAAATTGAAGAACAGTACGGGTTCAGAAGCGGTCGTTCAACTGTGGGCAGCATATTTGTCTTAAATAGTTTATTGAATTTAGCCTTAAGTAAAGGTGAAAAATTTTATTGTGCTTTTATTGACTTTCGTAAAGCCTTTGATTATCTAAACAGAGATTGTTTATGGTATAAAATGCTTGATAATGGTATACGTGGTAAAATAATTGATATGATACGAAGTATGTACAGTGAAGTTAAATCCAGAGTCAAATATTTAGGAAGGCCATCGGAAGATTTTCATAGTTACTTGGGAGTACGACAGGGCGAAAGTTTGTCTCCATTTTTATTTTGTTTATATGTTAACGACTTAAAAGAAACATTAGTGGATAGAGGTATAGAAGGTGTTAGCATTGACGACTTTAAATTGTGTTTGCTTTTGTATGCTGATGATTCTATTATTATATCGAGTAATAAAGAAGAGTTACAGAAAAGTTTAGATATTTTACACGATTACTGTCAAGAATGGCATCTATATGTAAATGTACAAAAAACGAAAATTGTTGTATTTAGAAAGGGAGGGCGCTTGTCAATGAATGATTTCTGGTTTTATGGTGATTTTTAAATAAAAGTAGTGGACTCTTTTCAATATTTAGGCCTGAAATTGTCATACACTGGAAAATTCTCATGCACACAACAAGATTTAGCCAGCAGAGGTCTGAGAGCAATGTACGCCTTACGTAATAATGTCTCGCAATTAGTCGACCCAGATGTAAATATGTTTTGATAAAATGTTGACACCAGTGTTGTCTCACGGCTGTGAAGTGTGGGGGTTTCACACTGCATCAGCTATAGAAAGAGTTCATTTAAAATTTTGTAAGTTGGTGTTCAAGGTTTCAAAATCAACATGCAATGAAATGATATATGGCGAGCTAGAAAGATATCCTTTAATAATAGAGAGAAAAGTTAGAATTTTATCATATTGGTTGAAAATTGTTCATAATGATCAAGTGTACTTGTACAGAAAGTTTATGCATTAATGTATGTGGCCGTAACGCGAAATGCTATGTTGGAAAACTGGGCATTACTAGTCAGAAAACTATTATGCAGTATAGGATGTAACGAAGTGTGGTTACAGCAAGGTGTGTCAAATAGACATTCATTCCTCAGGCAATGTAAACAAAGAATACGAGACATTTACATTCAAAATTGGTCGGAGTTGATCAATTTGAAATCAAGTTGTTTACTCTATAAAAATTTCCATGTCAATTTTAAACTGTCTAAATATTTGATTCTTGTAAATGTGAAGAAGCATCGACTCGCACTCACCAAATTTAGACTGAAAAAACATAAATTACCAAATATTATTAAGGGAAGGGGGCAGGTCGTTTACCATATAACGAAAGGCTATGTGACACATGTGATACATTAGGCGATGAATACCACTGTATATTTGAATGTATAAAGACTGAACATATTAGACACATTCTACCTGACTATTATATACAAAATCCATGCATGTACAAATTCATACAACTTTTATCAAGCGAAAATCAAGCGGTCATTAGAAAATTTGCTAAATTTGTTTACCTGATGAATATATAAATGTGGCGATATGTATAGATATGTATTGTAACAATATTGTGATACCATGCCCTCAACTCGATGTTCATTCACTACACTTTGCTTTTTGTTTTGTATGCACACAGGCTGTCTAGCCTATTGCTAATAAACCATTACTTACTTACTTACTTGTACCTGTCATCACAGAATTGGTCAACCTATTCATGTAAACGGGCTGTGTACCATCATCATCCCTTAATCCAGAAGTCATGAAGAACTACAGGCCCTTCTCCAATCTCCCCTTTGTTTCCAAAGTGTTAGAGCGTGTTGTGCTTCGAAGATTATTGAGCCATCTGGATGTTACCAAACAATATGAACCCCATCAGTCAGAATAACGCCCTCTACATAGTACGGAGACTGCTCTGGTAACTTCTGTTGCTCTTGACCAACAGAAGGCTGTCTCTCTGGTTTTGTTAGACCTCCCAGCCGCTTTCGACACAGTAGACCATAAAATCCTCCTAGACAGGTTGTCAGATATAGGTGTTTAAGGCATGGCTCCCAAGTGGTTTCAGTCTTATTTACAAAATCGTCATCAATCAGGCATCATTAAGGGAGCCAAATCATAAAGTGTGCCTCTAAGATATGGTGTCCCCCATGGCTCTGTCCCGGGGCCTTTTCTTTTTACATAATACACAGTCCCTATCGGGGGAAATATGTAGGAAACAAGGTGTGAGCTAACAGCTATATGCTGACGACACCCAGATTTATGTGACATTCAACATTGATGATAATATTATTATGAAGCTCGCATTAACCAAGATCGAAAAATGCATAGCAGAGATATGTGCATGGATAGTCATACACAGATTGAAACTAAACAATGCGGAACGGAGTATGCCAACCTTGTGTCGTCACAGAGTGGTGGTAACATTGATGTTGAACCAATAACAATTGGTGAATCTGGTATTCAACCAACACCATCTGCAAAAAATATTGTCGTAATTTTTAACAGTTCTCTCAACAGGGACTCCCAAATTGGAAAAGTTTGCCACATTTAACACTTACTGCCACTCGCCAAATCATCCAGTCATTGGTGATTTCTAGGCTGGACCTTTGCAACGCACTAAACCAGGGCTTACTCCAGTACCAGCTTAATAGACTGCAACATGTGCAAAATAGTGCTGCAAGGCTGATAACATGCGTGCGTCGTCACAAACACATATCTGACATGCAAATGCAGCTACATTGGTTACCAATGAAACAGAGAGTTTGCTATAAAGTACTGTGGCTGACGTTCCTTGCAGCTCATGGCAAAGCTCCAGAATATCTGTGTGAGCTACTGGAGCAGAGTGATATAAAGCATACACTGCGCTCTTCACGACAGATCACATTCGTACAACCACATACAAGAACTAAGACCTTTGGCGACAGGGCCTTTGCTGCTGCTGCGCCACGACTGTGGAATGCACTGCCGTCAGAATTAAGGAATATAACAGACTCAGAAAAGTTCAAAAATAGTTTGAAGACTCATTTATTTAGAGAAGAATATGATGGTCTCCTTGTTGCCTAATGTACATTTCTGCGCACATGAATCTAATGAGAAATAACGGCGCATTACAAAACGGTTTTTTTTCTAATGTTTTCTAATGTCGTCTATTTCAACAATGTTTCCAATGAACATTTTCTTTCTTGGAAGTTAATGGTTATGAAGGAGCATCATGATCAAGCTACCACTGTTGTATTAAAATCAGCAAGAAAATGATTTGCCAGCAAAACGGTGCAGAATCACCAAAAGAGCAGGATAGTTATACTTCAATTTATTTTCGAAATTGAGCAGCCTAAGTCCAGTGAGTCAATTTGTTTCTTCTGTGATGAGCCTGTTGGTTCAGATAGCTTATACACGATGCAGCTACCTACACCATAGATAATAATGTTAGAGCATGTGATCCCGAAGTGGAGCACATTACTAGCTAACTTGCTGCAGGGGACATGATTTCTATGGAGGTCATGTATATTACAACATTTTTGCCAGCAATGTCGGCCAACAACAGTTTAATAAGCTTTACCCAAATTTGGCGAAGACGAGACATATCTACATGACATAGTTTAGGTGGGACCAGTAACATCATGGAAGACACGCAACATGATGAAGAGTCTTTATCAGACATAACTCAGCTGTATAAGGGGAGATAGGTCGAATTTATTTTTGTAGAAGATTGAAAAGTGCTGGTGACAATTAAATTACAGCCCTGTTGGAGCTCTCTGTCGATCTTGAACCAGTCTGTAAGAGGATCTTCGACCCTCAGGCCTACGCATGACATGGTATCACTTGGTCTTGGTGTGGAGTGATAGTAAGCATACGTAACTATTGGTGTGTCTGTAAATATATTTTATTTCATACATAATACGAATTACTTCATCCCTGTTGTAGCCAGACATGTGTACAAAGATGAGATTGTTCTGTTTCTGGGGGTGGGGTTGTGGTATAATCATTGATCACTGTTGCTGTCTCAGACTGTTACTGGGGGTGTGGTTGCGGAATAATCATTGATCTATGTTGTTGCCTCTGGCCGCTGTAATTCTGTTGTTGCCTGTGCGCCGTGTCATCGTAGCTCTTTATCAGGAGTGTTGACTGTAGGCCTATTGTCCAGACCACTCCGTCCTCGTCCTTTACGGCCGCGGACACCAGCACCTGGTGTAGTCCAGCTACAGGGAACGCCAGCAGAAACTCCCCACTAAAGTAATCATTATGTGGAGACACCGTCTGTGTCATTGCATTAGTAGGGTTCTCTTGCATCTGTTAAACAAAAAAGTGTGGGAATAAAATATGCCACGGATTGAGATGCCAGGTGTCGTTACACAACTACTTAAGAACAGAGAGGCCGAAAACAGCGATAGACTCAATTACAACTACTCCTGATCACGACTATTGTCGTGTTTAATTTGTTTTATTGGTCGATCAAATCACTAATATCGGGAACATAATGTGTGCCTAAACATCAGGATTTGCAAGGGATAAATCTCAAGTTAAACAAATATGAGTAATTTTCAGCCACTTGAAGTTGTGGGTCGATTTAGCGAAACATAACTTCAAGTGGGTGAAAATTCAAATAAATTAACTTAGCATTTGAAGGGGTTAAGACGATAAAGGTTAATTAGGAGCAGAACAGCCTGGTATCGTGCATGAGTAAAAGTGTGTCATCTACGTGTTGTTACACAGTCCTGGATGGCTGCTGCGTGTTATATGGGTCATGATACATACTTTTGTATTGTTGGCAGTGTGCGCTCTGCGCCGTTGGTTTGAGGATATGTACCTTTATGTCATTGGCAGTGTGCGCTCTGTTGGTTTGGGGATACATACCTTTGTGTCATTGGCAGTGTGCGCTCTGTTGGTTTGGGGATACATACCTTTGTGTCGTTGGCAGTGTGCGCTCTGCTCTGTTGGTTTGAGGATACGTACCTTTGTGTTGTTGGCAGTTTGCACTCTGCTCTGTTGGTTTGAGGATACGTACCTTTGTGTCGTTGGCAGTGTGCGCTCTGCTCTGTTGGTTTAGGGATACGTACCTTTGTGCCGTTGGCAGTGTGCGCTCTGCTATGTTGGTTTGGGGATACGCACCTTTGTGTCGTTGGCAGTGTGCGCTCTGCTCTGTTGGTTTGTGGATACGTACCTTTGTGTCGTTGGCAGTGTGCGCTCTGCTCTGTTGGTTTGGGGATACGTACTTTTGTGTCGTTGGCAGTGTGTGCTCTGCTCTGTTGGTTTGAGGACACTGATAGTAGTATGGCCTGCACGTGTCTGTAAAGTCCCGGGTTGCTGCCGTGTGTAATCACCCCCTCCACCTTTAGCGTCAGGTGTGTGTCGAAGCTGATCGTGATTGGCTCGTTTGACACACGTGGTTGAGGAGAAATGGCCAACTATAAAGACAACATCATAATAAATTTTGTAAATTTCAAAATTAAATTTAAATTATATTTAAATTATATTTAAAGTACCTTAAAATTTTGTTTCGCTACAGTGATATGAATTTTTTTTTAATTCAATGCTTATCTTTGTAAGGGTTAAATGGGACGCGATTATAATGGAGTATATAATAATTGAATATTTCATAAAAACAGCACAATTTTTGCTGATATAATTACCAAAGGGTGAATTAAAGTGAGATTAAATACGTGTGTGCTAACAGAGATCAATACAGTAGCCAAATTGAGATTTTATGCTTGACCTTGCCAAAAATAACCCATAAAGCAGGTTATGTTTGGTTTTAATAGAAGAAGTAGTATAGATTTAGGATCTGCATGTTGGTCCGCTTTCAGCTTTGAGATATTTTGTAGATTAAGGATGGTGTCCAAGATGGCCGATAAATTACAGCAAATTGTCGAAAAACCATGTTATCAAAATATTTTTAATGTAATAACCATATGTAATACCCATATATATATACATGGTATTTTTTCCAACTTGAGTTGAATAAATTGATCCGAGGGGTATATATTTATTAATGTGAAATTTATGGCAAATCAGTCATTTTTGACGCCATCTTAAATTTACAAAAACGCTCAATGATGCCTGCTTGAGCGTACTTTTGCTGTATTTTACCTGTTTACCACTGAACTAGATGTTGACCATCCTTTGTTAGCATATAGGCAGTCAATGTTTATTTTTTGTAATCAGTTTCTAGATTACAATTAATCTATTTGCTAAAACCTATAATTAATATCTCACCTTGATGTTGGTTGACTGTAATAACTGGAAGAATGATCTGGGCAAACAAAGCGGCACCTGACAAAGCCGGATGGCAGCGTGCTGGATACATTCTATGTCCTGAGATAAAAACAAAAGATACAAAGTAAGATAAAAAAAAGGGTGGCGGATTAAAAAAAAACAGTGGCGGATCTAAATTTAGTTTTTCCAAAACTAAATTGCCCAACTATTGATCAAAATTGCCAAATATAGGGATTTAACACCCCAAATTTACTAGGGTAGTGCCCTAGTAGTCAATTTAGAGTGTCAAATCTCCATATATAAGCAGATTGAATTTTGAATCTGCCCCTGAAAAAATAGATGTAGAGTGATATACGATTAGGTTGGACAAAATGAGAATATTACAGAAGTGCACGGAAGACTTGCTAAGACATTTTGTCAGCCACACTTGTCAACAGCAGGTTAATGGTCTCTTGAGCTATCATATCTTCATGCTACAATACTTTTTTTAAAACCTAGACTTGTTATAAATCACAATGAGTAATTTATTGGAGATAAATATAGCATTCAACAAATTGCGGTCAATATTTCTGAGGTGCCACCTTAACCCTTTAATAAATTGCAAATTATTTAGTTGTTTACTGCAATAAGTTCAATGACAACATCGGCTTCTCTTGATGTGAAACAGAAGGGAAAACCTTTCCAGTTAGTCATGCATGTGCAAATTTTTGACATGATGTAGCAATGTCATGTGCAATAGGACAGATTGGGGCAATTCAGGCAAATAAACCACGGGTGTATTCGGGCAGCATAAATGTTAAAAGTTTGAAAGGTCGGATAGAAATAAATTCAGATTTGGTCAACAATAACATTTGTATAGACTTTTTTTAATAACTAGGTTTAACCCTTTCAACACAGGGACTGTTTTTATATGTCAGAATCTGACGTCGTCAGAATCTGACGTCTGTAGACATCAGATTCTAAAGTATAAAGATGATCTCCGCACTGAAAGAATTAAAATATTTATAATGGTCATGGACCTATAACATAGATATTCAAATGAACAGGGTAGAGCTAACTAAGACAATTATGATGATTTTAAATTGAAAGAAACATTTTTGTCTCCATGGTTTAAACACAAACAATTCAGCGTTGTGTTGTAAGGTTGTAGTATTTAGTTGTAGTATTTAGTTCAATATCAGAAAAAAATAAAAAGTGAAAAACACAAATAGTTGTTATTCCTTCCGTTTCAATATTGTGTGGAAAACACCCCAAATAATTAAAATTATAAAAGATACTTTTTTTGTAGACTAAAATACCATTTCCTAAGAGAGAAATACGAAAACGACACTTTCTACTTTATCATTATATTTATTTCTCTTATGTCTGGTGTGAAAACTGCTAAAACATATAAAAAAATTATGAAATAGCTCTAATATTTCTCCAAAAAATCTGTAAACCACATTATCAAATACGTGTGGCCTTAGCAGAAAAACACTTACTGCAATACAAACAACTCAAAATATAGATTTACCTGGTGTGTGATGATGGTTTGTGACTGATCACAGCTCAGTTGACCCAGCATCGATAGCACCTCCGCACACGTTGTCGCACTCAGCTGCTGCTCAATGGACAGCTGTTCTGATGACCAGTGAGAAGCAGATACAGCATCGCCACTAGACTGACTGCTAAAACAAAATACAAATCTTTATTCTTTCATACACTTTAAAAGTATCTCTATTCTTCACAAAGTTTTAAAATCTCTTTACTTTTTTAGTCTTTTAAAATATTATACATTTGAACACTCTGATTTATTGTTAATTCATATGCACTTAAGATAAATGCTTGCTGCATCTTTGACACACTTAAGGCCACTTTTAATTATTGAATAGATAAGGGGTGTGCAAACAGCTTACATTTCAGTTGGCATGGGAAAATGGTACAAAGTACTTAATATGGCATTTCATAAAGTGAAACTCACAAGAAAATGTTAAAACAGCGATTCCTGAACCACAAAATTGCAACTCTGACTGACTAAATCATAATCACAAATCATTGAAGATTCAACTCTGACTGACTAAATCATAATCACAAATCATTGAAGATTCAACTCTGACTGACTAAATCATAATCACAAATCATTGAAGATTCAACTCTGACTGACTAAATCATAATCACAAATCATTGAAGATTCAACTCTGACTGACTAAATCATAATCACAAATCATTGAAGATTCAACTCTGACTGACTAAATTATAATCACAAATCATTGAAGATTCTTTGCTGGCGATAAATATTTGATGTGTTTGCATGTATATGTACTTCACATTTTTTCATTTAATTGCGTGGAACAGAACACTTTGTTTATCTACAATTGAAGCAGTCATTCAAGTATTCAGGTTCAATGTGAAGTAATAGTATGCCCTTAGGCCTATTATGACTTCACAATTAACCATACCATAAACAGGTGCGGATTCCAACCCTCAAAGTGCCCCCTTTTACAAATCTTGGATCGGCCCTGATAAATAAGGCCTACACCCAGGTCGAGCATGAGCTATTTTAACCCTTAGCGCTAAGAATTCATATAGTCATTTTTTATTAGTTTTATCAAAGGGACTGCCCAAGGCTGAAATCATAAAAAAATCGGTGATTTTATTTTGGCTTCTTAATATGACCATATGATGTGAGCATGTTCATAGACCAGAACTGCAAAAGTTTTAAAATTTTTCTGCTGCGCATTCACCAGTTAGACTAGATATAGAGACGAAATTCCTGATATCTAATTATTGACAACCATGTCAAAAATTAGAAATACAGGAATTTCGTCTCTATATCTAGTCTAACTGGTGAATGCGCAGCAGAATTTTTTTTAAACTTTTGCAGTTCTAGTCTATGGACATGTTTACATCATATGGTCATATTAAGAAGCTAAAATAAAATCACCGATTTTTTAATGATTTTAGCGTGTGCCAGTCCCTTTAACTGATCAAATCACTGTTAGTGTAAATAAAATGTGTGCTTAAACATCAATATTTGCAAACGTTTGCTCTAAAATTAAACACATAAGATTAATTTTCACCCACTTGAAGTTGTGGGTCGTGGTAGCGAGACACAACTTTAAGTGGGTGAAAATTAAAATTAGTGTAGCAGAGTAGCCAGAGGCGAAATATTGTAGATGGGTTTCTGAAACACTGACCTTTGAGATCTGTTGAGCACAAAATCCAACACATGCATCAAAATGCTACATTGTCTTTGCAAACTAATGTCAAGTTAAGGCTAATAATGATTTTATATGAAAATATATTTTATTCATGGCATACACATGATGCTATAGTGAAATTGTATTAAGCATTCTGCTAAAATTACTGTGTTTGTGTGAAATTCACAAAATTATCAATGCTACAGACGGGTTAGTGGTTAGAATAATATATGAGGTGAAGATATGACGTGGTGTGTTTTTTATGTTCGTTTGTGATGCTGACCAGCATTAATTAAAAATGAAATAATAAAATTTTATTTAATTAAAAGACTTTAATTAGACACATGTTTTATATAGATAGTAATTGTCTTCTGGGAACCCAATAAATCTGCAACGTTGATCCGAATGTTAGATTATGGTCGGGCCAGCACGCATCCGATCAATTCCCTGTGTTGATGGGAGCGAAACACCACAAGTATACAATTTTAACCACTTGGTCCACTTATCTTGTATATTTTTATCAAAAACAAAATGATTAGCGAGCTATACATATTAAAAGGATACATTCTGAGTGTCGTGAGTGTACCGGGATCCACGTCAAATGCCATTTGGTAGAGATTCTGATAACCACGACACAGGTCATCAAGGTCCTTACTGCACTTCTGTAGCTGTAAAATACAAACTCACTAATTACTGAGAGTGCCTGTTCTTCATATAACAGCCGTGTTTATACTCGTCCTTCATATTACAGAGAAAACTGTCATCATGACAAGAATATTCTTCTCGGCTACAGAATTGTAAACCATGTCGAAAAGCAGTGATTCACATGGCTAACACAGGTTACACATTACATCTGCTGTCACAAAATAAGTTAATAATTATGGCGGCATAAAGACAACATGGATACAATAGTAAACCAGAGTGTCAATGACACAGAAGTTCATCCTTGATTAGAGCATAAGTTACGAATACGTGAGAGAGTTCTATGCACAGGCACAAGGTCTTTCAAATAAACTAAACAAAATTGAAATCGGATAAGAATTGAGAGAGTAGAAGCATTTCTTGTGAATTGTAGACAGAGTGCCCTAATTAGGCCTTAATTAGGTCGTTAGTTAATTAATAATTAAAATTTTTGAAATCCGTGAGGAAATTTGATGCACAGGCCCAAGCTTTTTCAAACAAACCAAACAGAATGGAAATCGGGTAAGAATTGAGGGAGGAGAAGCATTTCTTGTGAATTGTGGACAGAGTGCGTAATTGGGTCTTAATTAGGTCATAAGTTAATTGATAATTAAAATTTCTGAAATCCGTGAGGAAATTTAATGAACAGGCCCGAGCTCTTGCAAACAAACCAAACAGAATTGAAATCGGATAAGAATTGAGGGAGAAGAAGCATTTCTTATAAATTATGGACAGACTACAGATGCAACACGATGGCATCAGCTGATCTTAGGCCTAAAGGCCGGATGAGCCAACAATGTGTGTCAGTGTGATGGATCAAACATTTGAAGTACAAACATTTGAAGTACAAACAAAAGTTTTTTTCTCAATTTTGAATCATCATCAATGTCTTAGTTAGCTCTTTCTGTCTCATTTGAATACCTATATTATGGGTGTTCGGCCATTATGAATATTTTAATTCTTTCAGCGCAGGGATCGTCTATATACGTCAGAATCTGACGTATAAAGATGGTCTCCGCGCTAAAACGGTTAATTACCTGAGCTACAACATGTCCGCAGCGATGAACTTCCTGTCCGGTTTTCAGGGCGAGATTGGCAGCAATGGCCGGAGGAGGACTGGTCTGAAAGCTACAGCCGGCTCTAACCACCTGTACGTAAGTCTGCAGTGACTTGGCTCGCAGCATTAATAGCTCACAGTGCATTAACGTAGGATAACCAGGAGTGGATGCGGCCTGTCAATGTAAATATCAGATAATATAAATGGCTTGACCTTACCATCAATAACTCACAGTGCATTAACGAAGGATAACCGGAAGTGGATGCCGCCTGTCAATGTAAATATAACATAATATAAATGGCTTCAACATCAACTGCACAGTGCATTAACGTAGGATACCCGGGATTGGATGCCGCCTGTCAATGTAAATATAACATAATTAACATTATTCACCCTTACTTACTTACAATTCAGAGTGCATTAACGTAGGATAATATACTATCGCACTAGTCTTGAAGCATTCGTGAGTCAAAGAATTTTCACAAGAAGAAATCAAATAATATCTTGTTAAAAAGGATTTTAAAAATCAATAACATAGGAGGAAATTATACTAATTTTGTAAAGAAGGTAGTACAATTTACTACAATACTAAATAATATTTTCCATCTAATTCCACAAGCTAAACATAATTTAAATTTTTTGAAAAATACACTTTACTTCTGAGATTAGAGTCAGCATACTGACATTAGTGGCATAAAAACTGCGGGAAAGACATGCACTGTAATACGATCCTTGCCATGCGGCCTCTAACGGTTGACCATTCTACACACATAGAAAACAACCCTTACCTGGGTCAGGTTGATGGCGGACATCGTCATCACCTATTATATATAAACACTGTTAATCAGAATATCTAAGCAGAGACAAAAAATGTGTCACCACACGACTTTAAATAAATTGTTTAACAAATATATGAGGTGAACCTTTTAACCGCCAAATTATTTAATTGGAATTATCACCCACTAGAAGTGACGCGATCCACAACTTCAAGTAATTGAACATTATTCCAGACAGCCCTCTCATACTACTTAGGGGAGTTGCATAGCTAAAATCGTGGTTGGGAATAATTACCGCATTATTAACCCTTGAAGCGCTGAAATATTTTCATATAAACCATCACATCAAATTGTTATTTTCCATTTAAAATCATGATAAATGGCTTTCCACTTCTTTTGAAATCTCATGTTATGGGTTTACGGCCATCATAAATATTTTACTCTTTCAGTGCGGAAATTGACTTTAGATGTCAGAATCTGACGTCTATAGAAGTCGATCCATGCACTGTAGAGGTTAAAGTGGGACATACTTTTACAGAGGAAATCCCCTTCTGATAATACACCTGGGCTTCAGATAACGTCTTAAGGAAAACATTGATCGGGATATTGACATCATCATGAAGCAGACTTTCAGCATGACAGCAATCCCGCAGTCCCGTCAGCCAGAAGTGATAGATCTCTGTGGACACCTGTAAACCAAGTACAGTATGGTATTAACACTTACAATGCTGTACTATCTTTTATAAACCATGGAGACCAAAGGGTTTTTTCAATTTAAAATCATCATAATGAATTAGTTAGATCTTTCTGATTCATTTGAATAGCTATGTTATGGGTTTGCGGTCATTATAAACATTTGACTCTATCAGTGCGGGGATCGATTTTAGACGTCAAATTCTGACGATCTACGCACTGAAAGGGTTAAATAGGGTAAAATATGGAATCACACATCTTGAATCAAATTCAACAAATCTTTAATTTGAGCCACTTGAAAATAATAAGTAGAATCAGATTTTTGATAATCTACTATTTCAGTCATATCATTCTTTCACTGACCTTCGTGGCTATATTCCCAAATATATCAGAAGCGAGTTGGTGATGTCCATAACGAGCAGCCTGTCTGCCTATCTTGTATGCCGTCCATCCGTCAGCCCGGGCGAGCACTTCTTTTGTGGTGCTGTATGCCTTACCCTCGAGATGCACACCGAGGCTGGCCTGACAGAGTAAGGTGACGAGGGAGACCAGCAGAGAGGAACGCTTAGGATGTGACGACGCCAGAGCTATGTGTACTGCGTCACAAATCTCAGGAATCAGCGACGCCAGAAGGGAATTCTGTCGACTGCTGATGGCAGATAAACACTGACAGAGCAGTATGGCACTCTCACCTGTTAAAAAAAGAAAATCATTTCAGTTTGTTGTTAAAACTAATCTCTATTAAGCGTCCTGCACCCAACAATTTAACTTGATTTTCGTTAAATTTGTGATGTGAAAGTCCTAAAGCGCTATGTCACAGAATTTATTTTTTGCCACAACACATATTTTCAAGTGGGTAAAAATTATTTGCATATGTGGAAGTTGAATCAAAACAAATACACATATACCAGATTTCATTACCATGATGTTATAACATGATATTATAACATGATATTATAGCATACTAACATATCTCCTTCTCTTGTTTGAGAACAAATGAAAAAGTTGATTAGCACTTTACCCTTTACACTGCTGAAACATAATGCTATAAACCATGGAGAGCATAAAATTTTTCTAATTTTAAATCATCATAACTATCTCTTCCGTTTCATTTGCAGACCTATGTTATGGGTCTACTGCTATTATAATTATTTTAAATCTTTCAGCGCAGGGATCAACTTTACGTCTACAGGCATCAGATTCTGACATCTAAACACGGTTCCCGTGCTGAAAGGGTTAAGGGCTGTGTAACATTATATTTCAGTACCTGACATCACGCTGATGATATTGAGGATAGTTTCAACAAATCTATCCACGAGTTGATGGTCACAGTTACACAATCCGGCAACACTCTGTAATACTAACTGAAAAAAAAAAAAAATTCTAGATCAAGTTATAATTCACTACATATATCTGTATATTGTCCACAAGAAATGATTTATTAAGGATTAAGGAACAATTACTACACTGTACTCCAAATATATTCCTTCCCTAAAGCCGTTTATCTGATTTTTATTTAAAAAAATTAGTACTAAATAATAACAATACCTCAGACAACATTGGAAAAAAATGGTTAAATTGTATGTCAAAAACTAATCGATAATAACTTTCAATTAAATTTTTTTCACCTTCATTGCTCGCTGATTATTTGGTGAATCATTACTAGAAGTGACTGTGATAAGTGATTCCAGAACGGTGCATGTATTCTGCATTAACTCAGAATTTATCGTCAGTTTCTTGGCTAAAAAAAACCACAAACTTGAATTCTCACATATTTTTTATGTAGATGTTGAAATTTTTCCCAGAGAAAGAAAATTTAATTTAGTCAAAAATACCAATCTTAAGATATGGATAAAAACTAAAATTATTATTCAGAGGTTACTTTAACCCTTGAAGTGATAAATTAAATAATTTTAGATTTCTACACCCAATTTGTAATTCTGAGCATATCATGTTTAAATTACAGTATTTAAACAACTGCAGAGAAAAAGTAATAAACATGATTTTTCTGATTATAATTGTGATTGTTTTTATTTTTCAAAGGAGAATAAATGAATGAAACCAGACCTGTTAGTGAGTACTTAGCCATATCAGAAAGCAGAGTTGCTGCTGTAGCTGCCACTATGACATTACCATGGTAACAGAACTGATCACAGCACTCCAATAGAACAGATCCTAAAGCAAGAGAAATATATTATGTGAGCATTCTAATTTAAAATTTTCACCTAAGTTGTGTCTCGCTGCCGAGTGGGTGAAAATCACCCATATTTGTTTAATTTCAGATCAAACATTTGCTAATCTTAATGTTTAAAAACACGATTCATTCCCAATGACAGTCATTTTATCAGTTAATGAAATGGATTAAAAATAAATATATTCTTGATTGTGGTGAAATGGTTATAAAGCCATAGAAGCCACTAAGGTCAATAAGGCAATATATAATAAATAACGGCAGGGTGACAATTAAAAATTGATGGCCAGCCCAGAAAAAATACTGATAACATTATTGGAGCAATACCTTGTTCGACAGAGAAGTTATTTGCAGCGAGTGTCGAAGACAGACACGTGAGTACCTGCAGGGTACCAAGCTGTAAACCTTCATAAGTCGTCTGCAGAGCAAAACTGCCCAAAGTCTACAAATTTAAAATACACACAACATTAACATAATTAAAAAACGTTTATTTTTATGCTAATTCTTATGCTAATTTATACGATGAAAAAAATTGTACCCACTTGAAATTGCAATCCATAGCTTCCAAGGGATTGAAATTATTTAATTGTGTATAATTGAAATCAAAGTATATGTTAATCTGGCCAATTTATTGTTCATTTCTCTTTTTTTTTTTTTAAATAAAAAAAGATGAAATGTGGTACTTCACCCTTTCAAGCCTGAATTTATCGTAGTCATCTTCATCCACCACAAGCCGCGAATTGCTGTCGCAATTCTCGACTAGTAGTGGATGAAGGTGATTTGAAGTGGGTGAAAAAATAAAGAAAACTGCTAAGTATTTGTAAACAGATTTCATTGAAATTTTCATTCTAAAACCGCTAGGTGTAGGAAAATTAGGTCTGTTTTCACGGATGTAAAATGCTGCTTTAATGCATCTTGAGGGCTTAAAGGGTTAAATTGGACAAAGGGTTAAGTCTGACCAAATATCTGTGAAGTGTGAGAAATGCTTATACCTGAATGTGGCTGGCTGTGAACATATGTGGAGCTTTTTTAGCGAGCATTTTCAGATCTCTAAGAGCCAGTATTTTCACTGATCGTCTCACATCATTCCTCAGGTAGCTCAGCAGAAGATCCACCTGTGAAACAAACATAATTTAACCCGTACAACGCTGAAATATGTTTGTAAAAACCATGAAGACCAAAGGATTTCTCAATTTGAAATAATCATAAATGTCTTAGCTAGCTCTTTCCGTTCCACTTGAATACCTATGTTATGGGTCTACGCCCATTATAATTTTGTTAATTCTTGCAGTTCGGGGATTGGCTATCTAGACATTCTGACGACTAAAATTGAGAACAAAATTCCATGATTTTTCCATGATATAGTAGAACCTGTTATGAGCAGCAACTCACCAGGTTTTTTTCCAGGTTGCTCAATTCCGTTTTGGCTGCATGTGTAATCAGTGGTAATTTGCCTACTTTGTTATTGTTTGCATAAATTGTTTTTTATGTCAAAAAATTTGGGCACATGCAACCACCAGTAGTCAAATATCAGGCTAAGAAAGAAACACAAGTGACAAAGACTTCTTCAAAATGTATTCTGCTATTAAAAAAAATGCGGGAACTGAAACAAAATTCCATGATTTTTCCATGCAAATGTCCCTTTTTTGGAAATACCATGATTTTTCCATGCATGGAATTTTTTAGGCCGAATTTCATGTTTTCCAGGTGAGTGGGAACCCTGTTAAATGTATGTATATTTAAAATATATGGACCTAGAATGGCAGAGAGTAGTTATTATTTTATGAAAATAAAACTGTTTATATTTTACTAACCTGGTGTCGTATGTCAATGACAGATTTAGCAGATAATTGTGACAGCGTGTGAAGAGTGGTGAGGACAAACTTCTCTGCCGGGTTACTGTCCAGCAGATTAGTCAGCAGTTCACGCACCTGGCAAAAAATGGCATAAATTCACTGATGGCTCATCACACTAGCGCTCCTTTTTTAGAGAAGGAGACGTGGTACAATAGCTAGAGCGCCTGACTGCCTCACTAATCATGCATGTGCCCCGAATTCGAACCCTGCTGTTCCCGTGTGAGGTTCTGAGACAAACAGCATTGTTTCTCCCTTCCAATTTGACTAGGTGATCACAATAATGCAGCCTCGTCAAGTTGAGGTTGAGACCAGTGTATCAACGTTAATTTCACGCAGGGCCCTGTGCTGTGTGTTACTCACTCACTAGTTCTTTTTTAGGTGAAATTTCAAGTACTACTACTTGAAGGCCTTCAAGGGTCTCACAGCTATAACTGTAATTATGTACTTGTACTATCTAAAAGGTCATTATACAATTAAACACAAGTAAATACAGGATGTTGACCAACCGCTGATTTCCAGGTATATTAGAGTGGGAACACTGATACATAATAAAACCATGGAGTACTCTCCAATTTTAACAGACAACTTGAAAATGTTTATAATTTTATCATATTTAACCATTTTTTTGTTAAATGATACTAAGTACTACTAAAAAAAAAGAAGGTTATTTTTATTGATAAAAGGACAGCTGTCTTCATTTTGTAAAAAATCACATATTAAAATGAAAGTGAAAGGAGACAATAGTATCATACCCTTCCAGCAGTTGTCGGGTCGTGGTGCATGTTTTCAAAGATTGGGAGTAGCTGTAGTTTCATATCCATTGGTGTAGATAACCCCTCGATCATCTCCGCTAGCTTACCACTGATTCCCACGGCAAAACTCCTGACAAAGAAAGTAATGTACTGTATTTATACCAATAAGCGCCAATATTCCAATAAACGCCCACTCGCCTGATTTGAAAATAAAATCTACGATTATGGTACACTATATAGCCTTTTAAAAACACTCTAATGAGTGACCACTCCCTCTCTAGACTCAGAGAATATTTTAATTAATGCCCAGGGCATTTATTAGTATAAATACTCCAAATTCAAGAATGAAGAAGGACTCTCGTATTTTAACTGGAAAACTGATTCCCATGGAAAAACTCCTTTGGACAAAGAAGAGAAAATTTCAAAATCAAATGAAGAAGTACGCTTATATTTTAACCGCACAATTAACTCTTTTTGCGCTAAATTACTAATTTGAATTTTCACTCACATAAAGTTGTCTCTTGCTGACGCGACTCACAATTTCGAGTGGGTGTAGATTGCTCATATTTGTTGAATAAGAGAACGAACTATAGGAAATCTTAAAGTTTAACTCTTTAAGTGCTTCATTACTACTTAACATTTTCCTTTCATTTAAAGTTGGCATTGCTCAAGCAATTGCCAACTTCAAATGAAAGGAAAATACCTCCTCACTTAAAAATTAAACCTGCTAAATATTACAATGGGGGCTTTACTCAAGATTTATACATGCATATTTGTTCAATTTCTGTCAAATTTTAGTTGTGGAAAAACAGTATGAATGCGCTTAAAAGTGTCGCCCGCACTCAAAGGGTTAAACACTCGTTTCATTCCCAATAACTGTGATGTACCCTATTAATCAAACAGGTTTATAACTACTATGTTTGTGCTTAGCGCTTCAAGGTTAAATTAGACACAATAAAGCATACAAATACCATTCTGTCAGGTGTGAAATGCTGATCCTACAAACTATAAAATGAGGATGGTAAGAAAAAGGTGTTTGTCCGCTTGCTTTACTGTGCCGAATTTTTTTGTCGTCGCACACTGGAATCTTATCACATCCACCACATCGGAGGACAACACAGTAAGAGTGTCTGAGCAACATTGTATCTAATTCACCTCCGGGAATAGAAATACACCTTTGCAATAAAACGTGGTCAAATTTACTTTAATGTTTGTTTGCGACTTACTTTGATTGAGCTGAAAATGAATTTGCTGCAAAAATAGCAGCTTCAAGCTCCACTTTATCATGAGAATCAAGTCCATTAATAATGCTGTGGTGAACATTTTTCCTTTCAGCAATAGCCTGTGCCGCACTGCCAAGTGTTCTAGAAAAGCCACAAAGATTAACAAGCTCATATTAACAAATATATATTTATATTCACATGTATGAAGAAAACATTATAATTGTTCTATGACATATCAACTCCTTGGAGAAATGTGTTTCTTTCCAATTTATTCTGCTAGAATGATGACACACAAGGAATAATGTATCTCTAACATTGATAACAACTCATATGACAATATTGTAGAGCTAAAAATATTGATGCCCTTTTATATTGGTGGTTTTGAGAGCATGATAAAAACACCAATGTTTCTCTTGCGAAAAACAATGTTCCTACAAGTATAGTATTGACACACCAGACACACCAATTGAATATTAATCTTGGTCAATTTTTTCATCCCCAATTGCAAATCAGCAAAGTTCAAC
Organism: Flabesymbios commensalis; assembly: GCA_964017125.1. Taxonomy (NCBI): domain Eukaryota; kingdom Metazoa; phylum Annelida; class Polychaeta; order Terebellida; family Flabelligeridae; genus Flabesymbios; species Flabesymbios commensalis. The sequence continues at coordinate 97,727,066 of OZ024906.1, read as the reverse complement.
GCTGAAAATATTTCCCCGTTTGTAGTAGTTTTCATATAATCAACCGTGGGTTTCAATAAGATAATCCTAACTTGATGCTCTGTCTCGCTATCGCGACACATACCTTCAAGTAATTCAAAATTGTGATTTGTGAAATATATTGATGTTTCAAGATTTGAGACATATTTTATTTTCAACAAATGGTTATACAGGAGATAATAAAAAGACAGACTAACTACTGTAGTCGACATAATTACTAAAATATTGTTGAAAGAACCCAGCTGATGGTAGTAGCTATTGCCAAGGGATCATTAGGTTAAATACTTGATGGCCATAGCTCTAGACACGGGATCATTTAGTATACATAAGGTTGATGGCTCTTTCCAAAGGATCATTTAATTTACCTGATGGTGATAGCTCTTGCCAAAGGATCATTACTGCGAACAACTTGAAATATTCTTCTGACAAATTCTTCCTGGTTTATAATCTTGTCGAGGTGCAGCTGACTTTGCTGGGTAACTTGGAGAATCAGTAATCTGATTAAATTACTCCTGTTAGTGTAGAAATAAACAACTCAACAACAATTAGTAAAATTAGTGTTACCAGTATCACAAAATAATTAAGGTTAGACAAGATTTGAACAATTGTTAGCCATTTCAGCACGGGGATCGACTTTAGTCGTCAGAATCTGAAGTCTGTAGACGTCAGATTCCAGTTAGGATGATTTCAAGTTGAAAAATGTCTTTGGTCTCCCAAGGTTTTATAAACAAGAGGAATGAAGTCCTATATCATCCCGCGCCATAAATTAGGTTAGACTTTTTGCGGTCACAAATATTTAAAAAGTTTATTTGTGGTGGCCATTTTAAATTTCAGTAAAATCACATGCACATTTCCAGATGGTGGGTAATGTGATTGTACAATGTGAATATTATTACTGATTTAATTTTTTCAGTTTTTGCGCCCACAAAAAAATTTGGAGTTGACCTCTGGCAGCCATTTTGAAATTTGGTAGCATATTTAAAAAAAAATTGACCAAACAAATTTTTTGGGTTTTTACGCTCCCCAAAAAATTAAAGTTGATCTGTGGCGGCCATTTTGAATTTCAGTAAAACCTTGAAAAAGTCACCTGCACATCTCCATATCATGGGGAATGTGATAGTAAAATTTGAATTATTTCTGACTTTCAGTTTTAATGTTTTTGCACCCACAAAAAATTTTAGAGTTGACCTCTGGCGGCCATTTTTAATTTTAGAAGCATCTCTAAAAAATCACTTGCACATCCCCATGTTGCTAGGAATGTCATGTTAAAATTTCAAAAAGATTTGACCAGTAGTTTTTGCGCCCACAAGAAAACGTGACGCCAGACGCCGGGCGACTAAAATCCCCCTTCCCCTACGGGCGGGGGATACAAAAATCAGCGCTTTAAGGGGTAAAGTTTGAAGAGATGTATTCAAGTGAAAAATATGCATTCTCACAAACATAGTCATAGTGACCAGTTTCAGTGCATCAGTCATAAATAGGTGTCACAAAAAGAGTGGTGTTTACATATGCCAGTGCATGAAAAGTTCAGAGGCCAAGTCCAAATCTTGGGAGGATAAAGCAAATGATTGATGTCAGATTAGAATATTTTATTATTCCTATATGTACTCCTTTTTGTTTTGTCTCACATTGTCTCTGAGAATATGTTATTTGTGGTTCCAAGATCATCACTTCACATCTATTTTATTGTTGAATGTCCATCATAAATCTTTAACCATTTAACCCTTTCGAGCCTGATTTTACCATTGTCATTTTCATCCACAACAAGACGCGAATTTGTAGTGGATGAAGTTGATTGGATGTGGTTTAAAAATTAAAGAAAATTGCCATGTATTGGTAAACCAGTTTCATGGAAATTTTCTGTCCAAAACCCTTGGTTGTAAGAAAATTAAATCTGTTTTCAGGGATGTAAAATGATGCTTTAATGCATAGTGAGGGCTTATACGGTTAAGTGCAGAGATTGACTTTTGACATCAGAATATGAGACAATAATAATTAAAAATTTCTATTTAGCCCTACAGTATTCAATCTATTTATTTGTCCATCAAACTACAAAATTTAAATAAGAAATGATCACTAAATTTGCTAGGGTATGTTTAATTAAAATTGTAGACAATAAGTAAATATAATAAACATTTGATCCACTTAAAATTAAATTTACCATCTTAGCTCTTCAGAGATTACAGCATCCTGATAAATATGCTTAAACAGTAAATGTGTAGGCCTAATACTCACCCTACTCTGAAAGCATCAGCCAGTTTAAGAAAAGCAGAGTTGATGAGAACGGGAAAAGGATACTTTTTGCATAGACTTGGAAATCTCACAACAGCTTCACATTGTTCTCCAACCTTTGCAGATCTCAGCCCTGAAACAAGATATTATCACGATGTGATAAAATGTGAAGGTTGCCCCACATGGCAAAAATGTGAAAATTGACATGTCATTAGGAGGCTCAAACATTTCATAAATTCAACCAAAAAGTTTTTCACTTTCCAAATTAGTGATTCAAAAAGATAAGATGCAGGTTTATGTGAAATTTATTGTAGATGTTAAAAATCTCTTTTTTGGTGTGTAAAATGGAGCACAAAGGAGCACAAATAGGCTAAACAAAGCTACCCTTGTCAAAAAAAAATGACTCCACAATCACATTTCTCTTCATGACAAACAATTAATATTGCAAAAAAAATTTAGATTTGTTTTTCTATATTTTTTCCTAAATTTCAATTTTTTTTTTTTTAAATTTAATAGATAAAAAATTATGGTCATTTTTGTAAAAAGAATGCAGAAAAATGAAAATAGACTATGTCCACTGCCCTATGAGTAAATTTGGAAGGCCAGAACAATGGTCAGAACAATGTGGGAATCTCTAAAAATTGTGATACCCGGGGAAGGCTGCACTAGTTTGCTCAGGGTGAAAACTGGGTAAAGTTTTGTATTCCGGCCCTACCCTTCCTCATGGGGCGCACCAAGGGTAAAATGGAAGTTTCTTAGCCATAAGGATGAAAATCCATCGAAAAATGTATTCTTTCTTGACTCCCTCGTGGACTTTAAGAAAATTAAAAAAAAAAGATGAAGTGGGGCCAGAGGCTATGCCCAAATTTCTGATTGTTATGTGCATATGAATTATATGTATATGTGGTATATTTGCTACTGCTACTGTATTGCGGGGCACTCATTGGGTGCCCTGATGTATCTAAAAATTAAAACTCAATATCTTTCATCTCCATATTTTTTTCAGCTGTTTAAAAAATTCAAGTGTCTGGGTGATTTTTTTGGCTTCTGTAGGCCTATCCCTGGGACAATTTGCAACATGGAGGTCACAATTTTTGGACGTTTTTTATAATTTAGCTCAGATTTTGATCTAGCACAGGCTTTTTCTTGCTCATTGAAAACAGTGGAATGTGGTCAAATATTTCTTTTATCATGTCAGCAGTTGTTACAAAAAAAAAAGAGTCAGCATAATTTCATAGGACAATTTTAATTTTTTTGTGATGTACCTAATGTAGTTGTACAAACGTACGAACAGCATGCTATACATATGGTAAATCATGTACAGTTAGCCACTGCCTTTCAAATATGCTCTCACATGATAAATAAATAACAGAGTTTGTTTTGTACCCCCATGGGTGATAATAATAGTTTCCATCATTCAGTATCAGAGTATGGCCGATAAAATGTGATGACTGAATGACGAACAGGTGTAATAGAAACTCTTTCCAAATTGTATTTTAAAGACATTAATAGGAGGTAAATAGATCGCGTGCCGACAGTGGAAATCCATCTTACGACGGTGACAGCTGACACGGTACCGAACCTCTTCAGTCGTTTAGAGATTGAATGCGCGAGCTTGCTAACTCATATAAGGCGTAACACATTGTCATTGACTCTGTGGACTGTGGCGTTTGCTAACGGAAAGATTTTTCTTTTGTAGAAATTACAACCATCCTACCCACGCCCCCATGCCTATTACTGCATGAGCAATAAGATATGCATACGGCACTGCTTGGTCAATAAAATTAAAGGCTCAGATCGGTACGCGTCGCCAGATACAGGCCGAGCCGAAGGCGAGTGCCTGTATCGGCGACAAGCAGTGCCATATGCATTTTATCGTACGACCACCCACATGTTTAACTGATAATTTAAATATTTGGACTGCAATGCGTTAGTATAACGTAATTATTCGCAACGGGAGCACAAATTTTGGTCGATACAAGAAGTTATCAGCACAAATCTCGTGGTCGATAACACCTGGGCTGAGGCTGTGCCATGTCATGTTACCCCCATGTACCATAATAAAGGTTTCCGTCATTCAGTCTGACCGATAAAATGTGATAACAGAATGACGTAGTCGTAGGGGTAGGCCTACATTAGAAACTCTTTTCAAAGGGATACTGTGTGGGGTATTATGTGTGGTGAGACAACAACTTAGACTAGTGTGGGCCTACTGTCTCGAGACAGTCCAGTTCAGCATGTTCAGAAAACAAAACCGGCGTATGGTGGGCGATAAAAGGGGAGACGTTTAAATTCCTTTAAATTTAGTTTACATTTGCACGTATGAAATATGATGCACCTTTATCTAATTCTATTAAAAGGGAATTTGCATCTTTTTCTGGTTCTCCTGAAGATGTATCTATGGATACTCTCTTATTTGCCAAAATAGACATTTTATTATCATCAAAGACAAACTCAATATTTTGTAAATATTTATGAAATACTGCGAAGATTAAATGGGGCTTTTATCAGTTTATCTATAGTTATAAGGATCTCGCCCTCCACTATCATGTATCAGAATACTTTTGTGTTCCGGTAGAAAACACTGCACTCAGCACTAATGAAAAGTCAAATGTTGACATTTTTAATAGTTGAGCAATTTTAGTATAATACAACCATGATAGAAATGATTTATGTGTGGACGATATTTTCAAATATCATAAATTGCCACTGTGAATCTTGATTGAAAGAAATTGAAAATGGTGACCAGAGCAGACTTTGATAGCAGAATAGGCCTACATTGTATTCTGATTAGTATCAAATAGTGCCCTCAACACTAGTGAAATTAATGAGTTAAGTGTTCAAATGTTTGGAACTTTCTTCAAGTAAAGCATAATGAAAATGATATTATTTGTGGCTACCTCAGGGTGATCAACACTCTCTCCATTTTTTTACTTTTATGTTGTGAGTGTTGATCGAGATATTTTCAACAAACAGCGAGATAGAAATGTTTTATGTGTAGAAGATATTTTCAAATACTGAACAATCATAAATTACCTTTGTTACCAGAACAGTTTGTATTCAGCCTTATTGAATTAATGTGTAAATATATTAAATACAGAATGAAAGCTATAATTTGCCTCCAAAATAAAACTGAAACTGAAAATAAAATCAAAATACAATTATAAATTGTTGCACAATCTTGGGAAATAGTAGTATTTTTTTTAACCAAAGAGCTTGCATGTTTACAAGTATTATAATTGAAACTAATATTGAATGGTAATATGAGGCAACAGTACAATAATGTATAATAGGCTACATGTGGTGCAAAGAAAGATGTATATCAGAGCACACTTGGGATGTTCCACGATATACATTTGATATGCCTACGACATTCTGGAAGCTGTATGTTCATGCATTACCTTATGCATTATGCATAGAGCTTATATTATTTGTATTATAATTTGCATACTGGAGGCTGCCTAACTGTTTTGTTTATTTTATTCAAAAGATTAATCTATGGAGAATGGTGTTTTATTTTTTTATTTTACTGTTCCGGTTACTGAGTTTTTAAGGATTTGAGTTTGTTGTTTTCTAGTATTGTTAGGCCACCAAAACAAACCTGAGCAGAGCAGAGTAAGACACACATACTGTCTGTATTATCAGGACATTAAAAGTACCAGGTGGCAGATAACGGTCATCATTGAAGAAAAAGTGGAAGACTTTTAAAGTTATTCTTATTTGTTAAGTAATCATAGATACATTTCACAGTACAAAGTGTATTGTCTCATGTCATTTAGACATATCTAGTTATTACTTTGTGTGATATGGGTGATATCTGCATATAATGTCATGTTTAATTTCGGTACCGGTATGGAGAATGTCACTCACTTGAAAAATAGGACTCTTTATTAGAAGAAGAGTGCTTTTAAGTGTGGGCCAGCATCTGAGCCTTTGGCCCGCCATTAAGACGCTCTCCCCAGACCGTGGGAGATTGTAGTGGGAATTAAAACCGAATTCAGTGATGTAAATCATGGTTTTCGCTCTTTTGATTTTCATGATTTTCTTGAAGACATTTTATTTTTTAAATTTGTATTTTTTTATCTGATGCCTCAAGGGCATTTCAAAATGTAGTGACAATGCTATTCGAAATATCAGACTATTATTTTATTTCATCGTTAGTCATCACATGCAGTGATATAAATTGAGAGATGCGGTAAAATAAAATAATTGTAAAAAAGCAGCCTTTACGGTACCGGTAGCTGAGTTTCCAGCAAGCAAGAGACATTCACCCGTTGATGGGTCGATGTTGTACCAGCGACGTAGAAGTTGGACCAACATTAAACATTGAGTTATTATAGGGATTGACCTAGTCTTAAGATACCAACGCGTGGTTTGTGTGGCTGCGATCAGCCAACACGAGGCATTGATCCGATGTGGGACTAATTCGGGCCCATCGTCTACGGCTCTGGCCAAACCTTAGACTAATGCGCCTCAACGTCTCGTATTTGTTTTTAAGGGGTTTAATGTTGGTCTAATGTAACATTATACTGGCCCATAATTACCCACTTTAACGTACACATTGTACACAAACATACCGATTTACCACACTATATAACTTGATAGTGTATCGCGTCGTGATCTAATCCAGCTACCTTTACATTGATTTTGTGCATTTATAGAGCCTTTAATATTATATGAATGATTGCATGTTTTGAACATTTTAGGTTATTTATGTCGAATTAAACAAAACAGTTATGCAGCTTTAATTTTGTATTATTACAAATTTTATGTATGCTTATTATTTTTTGGCAAAATTATTGATATAACGTTTTATTGTTTTTGATATTATTGTTGTTACTATAAGTCTCTAATGGACGCTTAATTGCCAAATAAACAAGCTTGATGTTCTTTACACGTTGTGGAGGGTGCTACTACTATCTAGTGCAAACCGGTACACATGCTATCCCGATCGTCGATGCAGATGGCAAATCCACATACCAGTATTCGCACTTAAAAGCAAATCATTTTCAGAATACCATAGATTTGGTGCTGATGAAACGTTCGCTAGTGTTTCGAAATCGCCTTTAAAGGTGTACCGGAACTGAAATTCCTTTTTTTTTATTTTGTCCTGAACACCGTCACGACCGAGCATTTTGAAAGGTTGAAACACATCCCCGGCCCATCCATCTGGCCAGTCTTATAACACAGATAGGTTTCTCTGCAGATGCTCTTGATCTGATCGACATTTTATCGGGCAATACAGATCGGTGTAGCCATCTGCAAAGAGACGAACCTATGAGGAGATCGTGCAGGGAGGTCATTAATATAAGTAAAAAAAAGTAGGACACCAAGAACAGTGCACTAGGGCACACCAAACTTCAAACATGCTGATTCTGAAGAGCTGCCATCGACCGGTATCACTAAACAATAAAATGCCAGCGAAATACCACTATGATCGAAACAATTTTTTTTTTAAATTGCATATTAAGAGCCCAAAATAAAAATTATCGATTTTTTGATAATATTAGCCATGATTGTGTCGCTTTAATAGGCGACAAACAATAGAAATGTCACCAGAACAACACAAAAAATAAACATACAAAAATCAAACTTCGCATAGCTAATATATAATATTAAGGAAGCGTGTAATACTAGAATTGTATAAAGATTTGGTTAAAAGGCTTTCAGAAGCATATATAATCGTAAAAGTAGCTTTCAACTGGTATTACTTGTACAACAATTATAACCTAGGCTTAAGATTCTTTCAACAAGGGACGTGTTAAAAATATCACGATCACAACATAAACCAAAGAAGGTACTGAAACCAATTCTAGTTTATATTTTACAAAATATATTCTGCAACTTATATTGAAATATTGAGATAATACGATGTCATCTGTCATGATCATATTTTAAAAGTGGCATTTTGATGGTTACAAGATTCATAGGGAGCACTCGATCATAAGTTCAACGTCTATTGTTAGAAAATGTTGAAATGCCACAAGAAATGCCAGGCAAAAACTAAGAGTGGCTGGACTTAAATTCGGAAACTTCACAAACCTCTCCCTTAGAGTCTTATAGATATCATACTAAAATCTTAAAGTCCCTTTCCCTGTCAAATGGAATGTTAATTTATGTCTTAGATCTGTAATATCTTTTTGAGTGTTTGAATGAGTGAAGGCAACATTCTGATAAATTACTTTTGGAAACATCCGTTGGCAACATAATCAGGTTTTGAAAAAACGGATTATGACAAAATGTTGGTCATTACATTTTTGTCCTTTAAATCCACCCGTTGTATAAAGCACTTAGTCATATTTGAAAGAAAAATGACATCGAGTCACCAATGTGATTATTTCGTTCTAAATATAGTTTTTTTTTATTAATTTACTGGCCGTAATATATGACAAAAAGTTCTTAACTCGTACTAGGAAAAGTATGTATGGTCTCAGATTTATCACATCGTCAATCGTCACCGTCTATGGCAATGTTTAACAATAGCAACTGCGGATTTTCAAGTGTTTAATTGCACCATGGCCACAAAATGGTGATAATTAGTAACTTCGTGCCTTCATTACAAGATTCATAGTGAGCACTCGATCAATCACACATAAGTTCAACGCTTAGGTCTATTGTTAGAAAATGTTGAAATGCCACAAGAAATGCCAGGCAAAAACTAAGAGTGGCTGGACTTAAATTCGAAAACTTCACAAACCTCTCCCTTAGAGTCTTATAGATATCATACTCAAATCTTAAAGTCCCTTTCCCTGTCAAATGGCATGTTAATTTATGTCTTAGCTCTGTAATATCTTTTTGAGTGTTTGAATGAGTGAAGGCAATATTCATTAAAGCTTCTCACTTGCATGCTTCCAAAAGACGGACTCTCCACATACCAGCATATTGCTAATTGATACAAAGCTGTCTTTTGTCAGAAATATTGAAATTAAAATACATAAATAAGTTTTGTTTTTCGAAATCGTTTGGGCAAGGCTATTATAATAAGCAACATAGGTGATTCTGTTTAGGTAGATTGTTATCTATGTGACGCTTTAATAATTTCGCAGGGTGTTTATGGTCAATAGTTACCTAGTATAATTGACCTCCAAAAATTACAGTTTTATTGTGATCGCCCTCTGAGTCACATAGGAGTAATTATGGGGGTGATCTAAACAGTAGGAGTAGTGATTTATGAACTTTGTCTTTAGTGGAGTTTTTTACGACTTGCAAAGAAATAGGTAGACCTAGCTAATACTGTCGCTATTATATTATCGATATTCGAGATAGGAAAAGAAGATAAACTGCACCCGATTATTCTGATTAAAATGTATTAGGCCCCCCCTATAATTATATATTTCTAGATTTTTTAATAATTCAAACTGGATGTGTTTTAATTACAGTGGAGATCCGGAAATGGGAACACCTATGGGACTGACTGAAAGTGGTCCCATTTTGGAATCGGTCCGATTTGTGAAACCAGCCAATTTTGAAAGGTGAGATACTAGTCAGTCTGTTTATAGATATGCCTTGTTACGTGTTGATATCAAGGTCGATTATTAAACTAATGTATTGAATATATGACGTCATGATATAATAAAAAACAACACACAATTAAAAAAAAGTTGTATTAAATGCATATAAAAAATATATGAAAAAAAATATTATACATATATTTATTTCTGTAAAAAATCTGTAAACTGAAAGTCGATCAGCAGTGAATAACCCTATGACACCCAAAGTCCCTTATTATGACTGTTAATATTGTTTGATATTGCTTTAATATAAAAGACTGCGAAATTCGCTGGCTTTTAATTGATTTTTAAGTGACATTTATCCATTTATCATATTTGTCAATACAGCAGTATTGACAAATATGATAGTTATATTAACGGTGTTCAAATTAGATGTCACAGTTCTTATTTTATAAAAACTCGGGAGTCATACACGGAGTCATTAAGATCAATTGGCGTAAAAAAATGTTTCTTCCAATACGTTCCTAATGTGATAGTATCGTTTGTTTAGGGTGATGGCAGCTGTGAACGGAAAATCAATCAGCCGTGGTTAACCCTATGTAACTTACAGTCAATTAACTTGATATAAATTATACTTCCTCACATAAAAATACATCTGATATTTTTCGTTAAATAAGCGAAACTAATACAGAAAATCATGACGGAATTGTTATTCTTTGTTTTACTGTATGATTTTACGTAGCAATTTGTAAGTCTTCTGGGATCGCAAAGGTGTAATCACGCTATACAGGTGATAATCCTTTTGTGCGCTGGGGCCTCTCATACATGACAAGTCAAGTAGACAAAAAACTGCCCAGAGAATTATAATTATAAAATTGGTTTGTTAATAGGTCCCATGATGTCAACGCTCACCTTTTCCCAGCGTATGCCTACAGAATCTCTTTTATTTTGTAGAACTGTTCTGGGGCCGCATTTTCTACGCTGGCAGGCAATGCACTTCATTATCCATGATTTTATGTCTTTTTTGTACCCTGGCCAGAAGAATTTCTTTATTATTCCGTGTAGTGTTCTTGTATGCCCCATATGTCCAGTCATTGGAGCATTGAGACATGCTCTCAAGACATGTGATTTTAGGGAATTGGGGAGTATGTATTGTATTCTGCTATTTTTCAGTGGTAATTGATTGACTTTTCTATACACTATCCCATCCTGGATTAACAAATCTTTCCATAAACGGACGAAAGTACGGAAATCTTCTCCTTCACTCCTCATTTTACTCTTTGGAGGAGCTTCCCCTGATATCAATAATGTTCTAATTTTCTTTAATATGGGATCATTTTTCTGAGCCTCCATCATTTGTCTCTTAGATATTCCCATGTACCACCATTAGTGGATCCAGCGACAACTGGTCCCATTAGTAGATCCAGTCACAGCTGCTGGTCCTATTAGTAGATGCAGCCTGGCCCATCAGTGGATCCAGCTACAGCTGGCCCCATTAATAAATACAGCCGCAGCTGGTCACTAAGTTGATGCATATATGTCTCTCCCATTACACTGTAAAAGAGTGAATTATTTTTTTTGCTATTGGGGGTGGTCCGTTTTTTTGCGTCCTTTCATGATTTAGGACTGAAAAAGGGTGGTTCGTGTCCCGAATCGCGGGTCGGTCCACTTTCTGAATCAGATAATACATTATGTGAATGGAGAAAATTTGGGACTGGCTAAAGGTGGTCCCCATTCCAGGATGGCCCGCTTTGTGAGGCGGTCCGATACCGGGTCTCCACTGTATCAGCCTACATTTATTCATGCCAAGAATATTTTCATCATGCGACTTCGAAATAATCAAAATATAAAATTGGCAATAAACCCTGATTTATCTGCTATTGATATTTATTTTGATAAATATTGCCGCCAAAACGACTTTAAAATGCAGTAGTTTTATTCAACAACTCTCCACTGTGACCCACAAGTTGCGGGGCATGATCATCAGCAATATAGATCATGCATGTCATGTGCTGATCATGTGATGTGGCCGTGTCTATTTCTGACAGTTCAGCAAACAAACGAGCGATGACTGAGCCATGATATGATTTTTCAAGTAGGCCCTTAAGTAGTCCAGAGTCGAGTACACTAGACGGGGCTATTACTGTTGGATGATAATTATATCTCTCTTGAACTGAGATGTTAACATATCTATAGTTTCAGATGCCCGATGTCAGTCGGTAGGCTATACCTGTGGGGTTATCTCAGCTTGTTACTGTCATGGCTGTTGGCAGATTCCCGCTTTGTAGCACAGACTGGCGGTAGCGCGCACAGGGCAAGGATGCTTGTGTATTGGCGTGTATTTTTTATACGCATACCACCATAGAGCTGTCCACATGATGTAGCCTAGATATACATGCGGCATAGGTGATGGGTGGGTCTGTGTGTGTTGTCTGGCTCTGTGTATCTGAGCCAACCTGAGCTGGCAAACTATCAAGCGTGTTTTCTCACTGTGCACAGAATCTCAGAATCTGAGATGACGATGAGTTTTTGTCTGGTGTCATTTTTAGGTAAACTGTTATCAGGTTATAGTACAATTATTCTGTGAGAAGGGCAATCTCTCCCTATCTCTCCCTATACAGGCTCGTGGGTGTAGCACTGGTGACAGCATGATGTAGATGATGTGTTTACAACTGAACTGTGTCAGACTCCTCGGTTTGCGTATGCCACGTTCACGTGACAAAATTAGCATATGGCGTGTTTGACCAAAATTCAAATGGAGACAGTTTGAAAATCAGTCAGCCATAGGGCTTACGATCATAAAACATGTTATATGAGAGTCCTGATTGATGCAGTATGGCCACATATACACGTCATTTTGTTTCATAATTAAACTGAAAGTCATGTTCTGGAAACTCTATACGAGAATATACTTCAATGTGGGAACCTTTAAAAAATGGTCAATTTTACTTAAATAGGGGATCACCTCCCTAATGGGACCACCTTGGCCATAGGTGGTCCGCTTAGCAAGGTTCCACTGTACTTGTATTTTATATAATTTTTTATATGCCTAATATATTTGTCAATTAGCAATAAAAAGAGCATGTACTATGATGTAGTCAATTTTTTAATCAATATTTATCCTTTCTATCTTGATCAGCATTTCATTTTGGTCAGATTCTCAACTATTCACCAGGTGTCCCTGTCGCACAAGATTGTTTGCAAACACTGAACGTGAAATGTGATTCTCTTGACAGTTTTGATCAGCCTCAAGTTTTTACTGCAAGAAAACACCCATTTTTTGGCATTGTCACTCTGATATTTTCTGATACATCCAATTCACAATGAGTGATGAAAATAAAAAGTTTCAAGCCTTATTAAATGGGCAAATAAGGCATGATTTTTTCAGTGACACAGAAATGAGTGACTCCTTTTTGAAACAAGAATTGTTCCCTTCTCTCAGCGATGATGCCTTCACACAAATGAGCAGTAAAAGCAGGCAACTTTTAAAGGCACGAACTTGATCAATTCTATCCACATTTAACATATTCAGAATAAATTTGACCGTTTTGCGAAAGTACTTAACCTTCACAGTGGCGGACCCAATTAGAAGACTGATTAGGGCCCAAAGGCGAAGCCTCAAATTTTTAGTCAAAAGTCAAAGGAAAGGGGTTTGGCTTTGGGGTTTGATTAGGCCTAAACGGAGTGGCTAATCGTACGGGAAAGTTATAATGGGAGTCAATGGGAGCCCGTCATTTCGTAAGCGAGGCTGCCTATAGAGTTACATTATAAAGAATCACGTTCGATTAGCCATCGGTCCCTGCTGTAAGATGCTGAGATAATTTTTGTACAAACCAAGGCATGGGCATGGTCATGGACACCAAGCGGAAAATCCTGTTTTAGCCCCGGGCCCCAAATGAAAACCCTTCACCCCCAGGGGATGGGAATCTTTTTCCCAGAGGCAAATTATTATAAAATATTTGTCCCTCTATAGGGCCTACTACTACCATTACTACTAATCCTACTGGCTTGGCCTCATTTACAGTCACTAATATTTTGAAAATGGGGCCTAACCTATAGCTCCATCCCCCATATAGGCCCCTATTATTAATGAGCAATTGGGCTAAAGCTAAGCCCCATCTCTGATGTCTTATTATTGAGAAATGGGGCTTAAAATATTGACCGTTTAATTGCTTGAAATTGACTTTCACCACCAAAAATTATCCAAGCCCCCTATTTGCTGTTTTTTCCCGGGCCCCAGATGAAAACCCTTTACCCCCGGAGATCTTTTCCCCAAAAGGGAATTAATTATTTTTTAAGATCGCAGGAAAAAATTAAGTTTTAATATTATAGAATGTTTGTTCCCATATACTACTACCAGATTGGCCCTATTTACAGTCAGTAATATATTGAAAATGGGGCTAAAACTATTGCCACATTTCCATTTCATACCGTAACTGAAGGGGGGCTATAAGTATAGATATAAATATCTCAGCGTTGTAAGCAGGGCTAGACAGTAACTGATTGGACCTTCTTGCCCGAAGACCAAGAAAATTTTAAAGGTACTTGCCCCCCAGTGCACAATTTTGAGGCGAGACCGCGTGGCCGATCGTGAATTTAGTGCGGGACACGCTGGCATTTCACCCTTGCGTGGCCGGTGGCCACGCTGCTTTTTCAGTGGTAAAATCTGCTGAGCAGTTCCCAGATTCCCACCAGACGTGCCCGCCACGGCGCCAGTATATGAATGGTCACGTGTAGTCTGATATTGATACGAGGGATGATGACGAGGGTCCGGAGGGAATGAAGGCCTATTTCCTGGACACAAGCCGGGTCAGGCCCTGTATGTCGGCGCCGCTTCCCCAGCAAACAAAACACGGGACGTTTGCCCAGTGTTGTTTTGATGTTGGGTTAGCGTCGTAGTAGCGCCGGCCGTAGACGATGGGCCAACATCAAGGCAACGTTGGTTGGATGTCCCGTGTTTGCTGGGTTCACAGTCAAACTGGCAGGTAACACAACGTTGGCCCAGCTCTCTTTGTTTTTACTCAACATTGTGACGTCGCTCACCTTATCAGGCTAATGACTCGGCTGTCGTCAGGTCGTAGTGGCGTGACATTGCCACATTCCCGTAAACAGGCGATCATGTCGCGGTATCGTTTTAATGCTGGGCCAGCCTTGTAGACGATGGCCCGGCATTAAAGCAACGCTGGGTCAATCTATTGTGTCCGCTAGAAATACAATGCTGGTTTAGCACAGGCCTACCGTTACGGTTACAGGCATTTTAGATTAGTCATTAGACTGCTCATTTAAATGCTGCTCGATTAACACAACACTATGTCAGCACCTTGTGTTTGTTTGACCAAGGAATGTCCCTTGGTTTGACGAATGAATGTTAACATGGTTAAGCTCTGGCTGAATGCATCAACCAGGCCAAGAAGAATGAATGTAAAAACATACAGAAAAAGAAAGGTGTCTGTTATTGGCAGTGATGAGTCCGATTAGTTATATTAATTAAATTCAATTAATGGTAATTTAACTTATATGCCATGTTGATGAGAGAACTCTAATTGACCTACAGTAGGTACTTCGCACATGCTTATAATATTATCTGAAAATGATAATTTAATTTTTTGATGTTTCAATGAGAATGTATTGATGCTTATTGAAAGTAAATTCATAATTAAAGTATATGAACTTTTTTGTTTGTTGTTTGACAATTTCAGTATCCCTGTAAAAAACCTATAAATAATAAAAACGTAACTAAGCAAAAATTAGGAGGATCTCTTTCACAACATTATAAATAACCATAAATGCGCTAAAAAATTGCAACAAAAAAAATAATTTGCCCCTTGCATGAATTTTTTTTATTTAAAACAGTACTCTTTGAAATTGAACAGGACTCTCTGGTTTTTAAAGGAGAGAGTCCTTCTGCCACACTGGAAATTTGTCCTAAAATTGTGCACTGCCCCCCAAATTTATCACTTGCCCGACTTGCCACTGACATGCGTTGTCTGTTGTGAGAGTCGCTGAAATTTAAAATGCTGCAAATTGAAGCTATTGCCCTTGCCTCCACCTATAATCAGTTGCCCCAGCCAATCGGGCAACTGTTAGTGTCGATCCCTAGTTGTAAAGGATAAACTGTTCTGACCTACCACATGGCATATTTTAAATAAAATACCAAGATGACCAAGACGTTATGTTCTTTTATAAAATTGCAAAACTCAAGAAATATAATTTTTGATTTCCTAATTTTTTGTTTAAGCCAAAATCTCTCTGATCAGTAGTCTATCCTTCTAGTGTTAGTTTGCTCTTTCACAAAGATATATTTATCCTGCATTTGTTGAAGCAAATATAATTTTTTTGAGTGGTGGTAAAAGAGTGGATGTAAAAAATTTAAACCTTCATAAATTGTTAATCTATAATTCAATTATATCACTAAGTTTAATCCTTTATTCTGCTACACTCGTATATATACAGTTTTAGGCATATTTTAAGCCAAATAATAATCGTTTTGGATAATCATGATTATATAGTTTGTGCTAGATGAGCAGCCAGTCAAATAATTCAATTTAGAAGATGTATATTTTCAAAATATATAAATATTTTTTGTCATTTGGAGCTTGTCTCAAATTAAACAAATGAGTTGAGCGTTAGCAATTCCAGCTTCGAATGACAAATTGAAACAATTCAGCAGGACAAACGAGGGTTAATATTTTTTTTTTACTTTACACAGAGCATGGCTTCTAGTAATATGGACATGACCCAGGCAGAGGCATTCATTACATCCCAGACCAAGAAAAAGGACAGTGCATTGACAGAAAACCACGGCAAAGTGTTTTTGAAAGTTTGGGGAAATCAGAAAAATAAAATACATGAACAGCTTATGCAAAAATGCACATGGAGCAGCAAGTTAAAAAACATTACTTGGCGCATAGACCTCAAATCCAGTTCCCGACAAGATAATCAGCTGAATGAACCATCAGCAATTATGGAACTTCAACTAGAAAGCAATCGAAGTCAGGTAGGCACATGGCTTCAACATAGAAAATTATTGGTTTGCATAGTTACAGCCGGGAAAAGTTTTTGATTTTATGTTTTTGCTCGCTGGAGCTTTCGAGCTTAGCTACGAAAGGCCCGCAGTTGCTTGTGATGGCCGGCCCAGCTAACTATAGGTCTGGTGGTCAGTCGGATTGAGGTCAGTCTGATTTAATACATCCGGAACAAGAGTCAGAAAGCTGGTCTCGTAGCCCTGTCAAGTAGTCCCACGACCAATACGGACCTGCTGTGACAACCCACATACATCGACTGCACATGCACAGCACTCGCACCGCATATAATAAAAAATCCCATGCATTGAATTTATATGAGTTTTTGACATTTTTAATTGATTAGCTACTCAAATTATGATAAGCACCTCATCTGTAGAACTGAATGCATCTTCGTAAGTGAATTAGGTAATGACAATTTCTTGTAAAAATCTTCAGAACATTTGTAACATGTGGCCATTTCTTATATGATTTTGATGTGCATTTTTCACAATTGAATTTTTTTTAGACAACCTGATTTATCATAGCATTATCACACCTCAACATGCTGAGCCTTCTTGAAATTCAACTGTGTGCTTTCAGATCAAACTATTGAAGGTTTTGGTTAAATCAAATTATGTGTCTATTAACACTTTTCCAGGCTAAAAAAGGTGCTTGAAAGGCATCCAAAATCTGGGAAAAAGTATTTGAAAATTGTCTTCCATA
Organism: Flabesymbios commensalis; assembly: GCA_964017125.1. Taxonomy (NCBI): domain Eukaryota; kingdom Metazoa; phylum Annelida; class Polychaeta; order Terebellida; family Flabelligeridae; genus Flabesymbios; species Flabesymbios commensalis. Next base: position 97,709,638 of record OZ024906.1, on the reverse strand, counting down.
AGTGTGGATGACCAAAATTTGACTGCCTCCTTTCTTAGTTGTTTCAATGTACTAGCACTGAACCCCATTTTAGGAACATTCCACAATCCTTCATAAAGTCTTGAGATGGCAATCTGTAGGATCTTTCATGAAGTCCGTCAGATGCCTGCCTGCCTGCCTGCCTGCCTGCCTGCCTGCCAGCCTGCCTGCCTGCCTGCCTGCCTGCCTGCCTGCCTGCCTGCCTGCCTGCCTGCCAGCCCGCCCGCCCGCCCGCCTGCCTGCCTGCCTGTTTGCTTGTGTGTCTGCTAACATACCGGTCTGCCTACCATTCCACAATCCATCATGAAATCCTGTGGTGACTTTTCACAATCTTTTGGGAAGTCCTTGAGATGAAAGTCCACAATCCCTCATGAAGTCCCTTAGATGCCAGTCCACAATCATGAAATCCCTGAGATGGCAGTCCACAATCATTCATGAAGTTCCTGAGATCAATTCCACAATCCTTCATGAAGTCCCTTAGATGACAGTCTACAATCCTTCATGAAGTCCCCTATTGTCTAGTCATGCGGCGACTACTCTGACAATTTTGCGAAGTTGAGATGACAGTCCACGATCCTTCATGAAGTCTCTGAGATGACAGTCCACAATCATGAAGTCCCTGAGATGACATTCCACAATACTTCATGAAGTCCCTAAGATGCCAGTCCACAATCCTTCATGAAGTCCCTGAGATGCCAGTCCACAATCCGTCATGAATTCCCTGAGATGCTAGTCCACAATACTTCATGAAGTCCCTGAGATGACAGTCCACAATCATGAAGTCCCTGAGATGCCAGTCTACAATACTTCATTAAGTCCCTGAGATGACAGTCCTCAATCATGAAGTCCCTGAGATGACAGTCCACAATACTTCATGAAGTCCCTGAGATGCCAGTCCACAATCCTTCATGAAGTCCCTGAGATGACAGTCCACAATCATGAAGTCCCTGAGATGCCAGTCCACAATACTTCATGAAGTCCCTGAGATGCCAGTCCACAATCCTTCATGAAGTCCCTGAGATGACAGTCCACAATCATGAAGTCCCTGAGATGCCAGTCCACAATACTTCATGAAGTCCCTGAGATGCCAGTCCACAATACTTCATGAAGTCCCTGAGATGCCAGTCCACAATCCTTCATGTAGTCCCTGAGATGCCAGTCCACAATCCTTCATGAAGTCCCTGAGATGACAGTCCACAATCATGAAGTCCCTGAGATGCCAGTCCACAATACTTCATGAAGTCCCTGAGATGCCAGTCCACAATCCTTCATGAAGTCCCTGAGATGCCAGTCTACAATACTTCATTAAGTCCCTGAGATGACAGTCCTCAATCATGAAGTCCCTGAGATGACAGTCCACAATACTTCATGAAGTCCCTGAGATGCCAGTCCGCAATCCTTCATGAAGTCCCTGAGATGACAGTCCACAATCATGAAGTCCCTGAGATGCCAGTCCACAATACTTCATGAAGTCCCTGAGATGCCAGTCCACAATCCTTCATGAAGTCCCTGAGATGACAGTCCACAATCATGAAGTCCCTGAGATGCCAGTCCACAATACTTCATGAAGTCCCTGAGATGCCAGTCCACAATACTTCATGAAGTCCCTGAGATGCCAGTCCACAATACTTCATGAAGTCCCTGAGATGCCAGTCCACAATCCTTCATGTAGTCCCTGAGATGCCAGTCCACAATCCTTCATGAAGTCCCTGAGATGACAGTCCACAATCATGAAGTCCCTGAGATGCCAGTCCACAATACTTCATGAAGTCCCTGAGATGCCAGTCCACAATCCTTCATGAAGTCCCTGAGATGCCAGTCCACAATCCTTCATGGAGTCCCTGAGATGCCAGTCCACAATCCTTCATGAAGTCCCTGAGATGACAGTCCACAATCCTTCATGAAGTCCCTGAGATGACAGTCCACAATCATGAAGTCCCTGAGATGACAGTCCACAATACTTCATGAAGTCCCTGAGATGACAGTCCACAATCATGAAGTCCCTGAGATGACAGTCCACAATCCCTCATGAAGTCCTTGAGATGCCAGTCCACAATCCTTCATGAAGTCCCTGAAATGGCAGTCCACAATCCTTTATGAAATCCCTGAGATGACAGTCCCCAATCACGAAGTCCCTGAGATGGCAGTCCACAATCCTCAATGAAGTCTACAAGATTCCATGTATATAACCTAGCGCGATATGGTTGTGAATTTACCCAAGCAAAAATACTGGAAGAAAATTGTGAACTGTTTGAGTAACTTGATTTGTAAAAATGAATGAATCTGGTTTTTACACGAACTGAACTCGGGCAGGATAACCTTCTGTGGAAGGTGATGGATTGAATCAGAGAGGAGCACTGCCCTTTCGACACAAGCTTTGAAATTTAGCGAGTGAGCTAGGAAGAAATATTTAATACTGAAATAATTTGAACGTGTATCCGAGCAAACACGAGACATTGAGCCAAGTTGGCTTAATGTTGGATTACTGTCTGCGACGCTGGTCCAACATTAAACAGCATTAGTTCAATGTCTCGTGTTTGCTGGGTATGGTCTTCCCAGCAGACCCAAGACGTTGAAACACTGTTTGTTTAACGTTGCTCCAGCGTTGTAGACGATGGACCAGCGTAAATCCAACATAGATTAGGCCATACAAAACACGAGACTTTCACCCAATGTTTGTTCAACTTGGACCAGCGTCGCAGAACATTAAACCAACATTGGGTGAATGTGTCGTGTTTGCTTGTACGTCTTGTGTCTGCTGGGTTGGTTCTTTGCATGGTGACGTACATTTACACATTCTACTTTTCTATGGTTCGAGACACTCATGATGTTTAATATCATGCGAATAACCAATGATTTGTTTGTTTATTGTTCTAGGAAACAGACATAGTTCAATTTGAAATGAATGAAGAAAAGCTGAGATCAGTGCTGCATAGCTTAAAAGACATTGAAGACCAAATTGAACAGCACTGTCAAGTTTGAGTCATTTATTCAGTAACACATTTAATTTTTCACAAATTATCATAAAGGGGCTGAGTCACCGTGGGAACCTGGTCACACAAATATTGTCAGGGCAAGGCACCCATCTCCTTTAAAAATAATGACAGATTAACAGTATAGGTGGCCCCACAACCAGAGCAATTTATGTTGACAGATGTGATCAGCAGCTCGTAATGATGTTGAAACCTTTACATGCTAGTGGCGCATAAGTCCGTACCAGCAAACACCGATACGTTCACCCAATGTTGGTACAATGTTGGCCCATCGTCTACGATGCTGGCCCAATATTGTACCGACGTCTCGTGTTTGCTGGGATATGTGTAGCAAAGTATGTATTGTAAAGAGAGTCATTTCATAGAAAATAATACACAATAACGAGGTAATAAACTTTTGTTTATTTAATTTATGATAAATTATGTACTTTGATATTTTATAAAAATAGATGTAATTTTGATTCGCCGTGAGCTAAAATTGTAGTAGTTATTCTCAACCACTGTAAATGTGAAGATGATGCAAATTCTGGCACGGTCAAGGATTTATACTAGGAGAAAGAAGTCACTGGAAAAAATCAAGTACTATACCAATATTCATTACGAATAGATGAAATATAGGCCTATATCTTTGCATATGCATGGACAGACATTATATGTACATGTATATATGCATAGAAAATTATTAGTCAAATCGCCAGCAATTTAAAGATATGTACATACAGTAACATACAGTGGTCTGATATGAATGAAGTCATTATTGAGGCAGCGACTTTTATTTGTTGATATAGTCAAGAAAGTACAAATTTATTGGTATTATAGTAGTAGGCCCTACGTGCTTGTGGATTCCTCAGTCAATTCTGAACCAATTTTCATGAAATTTTGCACACACTATTGTCTAGTCATGCGGGGCCTACTCCGACAATTTACAGGGTATTTCAGAAGTTAGACGAAATTCTGAGACGGAAATTAATGGGTTTATAGCGGGTGACATTTTTATTTATTTATTGCATGTTAAATAGACTAGCATTTAAACTGTACAATATTTTTCAATGAAATGTTCGGGATAGGCGCCGCATCACTACAAAATAGTGCTTGTACAATGTCATGACAATCGGTTGAGAATTAAAAACAGCGAAAATCATTCACCACGGTTAATGAGAATCATTTTATGGGCTACTGCAATGGCAGTATCTGCTTACTTTTCAAGTAAGCAGATACTGCCTTTTGGCTTTGTAGAGCGGTATTGTACACTAAGGGTTTGAAGTGATTTGCAATCCGGACATTGAAATAGAGATAATGTATGGTGACAATGGAGACATACTGTACATAGCAGATAAAATGCCAACCGATGTGTTCAATTATGCAAAAGGAAAATGTACTCCATCATGTGAATCCACTGTTTTTGCTCAGTTAGATAATTTATTATAAACATGTTCACGCTATTTGATTATTGAGGGTTTAATTGTTAACTCAACATCAGGACTTTAGTACTGAAAGGGTTTTGTTAACGTACCATTCTTTTACTGTTTAACATGAGAACCGTTGATGAAAAACGTAATCCTTTCTTGACTGAAATCTGTTTTTAAATGAATGGCATTCAGCTTAATATAAAAATGTGCTTTAGGGCTGAAACGGTCAATTTGACGTCTACCATTATTTCATTGTTTAACATGAGAAACATTTTGATGGAAGTGAAATTGTTAAAAGTAACAAAATTCGTCAGTTGGTAACTGATCTTGGGGTACAGAAAATTGTTTTTTGAATTCTATAAATACTTTTCTGTTGTTAACACATTAATGTGCAGGTTGAGTATACTTGGGCTAGGCTATAGTTAGATCAATGAGAATGTAAGATTTGACGTTCCAAAGACGTGTATACAAGATTATAAATGCTCGCTTTTGTTTTACTATTACTGTTACATATTTTATATGTATAGTGATCAATATGGTTTTCTAACTGACCAATGTTGGCTCAATGCTGGGCCAGTGTCGTAGATGTTGGACCAACATTGAGCCAACGTTGGTACAAATATGACTATCTACACTATATTTAACATTCCGCCAGAGACACAGAACTGAGATATATTGAATAAAATATATGTGATATCAGGAGATTTGTTCAAATGTTTTCTTCGATTACTTCAATAGCACAATATGTGCGATTTGGATGTTTATTATTATGCACAGTAGCCCTAGTTATCATTTTCACTATATTTAATAATCTGGTTCCTATAAATAATCTAATAATGAACACACCACAAATGTATTGGAAAAAGAAACACATCGACTGAAAAGGTGACAATAAATGTCCCTTTTACCCTCTTAACACCTTCATTTTATTTTTATTCACCCTGAGGTGTGATTTGCTCACACGTTCCTCACAACAAGGTGAATAAAAATGACCTGGTTTTAATTAACCCTTGAAGAGCTGAATTAATTTGAAAAAACATCGCAACCAAAGGGTTTTTTTTACCTTGAAATCGTCATAAATGTCTTAGTTAGCTCTTTCCGATTCATTTGAATACCTATGTTAGGGGTCTACGGCCATTAGAAATATTATCTCCTCTTACAGTGAAGATCGACTTTAGTCGTCAGAATCTGACGTCTGCAGACGTCAGATTCTGACGACTAAAGTTGATCCCCGCGCTGTAAGGGTTAAATGAAATGGAAGGTCATAACGTCCTTATTGTGATTGATAAAATGGTTTTTTTTTACTAAATTGAATTAGTTTGTTTAATCTATTCCACGTAGTGCTTATATTCGACAAGAGTGCTTTAAGGGTTATATAAATGTTCAAGATTATTAATTTTAAAGTCGTAAATTATTGAAATTTTACATTCCCCACGATATGGAGATGTGCATGTGATTTTTTCAAGGTTTTACGGAATTTCAAAATGGCCGCCATGTAGGAACTTTATAATATTTTGCTGGCGCAAAAAATCAAAAATTGAAGTCAGAAATAATGTGCAGGTGATTTTACTGAAAATAAAAAATGGCCACCACAAGTACATTTTTAAAATATTTTTGACCGCAAAAATTAATGGCGGGGGATGATATAGGACTTCAGGCCTCTTGTTTTTATAGACGTTCGTGATGACATATATACATTATTACATTATAAGTCTATGAACATCTCTAGCCACATTGATGACATGTACACAAATCACTGTTATTGGTATTGAAATGAGTGTTTAAACATCAAGATTTGCAAATGTTTAGTCTCAAATTAAACAAACATAAATAATTTTCACCGACCTGAATTTGTGTATCGCTACCACTTCAAGTGGGTAAAACTTTATTTCACTTAGCGCTTTAAGAGTTATATGACCTGATTTATTGAAACACACAAGTGTAATATAGTACATGGACATGCAGTGCCTAATCAGAAATAAAAACATAGGACGTTTTTATTTTGATGTGATTATACACGCATCGATTATGTTTTTTTATTCAACTAATTATATTCGAAATATCCTATGCTATGCTGTATGGTGCGAAATATATGCCTAAATACGAGCAGTGTGTTTTAAAAGGTTAATTCAAGCGAAACATATTTTTTTTTACTCTCAATTTTATTATAAGATAGGCTGGTAGATAGTAGATAACACTCCATCATAGTTGACGACTTATGCGCAATAACAAAATTGACCTGCCATATACAGGATATCGGTCGACAATCACAATATTGTTTTTAATTAGACATGAATATTCTTTTGTGTTTCAGGGGCGGATCCAGATTTTTTTTAATTGATCTGATTGAGAAAAATCGATATTTAGGTATCAATCAAAGCAAATATTTGGGAACTAGCACTCAAAATTTACTTGGCTAGTGCCCCCTTTCTGGACCCGCCCCTGTGTTATCATGTGCGTTTCATATAAATAGCTGACAAGATTAGACCTTCCAGGAGCGGATACACAATTTGAAAAAGGGGTGTCCTATTGGTATTTGGTTGGTTCTCCGCCAAATATTACAATAATATGTGTCAAACGGTGATTTTTAGTCTTTCTTAGCAATGTAGGGCCTACATTTTGGGTGTCTAAATATGGCCTATCGATATTTGGGGAAGTCAAAATGTTTTTCACGGAATTTAGTTTCTGACCTCCGCCACCCTTTTGATCCATCATGCACCGCCTTCTGATATCTGTAGTCCGATTATATCATTATCATTGATCAGCAATATCTACTGTTTGACCTGACCTATATATACCTGGTGACAGCTTTTTATTGCGATCAGAGTGTATTGTGTAAGGTGGGCGGGGGCAGTGGTTGAAGCTGCCTGCTTGGAAAGTCGGAGATCGCGGGTTCAAGTTTCAAAGAAACAAGATTTAGTCCCCTCTCACTCGTTAACTTGCAATATTGTGAAGAACCTCCGTGATCGAGAAGTAGCGTGCTCGGCCTCAGACCACCAGGGCTCGAATTGAGACTCCTGTGTCTGGAGGGCATTGTCATCTCACCATTTTCAGGAGGTTCCTGTGGCTCAATTCAGCTTATATATAGGCACAAAAGTTTTAATTTCATATCATTTTGCCGGGTAAGGTCTGCCCCAGCGGACTCTATCTTGGCACAAAGACTGTGTAGGCCTACAGTCTTTGACACTGGCCAAACATCACCCAATAGGCCATTCGAGTTTTCTGGGTTGCTCGTCATGTGATAACGAGAAATAAACGTGTTCATAGTTTGATGTCATATGGGACTCCCAGCAAGCACGGGATGTCACACAGTGCTGGCTCAATGTCTTCCCACCGTCTACGACGACGGCCCAACATTAAGCCAACATTCGGTCAACGTCTCGGTGTTTGTGCGGGCCGTGCCATGGTGATAAACCCTGCACTTTGATGCAAAGAAGATAATCTAGACACAGCTCATTGTGTTACTTCGCTAATCAAAGATAAAGGAAGGTCAAATGTCATTTGACAATAATAGATCGCAATTCTTAATGAGGACACATGACACCAATACATTAAATTAAATTATACGTCAATAATCGAGCCGTGTAGCTGGGTGTTTTTCCCCAAAAGTCATTTGTGGTTGTTTAAATCTTGCAAAATCATAACTTTTATAGGCCCAGTCAACCTGTAGACCTAACTAGCATGATACCATTTTCTTTTTACAAACGGCTAGATATATATAAATAGGCCATATGTCTATGCCTACCGGTACTATTATATTACTTTAATTACCTTGTAATTTCGTTATCTTTTTTTTTTTATTAATAATGTTTCTCAAAAGGAAATTGTTCCGCAAAATCCTATATATATTTTTCCATGCAGTCCCTTTGATTTGACAGTGATAATTGATAATTGAACTCTATATGGGCGGGCGACGCTTTTAAAGTTTTTCGAATTTTCTTTACAATGATTTAAGCACCTGTGGTAACACTAAATTATATATCCAGGGTAATGAAGCACATTTGTTCGGGTCTAAATAAAATTAACATGAGGCCAGCGTTGTTCTCAACTTTAAGCATTTGAAACGCTGATATCTAAGCATTTTACACCATTTAATTTCATCTTCTATTTTATCATTAAGCCTATTAATATATATTGTGCCAACCTTGCTGGGCCTATCTACAGAATAATTGTCATTTCCATTATAGTTGCCAGACGCGTAGCCAGGGTTATTAGCATGTGTACTCACACAGCAAATGCTGTATTCTGTATTCGTTTAAACGCCTTGTTGACTTTAACTGCCCATTTAATGTAATATGTGTCTGGTGTTCCATGCGAATAGCCGTAGCTTATCGATTTAATCAATAAAAGAGCGAAAAATATTTGTGTATCTTGGCTTATTTTTTTTACATTTCTGAACTGCGCCATTCGACATGCCAAACAAGTACGGTAACAGAAAAAAGCCACAAGACGGATAATACTTATTGATAATAATAAGCCTGTATAGAAATTAATATACAAACCAAGACCATAGATTGCGGTCGCGACGCGGCAAAAACAGCAGCACAAGATCAAGAATTATAAAGCCTAACTATTATCAGATTATGTTATCCAGCCGGGCGATCACCCACCCAGCAGAAACGAGACATTGTCTGTGACGTTGGTCCAACATTAAAACACCATTGTGTTTGCTGGGCAGGAACATGGTGTCATATATTCACACATAGTCGTCACCGTGTGTATAATTTGTTCACAAGGCCCGCCGGCGACGGAAATAGGCCTCAGCCTCTAATCATCGTTTAAAATTAAAAATCATTTGAAACAAGAGCATACTCAAAAATAGCACGCCACCATTATTGAAATTGTCCGAGAACTGGTTATTAGCAGCATGCAGAACAAAAAACTGCACATTTTGTTCAATAGTAATGGTTTAGCTATCTGGCAAGGTTTTCCAGTTATTACGCATATTGAAGTCACAACAGAAGTGTGAAGTAAGTGACAGCAGGTCGGCCATTTTAAATTTGATGAAGTTGAATTTTTTCATCGTATATCCCTATCTGAAACTGCACATTTTGTTTAATAGTAATGTTCTAGCTGTCTGGTCTGGTTTTCCACATATTACGCATACATGTATTACAAAAATAATGCCCGATAATTTTTGGCCGCCATGACCTACTTTCTGTGCAAATCTTGCCCAATTTCAAACTCATGTGAGCTATTAGTGAAATGGATATATGGTATGAATTTTTGAGCGATATATAAAAAAATGTTAAGTGAATCGCGTTAAGGGAAAATGTGTCGATCGGAAGTGGCCGCAGGTCTGCCATTTTGACTTTGATCAAGTTGAAATTTCTCATGGTAGATTACTCCTACCAGAAACTGCACATTTTGCTCCATAGCAATGGTCAAGCAATCTGGTCCGGTTTTCCAGATATTACGCATATTAAAAAAAATAATGGCCGATAATCGGCCCCCATGACCTAGTTTCTGTCCGAATATTGCCCAATTTCGAACTCATCCGAGCTATTATTGAAATGGATATAGGGGGCCCACGGTGTAAATTTTTGAGCAATACATAAAAAAATGTGGAGTGATTTTCGTTAACAAAAAAAATTGTCGATCGGAAAAAAGTCAAGGTCATAGGGGTCACAGAAAGATCAAATGTGAAATTTGTCAAGCATTAGTCATGATTAACCAGACTCTGTATGTGAAGTTTGATGTGCATTCAACTTACGCGAAACATGTTATAGTGCTAAAAGTGGCGGACAGACGAACGGACAGACGGACGGACCAGCCTGATGATGACAATAGACATCCGCCAAAATATTGGTAATTATTCATCATGCAATTCTTATTTTGAAAGGATATAGATCTATTGATTGATTGCCACCTACTGTGAACGCCAAAAACATGTTTTTTAACATAATATTCATAGCTACATGATTACGATTTCTTGCAACGATATATTCTAAATTGATTTCATAGTGCTGTTGTAATAAATTACGGAGTCATTTGTCTGCACATTCATACTGCACGGTTAACCTGTTAACAGTGAACATATTTACTTATACTAGGTTATATACCACTATAGTCTGTCCAACGGTGGAGGATTTTCCAAAATGAAAGTTAACATTCGTTGATTAGGCCTGCTCAGTCAATTCTAAAGCGATTTTCATGCAAGTAGGCCTACTGTCATTTGGTAGCTGACGAGGTCGCCGGTCACAGCCTGACCAGCTGCCTATTGAAAAAAACAGATGCATCTGTTCGATGTTTGGCCGCAGGAATCGGATTGTTTAGTGGTCTACAATCAATTTGTGACGCTTTTAGGGTCATGTTAAGAAAATATAAACAATTCAAATAAACAATTCGAATCGAGCGAGTATGATCAGTATATACAGTCGCTATTGTGTTTAATGTTTTTGCAGCTGCAAACAACATTCAGCTTTCTGTCTGGAAACGCAGTGCCGTTCAGTCATTTGGCACCTGTCCTGAAAATGTCATTGAAAAATATTGTATAGCTGAAAAGTTAGAACGTTTGAAATATCTAATTATGACGCCCCTCTATAAACCTATCATAAACTTAATTCTGGTTTATTCTCAGAATTGTGTTACATGTCAAAATGGTCAAACTATTGAAATACTCACTGGAATTCCCGAAATTTGTCGCCAAATGACTTGATAATAATGGTTGTAAAATTTTGTAAAAATCAATGGAGAATTGACTCAGTAATACCCGAAAAGCTAACTTTCCTTTTGGACTTCCACCGTCGGACAGACCAGGCCTATATATAGGCAGTGATTTATTGTCGCAACGAGTGATCAGGGCATGTGTTTTAAGTGGTGATAAAGTCAATATCAGTTTTGTTTTGCACTCTTGTGTTATAATGTAATTAAACTGTTCTCCTTCGTGTAGGACCTATACTTTCTGTAAAACAGATCAGATACAAACAGATAGGGCCTGAGCAACATCTCACAGATTTTTTTCTAAAACTGTGAACCGGTCACAAACTTGCTCTGGATCCGCTACAGCACTGAAGTACAGATTAAATGTTGCATTTTGATGAGATTTGAATGCTCTATTAAATATATCCTAAAATTAATTATTCTTCACCCTTCCATACAATGTGTACGCACGTGCGTACTGGCGTATGTCTGGCTACGCGCCTGGTCGCATCAAACAACAAAATAGATGTACAATATAGGCCTACGGGAGGGGGGGGGGTCGTTTTATTACTTAAGAAAGATATTTATTCACTATAAAAGTCAGGCCCTACGTTTTTTAAATTTGTGTCAAATTTCAAACGTAATGTCCCAGTAAAAATCGTGATGCTAACCCGGCACCATGACCAGCGCGATTGCCTCAATGCTGGGCCACATTTCCAGTTATGTCCCGACATTGATGATGCATTGGGGAACGTTCTTTTTTTGCAGCGTCATTATTTTTAATTCCGCTCCAACATTGACGATGTGCTATGGACTTACAGCCTATGTCAATTATTCCTACCTTGAACTCTCTGTTTTTTAATCAGTTACCGTGGACCGTAATAATTTAAAAGCTATCATAGCCTATGTGACGGTCATCCTAAGAAACACATAACATTTATAGGCAAATACATTTATACGATGTTGGGCAACGTCGTTGGGCCGACGTTGTATAAATGTTATACACTGACTTTGTCTGTGCTTGCTGGGATAAGCAGGCCGGTCACATGTATGAAAGGGGGAGTAGTGCAAGAGCATTAGTGAAAAAAACACAGGAACCTGGAATAAAATTGCAGAAAGCAGATTTTTTCAGGAATGATACCTGGACATCCCCCCAGACGAATTCCGAAAATGCCCCAAAAATCCCCCTTGTGCATTTTTTTTAATTCAAGATGCCGCCACCATGTAACGCCATTTTCGAAAACAGGGGTATACCCTAATTCTTCACCTTTGTAGTTAGGAAAAAAATATTTTGGTGTCTTTACTTATGTTTTAAGGCACAAAGAGTTGATACAGATGAGCAGAAATGATATCAGCACTTTTCTCAATACCAAAAATCCAAGATGGCCGCCATATTGTTCTGATTATGTTAAGCGATCTCTTAAAAAACACGAAAATATGAGATATCTATCTCGTTGTTGAACCTAAAATGTATTTTTTGGCCAAACCCATGGAATCTAACACTTATTTAGATCACCATTATTTTATTATATTGAATTTATCAACATAAATCTCACATATAGTTCATTCAAAATAACACCAGGTAGCGCCATTTTAAAAAAAAGGGTTATACCCCAATCCCCCACTTTTGAGGTTAAAACAATGATTTTCGTGTCTCTACCTATGTTTTAAAGTACAAGGAGGTTATCCAGATGATCAGAAATAATATCAGTACTTTTCTTAATACCACAAATTCAAGATGGCCGCCATAATATTTTGTTAACTCACTCTTTTTAGAACTCTTTCTGGGGCGACTGCTCTTTCAGTTTGCGTTGGTTACAAACGACCATGATATAAAATCCGTTCCCAGACTGTAGATTCCACACCCTCCTGTACAGCAAAATATGCTCTGTATCATAATGGAGTTTAAACACGAGGCATTCATCCAATGCTGTTTTAATATGGGCTGACCGTCTTCGACGCTGGCACAAAAATTAAACATAATTGGATTAATGCCCCGTGTTGGCTGGGGCAGTAGGTGACGTTGAAGGGAGGCTTTCTAGCAAAAATCAATTACAAGATAAGGACTTGCGCCTCACACGTTACATGTACATGACATCTTTGATAATCGTCCTGTAACAATGCTCTTTTAAATACTTACTTTTGTCCTTGATCTGCGAATATCAATATGTTTAATATCATGAAATATATCATTTAAATATCAAGATATTACATTTTGAATATTAGGATATATATAGTTCGAAATGAAGTTATGGCATTGTATGGTGTTGTAATGAGATTATTTTACATCAGAATATCGGAATATGACATTAAATTATTTGATGTCACAGTTTATCGTCAGGATATGATATCTTTATGTCACGATAATATGAGGACAAGAAACATTAACGTCATGATATGGTTTTGTAATGTCCAAATATTGCTCTTTATTATAGTAAAATGACGTTATGATGTCTGGATACATCTTTATAAATGCAGGATATGGTGGTTAAGCATCACGGTATGGTATTAAAGTGACAGGATCTTTTAGTGTATTGTCACGATATTAAATATCATGATATAGCATATTAACATCACAATATGACATTTTAGTGTAAGAGGAAATGAAAGTAAAAGAGGGTAAGGCCACATGCTGTTCAAAGAGCATGTGTCTTAACGCTATCTAATTACTTCCATTTTATTGAATCTTCCGAAGTGCTTTTGTTGTTTGCAGTTTTGGAGTACCGGTATTTGAGCAATGTAGAGGCCTTTACTTACTGAATTACATTGCGATATATATGTTGAACTGACATGTGCCAGCCTGATATTGGAATGTTCTATGTCGATTCTGTATTACCATATGGTAACGTGCGTCTGTCAATATAATGTTATTGAAATGTTATACCTTGACATGACAATATAATATCCTGACATTAAAATGCCATATCCGGACTTCAAAGTGACAAAGCCTGACATTCTATGGTCACATTAAAATATTGTAGTGTCATATTCAGTCATTATAATGTCACATTAGAATGCCGCCAAGCCCGCCATATATTGATTTGATAATGTCATATCCTATCATAAAAAATTGAATATCTTGACTTTCAAATCTTATTGTGTGATATAAAAGGACAAAATTTGGACATTATAATACCAACTCATGACGTTAAAGTGTCATATTCTGATAAATTACAATCCAATATCCTGGCATAAATATGCCAGATCCTGACTTCGAACTGTTTCTTATGTTTTTCCTGTTTTAATGTCATAATCCGACAAGTCTATTATACAATATTCGATATTAAATAGCATGTAGTCATTATAATGACACACCATCACATTACAATGCTATATTGTGAATGAATCAATGAATGAAATCTTATATAGCGCATGTATCCAGCCGGCGGCTGTTCAGAGCGCTGTACATCGAGAGTAACTTTGCAAGGCCTGTTATCATTCAAATTCCAACTCAGTCTCCTGGGAGATATACAGCTGAGCTGCCATTGAGGCGCATCAAGCTATTTTCATTCCAAGCGAATTCGCCTTATGTGCCAAGTACTCACACATTGTGGATTTTCTGGGGTCTCGCTGGATGGAAACTGCGCCTACGTCCATTGAGGTTCTTTTACGTCCAACTCTAGGTCAGTCAGACGAGCCATCTGATTTACGTGGTTCTCTGAGCCCCACGAGTGTATACAGCACCTGGCAGTCACCAGGCGGTCACCCATCCAATTATGAACCGGGCGCGACGTCGCCTAACTTCAGTGATAGAGCCAATCACGATGAGCGAACGCCGTATTCCGTATATATTGTGACCTCAATGTGTCATTTCATCAATGTATAACGTCACATCATAATATTCAAGTACCATATCCTAATATTCAAATGTCATATCCTGACATTAAAATGTCATAGTGATGTTAAAATGATATATCACGAAATTGTAATGCATTTCGTGATAATATGATGTATATCTTTTCATTTAATACAGCAACGTGATGTTTAGCCACTATATACTGCCTTTATAAAGCTGTATTGAGCCATCATAACGTGATTTTGCTATATTAAACACCAATGTTTGGACATTATATTACATATCATGATATTAAAGTGTCATATCCTGATATCATATTCATATATCCTGACATAAAACTATCATATCCTGACGTTAAACGTGTTCAATCTGGTGTAATATTGTACTTAGCTCTGTTATTATGTACATTCACAATAATAATCACAACTAATACTCAACCAAAATCGAAAAACATTTTATATAGGCCTACTATATAAAATACCTACATTGGAATTAGTCGCTGTGTTTGAAACTGGAATTTCCTCCGCTATCTCAAGCTTCAAATGAATGAAAAATACCCTTATATTTAAAGATGAGAGATGTTAGAATTTTTAATCAATGATTTCTGACATATGATATTTTGGCAGCCATGTTGGATTTTGTGTTGATAAGCACATTCTATTTGAAAAAATAGTGATAGAAATATATTCTAGATTCCATGGCCCTGAAAAAAAAGTTTTAACATGATGATTATGGCATGTACGTGATTTTCTGAGGGGGGGGGGGAGACTCTTCACATAATGGTCGCCATCTTGGATTTGTGGAGATAAGAAAAGGAATGATATCATTTCTGATCCTGTTGATGAGCTTTTTGTGTAAAGGCACCAAAATTTTTTTTTTTAACTGTAAAAGTGAGGAATTGTGGTATATTCCTGGTTTTTTTTTGGAAAAATGAAGTTATATGGTGTTACTTAACATTAAACTACCGGTATGTGGGATTTATGTTGATAAATTCAATATAATAAAATATTGGTGATCTAAATAAGTGCTAGACTCCATGGGTTTAGACAAAAAATACATTTTAGGCTCAACAACGAGATAGTTACCTCATATTTTCGTTTTTTTAAGAGATCGCTCAACATACTCACTACATCAATATGGCGGCCATCTTGGATTTTTGGTATTGAGAAAAGAACTGATATCATTTCAGATCATCTGGATGAACTCTTTGTGTCCTCAAACATAAGTAGAGACACCTAAATATTTTTTTCGAACTGCAAAAGTGAGGAGTTATGGTATACCCCTTTTTTTCGATAATGGCGTTACATGGTGGCGGCCATCTTGAATTAAAAAAAATGCACAAGGGGGATTTTTGGGGCATCTTCGGAATTCGTCTGGGGAGATGTCCATGTATCATTCGTGAAAAAATCAGCTTTCTGCAATTTTATTCCAGGTTCAACCCTAATGCTCTTGCACTAGAGGGGGCGGTCGCACCCACGCTTTTGCTGGCATGTCACTTTTCTGAACCACCCTTGGCGATAGCCTACATTTACAGTGTTTATGATCTGTCGTCATGTCGTCAGAATTGACGACAAGCTTCCCCCTCTGACGAAAAAACATTCCATTCTGACGACAATGATATATATAGACAAATTTTATTGAAAAATGTGTTGTTTTAAAGCTTAAAATGTACCTTTAGATATCACTAGAAGACACCTGAAGCCTTCTATGAAACAAAAAAATTTCAGTGGAGCATGCCCCGGGACCCCCCTAGAGTTGTGATCGCCTTTGGTGGCCGTTCACCGGATCCCGCGCCTGCGTGCTGACTCCAACACCAGCTTTGGAGTCAGAATCTTCATATTGTCTGACTCCGACATAGCCAGAAACACTGATTTACATGTGCGCCCACCTTTTCAAAAGTCTGGTGATGGCTCTGATAATCATCAGTTTACTTAAAAACATGTATATATGAATATACGCAAACGGTGTTTAGTTCATGGTTAAAGCGACACAATCAGGCAAAAATCATAAAAACAGTATTTTTATTTTGGCATCCTAAATCCTAATATGACCATATGATGTAAACATGTCCATAGACTATAGAACTGTAAAAGTTTTTTAATTTTTGTGTTGCGCATTTACCAGTTAAGCGAGATATAAAGACGAAATTCTCGTATTTCTTCTTTTGGACATACATGTCCAAAATAAGAAATCAGAAATCTGTATTTTCCCATATCACACGAAAAATAAACAATATTTGTATTTTCTCCCCGAGATTTTCTCACACGATTAAGTCACATAGGGCCTATGTAGGCCTATATATAACATTATAATTATGTAGCTTAATCAATCTACAGCAACAGTGCGATATTACAGTGGCGGATCCAGGTTCTGAAGAAAAGGGGCGCCCGGAGTTTTGGGGGCTTAGGCCTACTTCTTAAAATTTCTTGGTAAGTTTTAGCCAATCATTATCTAGGGGACTTTTTAAAGTATTTGGTGAAAATATGGGGGCGCCTGCTCCCTCTCCCCCATGAATCCGCCACTGTATTATTGGATGTTAGGAGCGCGCGGCGCGGGGCCCTGCGCGAAATTAACGTTCATACTCTGGTCTCAACATTGAGAAGGGAGAAACAATGCTGCTTCTCTGAAAACCCCACACGCGTGAACAGCGGGGTTCGAAACCGGGACGCATGCATGACTGGCGCTCTAGCCATTGCGCCAGGTCCCCTTCTCTGGGATGATAGTAATATGCCTATACCGATATATTATAGGGGGGGGGGGGCTAATAGTAGGCCTAAATAGGTTCTAATAACTAGCAGGGGCCTACGTAGGCCTACGCCAACTTAATGAAAACCACTGCAGATACAGATACAGATACTGCACAGAGTTTTAGAAGGGCCTAATAATTACCAGCTTACGCGAGCAAATGTGTAATCGAACATGAAATCCCATAGGCCTATTTGTAGACAAAAATATAACTAACTTGGACTTAGTCATGTGCCATCATGATATCATGCCATGGTATTGGAGATAAAATGTAGCCCAAAGCTTGTTGCACCTGATTTATCGGAACGTACCCGAGCAAGATAATCATTTCACTTGCTACACCAGGCTGGTGGCCGCTTCCGGTAGACCCAGCACTTGTTTACCCGCCGGCCGCTGTCTGTTTTGCTCGAAAATTCTCTCGTGTTTCGACTAATTTCTGTAGTCGGAACATGACGATGGAATCATTTTTTAACTTTCTTAATTATTTGGACGATTCTGAACCAGTTGCCCGTTTTCAGCGGTTGTGTGGGGTACAGGTAGCTCATAGTTACAGAGCGGGCACCGGTCCCGGCGAGACCGCGATAAACAGGACGCCGCCGACCAACATCATGCCAGTTCATGAAAACGGTACATTTTCGACGTCGAAGCTGCAAAAAGACAACGCCAGGGTCATCTCTTCTAAGACAAATGGTGTGAAATCTAAAATACAAGGTGATAAAAAAAATTCCAATGATAACGTCAATTAATCAATCATAGTCAATGTGAATGTGTAACAGTTAGGCTAAAACTTATTCTTATATTTATAATCAAAATTAAAGTTATAATAAATTATAATTATACTGATAATTATAAAATAATAAATAAGCCTTTTAGGGCCTATAAGGTTATTATTTATATTGACAAATTGACTATTGTAGGGCAGTAGGCCTAGTATTAGTGATAATAAATTAATAGTGTTTAAAGAGTTGATTGATTGGGATCTTCCGGTCACGCTTGTTGCGAAAAATGAATGTCATATTTCAATCATCGAATATCCTTTTAAATACGGATACATCAGTGTTTTATTTTATTCTTCACTGAGAAGTAAACAGGGCACACCAGAGGTGTGTTTTATGTTCTATTTATTTTTTGTTCATTGCATTTTACTGTTGATATTTTGATCACTTTCTGGATCATCTATTTTGAGTGGGCGATAATCGGACGATATTTGGTAATTGTGTGCACCTTGCTGCTTGCGATTCGATTTTAAGTTACTGTTAATATTTTGATCACTTTCTGGATCATCTATTTTGAGTGGGCGATAATCGGTCGATATTTGGTAATTGTGTGCACCTTGCCGCTTGCGATTCGATTTTAAGTTGTAGTTTAATCAGCCTAATTAGGTTGGTTCTATATCTGAACGGCAAAATTGTATGATTCTCCATTTAAGCCTTTAGGCATTACATTTGCAAAATAAGGCTATGCCTATGGATTCGCGAAAGTTTAAATTGCGGTCCTCCCGTCCAACCCTGTTCAGCTTGCAGGCTGTTGAGCCGCTTTTGCCATATTAGAGTCCACTTTCCTCGCCTTATGTCCCAATTAGTATAAGAGTATCAAGTGCCATAGGGTTTTTATAATTGATTGAGTGAAGGATGGAGTCAAGGACGGAAGGAGTGAAGGAAGGAGCACTGGAGGAAGGTGTGGAGTGAAGAACGGAAGGAGGGAAGGAAGGAGTGGAGGAAGGACTCAGGAGTGAAGGGAGGAAGGAGAGAATGAAGAAAGGAGTGAAGGAAGGAACCTTCTGGGAGGAGTGAAGGAAGGAATGAGTGACGAAAGGAGTAAAGGAAGGTAGGAAGGAACCTTCTGGGAGGAGTGAAGGAAGAAAGGAGTGAAGGAAGGTAGGAAGGAACCTTCTGGGCATCAACTAAATAATGCAAAACTATGAATATAATGCCCAAAAAACAACGAAAACAAATTCTAAATATGCAAAAGTAAACAGAAGAAGCTTAGAAAATGAATTCGATCCTGAAAAATAAAAAATATTAATATTCTTTTCAACAACAAGGACCAAGTAATTTTACAAATTCAGCAAACAGTGAAGTTCAAGTGACAAGAATATCAGGCCAAGCCGTAGGAGCCCTGCACTCGGATTTGTCTGGTGCTATACGGACTCTTGGTTTAACTGGGGGTAACAAGCACTTGCCAGGACGTGGGAGTCCTGTACCCAGATTTATCCGGTGCTCCAAGATCTGAAGAAATAATGCAGAACTAAGAATTTGTTTTTCATGTTTCTTGGGCATTATATTCAAAGTATGCCAAAGTAAACAGAAGAAGCTGTCAAAATTAATTTGATTCTTTTCAATTATATAATGAAATTCAAGCGACATGAACTAAGTAATGCAGAACTATGAATATAATGCCCAATACACATGGAAAACAAATTCTAAGTATGCAAAGTAAACAGAAGAAGCTTACAAAACTAATTCGATCCTTTTCAATAACAATAATGAAGTTCAAGCGACATGAATAAATCACATTGGTTCGGTGTTATACTGACTCTTGGTCTAACTGGGGGTAATTCACAAGCACAGATAAGAAGCTGTTCAAGCTAAAGCTGAATTCTCACAACTCCCGAAAAACAAAAATAAATAAATATTCTTTTCAACAACAAGGACCAAATAATTTCACAAATTCAGCAAACAGTGAAGTTCAAGTGACAAGAATATCAGGCCAGGCCGTAGGAGCCCTGCATCAGGATTTGTCTGGTGCTATACAGACTCTTGGTTCAACTGGGGGTAACAAGCACTCGCCAGGCTGTGGGAGTCCTGTACCCAGATTTATCCGGTGCTTCAATATCTGAAGAAATAATGCAAAACTATGAATATAATGCCCAAGAAACATGAAAAACAAATTCTAAGTATGCCAAAGTAAACAGAAGAAGCTGTCAAAATTAATTCGATTTTTTTCAATTATATAATGAAACTCAAGCGACATGAACTAAGTAATGCAGAACTATGAATATAATGCCCAAGAAACATGGAAAACAAATTCTAAGTATGCAAAGTAAACAGAAGAAGCCTACAAATTTAATTCGATCCTTTTCAATAACAAGAATATCTGGCCAGGCCGTATAGGAGCCCTGCACCCGGATTTGTCTGGTGCTATACTGACTCTTGGTTTAACTGGGGGTAATAAGCACTCGCCAGGCCGTGGGAGTCCTGTACCCAGATTTATCCGGTTCTCCAATATCTGAAGAAATAATGCAGAACTATGAACATAATGCCCAAGAAACATGGAAAACAAATTCTAAGTATGCCAAAGTAAACAAAGAAGCTGACAAAATTAATTAGATTCTTTTCAATTACATAATGAAGCTGAAGCGACTTGAACTGAGTAATGCAGAGCTATGAAAATAATGCCCAAGAAACATGGAAAACAAATTCTAAGTATGTCAAAGTGAACAGAAGAATTTTACAAAATATCTGAAGAATTGCTACTGTAGTTGAACAGCACTCACCAGGCCGTGGGAGCCCTGTACCCAGATTTATCTGATGTTATACGAGCTTTCAGGTTAACTGGGGATAACAAACACTGATAGACGCACTGAACTCCAAGAGAAGAGCTCCAACATCTGAAGAAATGCTACTGTTTTTGAATATGCACTTGCCAGGCCGTGGGAGTCCTGTACCCAGATTTATCTAGTGCTATGCGGACTTTCAGGTTAACTGAGGGTAGCAAACACTGATAGACTCGCTGAACACCAGAAGTAGAGCTCAAATATCCGAAGAAATGCTACTGTAGTTGAACATGTACTCACCAGGCCGTGGGAGTCCTGTACCCAGATTTATCTGGTTCTATGCGGACTTTCAGGCTTACTGGGGGTAGAAAACACTGAAAGACTCGCTGGACACCACAAGAAGAGCTCCAATAGCTGAAGAAATGCTACTGTAGTTGAACACGCACGTGCCAGGCCGTGGGAGTCCTGTACCCAGATTTATCTGGTGCTATGCGGACTCTCAGGTTAACTGGGGGTACAACTCATGATAAGAGAAGAAACTAAGAAGAGGGAGAGGGTCTGATCTAAGGGTGTGGACCCCATTAAAGCAAAATAGGCGGGGGGAGTAAAGTAGGTATAAAAATTAGAAGGTGGGAGGGGGTACGGGAGTGGGGAAATAGGTGGATGCTCGCTTCTCCAGGCCCATGGAGGCTTGGAGTCGCTGTAGCCCTGCGGAGCAGGTCACCACAGACAGCTGCGGAATTAGCTCGCAGTGGGTCGATAAGATTCTATTCTATTCTATTCTATTCTAGTGTGTGAAATTTCATGAAAATTAGTTGAGTATTGACTGAGATATCGGCGAAAATCATTCACCACTGTTTAGACCCTAGCCTAGGGCCTGGCTTAGGCTAAGGTCTACTTAAAGTTAAAGTTAAACATTATGATTATGGACATATCAACTTCAAGGAGCCAACATAAAAATACTGATTTTTTGATGGATTTAGCCCGCTTGTGTCAATCAGGCTAATATGATGAAAAAATACTGATTTTTATGTTGGCTCCTTGAAGTTGCAACCTGGCTAAAATCATAAAAAAATCAATGACCTATTTTTATGTCGGCTCCTTAAAGTTGATATCATGCATATGTCCGTAATCATAATGTGTTAATTAGAATTAGAATCACATGAGTTTTTAAATTTTGTGTTGTGCATTAATTACTGATTAAGCGAAAAATAAGGACAAAATTTCATTTCAGACATGCATGTCCAAAATAAGAATTGCTGAAATAACTGATTAATGGTGCTTTCGGCACACTTGCTACGTTGCCACAGCAACCAAAAATTTTAAAGACTTTCGCAATGTTTTCACCTTGCAATCTAATAGAATAAAGTATATGGGCGGTGGGGACTTAGACTATATAACATTATTTTCACCCAGTAGAGTAGCCACTCAAAAGGGTTTCCGGTGACGTTAATGTGTTTCACAGAATATATTCGCATCCCATGTGTACCCAAAGACACATTGAAATTGGTCACATGATTTTGACAATTTCTCCGTCAATTCTGAATCAATTTTCTTGCACTTTTGCAATGGCCTTTTTCTATTTAAATCCGAGGGGCCATCATAATATCAATATAATCATAGTTATGCTAGAAAATTGACGTGCAATAAAAAATGTGGTTTATCAAACTTTGAGTGCGAAGTTTAAATTTTCTGGTGCAAATCGCTTTTCGCACATTGTTAAATCGCACCCTGGAGTGGCATGAGGGCCCAGAAAAATATTTTTTTTGGAGAAATCCCTTGCATTACATTGTATGATGATTTTCCAGTGAGTGTGTCAGATTTTACTGAGATCTCCCTTCTATTATTCTCTTTGAGTTATGTGAGGAACATACACAGATACATGAAGCCCTTTTAAAAAAATATTAAAAAGTTATTAAATTCACCATGTTTGATTTTTTGCAGAGATAAATGGCCATGCTCATCATAATAATCATAAAGAGCCATCACCTCACAAGCAAAATGGCATAAAAACCTTTGCTAATGGGTTGGTAACCAATCACTGTAATGGAACTACCATCGAAAAATCTAATTCTAAAGCTGATCCATATACAATCAAGAACAAAATGCAATACAAAATATTGTACTGTCTATTTCATTTTGGCTCAAGCCTCGGAAATGAAGTTTTCTATATCACATTCCTACCTTTCTGGATGTGGAATGTGGAGTTTGTTATCATTCGGAAAGTGTGCATTCTTTGGTGTTTGAGCATGTTCGTGGGACAGGCCAGTAAGGAGATTTTTCAAAGACCGAGACCTGCCACACCTCCTGTAGTTCGGATGGAGCACATCTATGTGACAGAGTATGGGATGCCTTCTACACATGCTATTGTGGGAACAGTCTTTCCATTCGGCTTATTGCTTCTTTCAGACGGACAGTATGATGTGAGTGTTGACTTCAAATAAACCATTATATAAAACATAGCCCTTTCTACCATTTAGTTATCAACAGTTTATTAACTCTTTTGTTGCTACTTTGTTTGTTTCAATTTTTAATTCATTTGAAGCCAAAATTACACACAATTTCATGCATGGCACACATGAGCGTGGATAAGTTTTAAAATAAACGTAGAAGATGAATTGTCAAATTGAATGACATTTAAAATTTGCATAATTAAATTTGCTATGTAGATTTGTTACTTTTTGTATAATTTAGGCTAAGGTTAAATTTTATCAGGTTGTTACACGTTTATATTTATCAATTATGTTTATATATTATTCATTAACATGTTTTCTTTGTGCGTTGTTTTGGTGCTCTACTTTATGTGAAATTTCTCCGTTGCAATACTCCTCATATTTTGTTGCAGTTCAATTTCAATATTGGTTTGTTTGTGGCTTTCTGCTGGACAACTTTAGTTTGCCTCAGCAGGATCTACCTGGGAATGCACACCATCCTGGTAAGTGTTCATGCAACAGCAATGATTTCGACGTAGTTTAAGTTACAGGGTTTCCCCAAAGCGTTATAGCGTAGCGGCCCCGCTACGCTTTACTTTCTTATCGCTACGCTTACAAAATGCCGCTACGCTTTATTGATTTACCGATACGCTTTAATAGTTGCAGCTACGCTTGCCGTAAAACTACAGACGACAGCCACTAGAACCAGCGCTGGGTAAGCTTTAGCAGGGAGGTGTATGGTGTATGGCCTTTCTGAGCGCGCAATGCCGGTTATCACACGTGGTCCTGGTCTGTCTACTTCATGTACTGTGACCGCAACGAACATGAGACATTGACCCAATGTTGAAGCAATTATGTGCCACCAATCACGACGCTAGCCCAACATTGTGGTGGTGAATAAGTGTATTTGTAATATCGCATGCCCGCCGAGTGCTGAGTGTTCCGAGGGTAAGCAGGGCTATCCATGAGTGCGATACTTTTCCAACAACCGTTTTACAAGATGATTTTAATATGTCTAGTACATTGTCCGTAATGTATTAATGATATTTAAGACAACCAAATTTGCTAATTTTTTAATATTTTTTATCTGTACATTAAAAAAAGTGTAGGCCTACATGGTGAGTAATGAATTCAAATTACACATCACGTTCTATGATAGATCGAGACATATGCATGTTACCTTGTGGGGCCTATAACACTTGTTTCAATGCCATCATCAGAGGGTTGCTTTCAGGTTGCGGGATTCTCCCTTAACAGCAATAGATACCCCCTGAAATGAAGTAGCCTGTGCACCCTGGTCCTGTCCTAGACACAATAATCCCACTAATAATAATTTTCCTGGTGCGTTATTCGTGTATGATAATGAGTCTTGGAAATTTGGAGCTCACATTATTATTATTTTGTATTTTCAAATATCCCTTATTGCAATAAAGACATAATTGGGAACATACAATAAGATATGCCAGATAAAATAAAATAGTTGAGGTCACCCATAGATGGCCCGCAGAATTATGAACTGGTTTCCGGATAGTGACTGGTTTAGAGACGAGCGTGTCTTGTCTGACAAGGAATCGCTATTCCTTGGTGTGACTGAACACGCGCACGTTCAGCACAGTTGCTCCACTGTCTATGACGTTGGCCCAACACTAAACCAACAGTGGCCAATGTACGGTACTAGTAGTTCCTACTGTACGTGTTATCCATACATCTCTATGGTGTTAGCCATTAAAGTAAGCTTTGTTCTATAGGCATAATCCTTACAAACCCTGGGAGTATACCGCATGTATGCCGGCTCAGTACTGGCCATCGTGTGCGACGTCAATCCAGCATTAAACCAACCATGAGTCAACATGTGAATAGTGGCGATGATTGGACCTAACATTATAATAATTTTGTCATGAAATTATACTTGAAATATTTTCAATTTATTTATTTTTACAACAAAAAAACGAGAAATCTATACTAGATAACCCAGAAAGTGGCGATGGATATATTAAAATATCCAAAATAATAGAACACTAGAAATATAGTCCTATGAATAATAATGTGTTTTATTTTGTAGCCCCCCCCCCCCCATTACTTTAAAAAAAATATAATTCATGAAATTATACATGAAATATTTCCATTTTTTTTTTTCAACAAAAAAAATACGTGAAATCTATTTTCTAGATATCCTCAGAAAGCACCAAAAGACACCTTATATAAAAAAAATTCTTGGGGGTGGACTTACCCCCCTATTAACACAATAGCACGCGTAATTCGCGCTCTCAAATTTTCAACTTATTTTCGAAAGCCACCACGCTTACATTTATTTCTGGGGGAAACCCTGAGTTATTTGTCCTTTATAATTGTCAATTTTTTTTGCATATGAAATAAGTATTATGCAAGTAGCACTTAGTCTGTTATAAAAAGTTGTCTTCAATCAGCCAACTGCAGTGCTCATCACTATCGTACTTTGACAGACTTTGTCAAGCCCTCTGCATACAACTTACTTACTCACATATTTCTGTGCAGTAGGGTACTTGCCTTTAGAATGAACCTGAACCAGTGTCTCAGCTAGAAATAAATAAATGGGCGTCCAAATGAGAATGTATGCCATCCACTCTAAATATGAAGTGGTAGTATTGAGGGAGAGTGGCGCGCAGCACTATCGTTGGCAGAGCTATGCGCTGCCGCCGAAAAAAATGTGGCATCTGGAGCTATTTGAGTTGATCAACAGCAGTTTTGCTTAATTGGGTTGAGAAAAAAATTAAACGAAAAATCATGAGCAGGCGATGGCAGCTTGGCATCATTTTATTATCCTGAATATAAAATAATAAACAGATAACTAAAAATATCAATTAATAACAAAATAAGAAATGACTATAAACAAAAAAAAAGATTATTATTCTGAATGTCTGGTAAAAAAAATATGCAATGCGAGTCATAAGAACAAATGAAAACTCCCTGGCGGAACAGCTGGCCCCACTGAGCCTGTTGCATCGCGGAATTAAATGGAAAACAGCATTATATCATTTTAAAAATAGAACTATTTTCTGCTTGTTCCTTCGGAATTTTTCAGAATAAATTACTTGTTACTTGTTGTCATAGTGATTTTCTCTGCGCATGAATTTATGAAATATGACACCATAGTCATTGCAAGTACATTATTGCAGCAGGCCCTTATGTATGTTTTCATGGTGTGCATCCTACTAGTAAATCTGTGTTAATGTTAAAGGAAACTTCTTCCACCCATTCCCCCAGGGATCTTCTCAAGAGTGCTTAGGCCTAGGCTGCTAGATGGATTCTGATAGCTTTATAGGAACACTGTTAGGTGGAGGGTAAAAATATAGGGTGTCGGGGATACACAGATTTTTAATGCAGTAAAAATTAAATGACATGGATGAAGTTTTCAGGAACACTCCCATTGATAGAAATAGTTAGAGCAGCAGATGGATCAACACTGGACAGAAGTACTATTTTCATGAAAATAATTTTCTGCATGACAGCAGGTGTCCAGTAACATTTTCCTGTGTAAGCTTTCCTAACAAAATTCCATGAATCAGATAACTAGTTTACATAGTTAGGTCTACATAGTCCTAAACAACAGTTTTGCGAGAAGAAGCATGCAATTTTTTTTTTAAAACGTTTGGCTATATAACCTGATGGCTGAGCAAACACAAGTTGCTGAGCTGATGCCGAGTCAACGTTGGCACATAGTCCACGACCTTGCACCAACGTCAAACCTACGTTTATTCAACGTCTTATGTTGCTTGGGAATCACCCTGGTCAATGGAAATCTGACTATTAGGCCTATATAGCAAGCAGGCACGGGTCCAGAGGGGGGGAGGGGGCACAATTGGATTGATTAGCGTCACGTGTCCACTGAGAGTTCCCACGCATGTAGCCACCAACGCTAAACATGTGACAGTGGCGTGTACCATGCAGCCATTGTGACTGAAACCCCTAAAATCGTGATATGTTCACAATTGTACTAAATCTGAGATTCGGCGACGATTTATCAGACCAATATTTAGTTCATTAGAATCAGCAACATTTCAACTACATTTAGGCACTGTAGCTCGTTTTCTGCTATACTTCATTGAAATTTTATTGCCATGGTTTGGATTATGGGGTGGCCATCGTTCCCGCTAATTTTCTCTTCGAACCACACTGAATACTGGGGTGAAACTGATGTAGAGATGCACAGCTCACAATTTGAACGTGTGGGCCTTATATAACTAGGCACATATTGTCGGCACTACAGGTTGAATCGACACCTGACATGGTAGATGCGGCGCCGAGGTCTATTTCAATAGTTAAATAGTGGTTTAAACAATACTCTTTGTGTGATATTTTTTTCGGCTTGGAAAGATATTAAAGTGAAATGTGAAAAGACTGACTGATATTAATGACTCAAGGCCTAATAGTTAATTCAGCAGGCGATCTGTGTTTTAATCGCCGGTCTATGGTATAGACCCTATGTCTAAAGATCGCCAGCACGGAGATTGGGCTACTAGTTCACATCGCTCGCCGGTAGTTTTAATCACCACTGACAAACGTGCCTATTTCCACCCATTGCGGAAAATTTTGGAAAAATTGATGTTATCTGAGTGCATTCTGAGGCACTTTCAGACTGAAATTAGAGAAAAGCACATTTAGGCTGTTTTTCGGTTCTGGACTCTTCCGCCAAATTTTTGCCCGTCCATTACATGGTCACTAGAATTCGGCCCGTCCCATCGTTTTAGAAACTGCCTGTCCAAAAGGACGGGTGGACGCCTCCCAAGCTAAGACGTTGACCTGAACTCGTCCTTCCCAGATTGTTGGTCGTCTCGGACGAGACCAATTTAGAGTTATTGATAGTAGTTAACTGTACAGTTATGTACCAATTAAATGACACATTTTTACTGACAACAGAGCTAGACGCGATTAGTGCTTTAAGGATTATTTTGAACATTGACTGTGTGTATACAAATTTCTGTTTTTAATAAGGATGTGCTGGTGGGTGTATGTTACAATGTTTTACACAAATTGTTGTTTTTGTTTAGGATGTGCTGGTGGGTATATGTTACAATGTTGTATACAAAGTTGCTGTTTTTATTTAGGATGTGCTGGTGGGCCTATGTTACAATGCTTTACACAAATTGTTGTTTTTGTTTAGGATGTGCTGGTGGGCCTAAGTTACATGTTGTACACAAATTTGCTGTTTTTGTTTAGGATGTGCTGGTGGGCCTATGTTGCAATGTTTTACACAAATTGTTGTTTCTGTTTAGGATATGCTGGTGGGCCTATGTTACAATGTTTTACACAAATTGTTGTTTTTGGTTTAGGATGTGCTGGTGGGCCTATGTTACAATGTTGTACTGATGCCCCTGATAATGAGCCAGCTGGATTACCTGGATGACCAGCTGTATAAGTATTGGTACAGCCCTATAGCAGCCACGCTAGGCTTGATCTTCCTCCTGCTGATTCACCCGAGGGCCAAAATATGGACTAGTACCTGGTCAGATACTGCCCGCATTCTCAGCCTCCACTATGGACTGCTGATTGCCGGCTGGATTAATAAAGAATTTGGTATGGTAACAGTGGTAATCAAGGACTCCCCTCAGCCTATACTGCTGCCTGACAGGTTTGGGTTCTTGTTAATGATCACGAGGTTCATCTTAGGAGCTGTGATTTTGTTTGGTATTCGCACAGTCACACAGAAAGTTGTGCTGCGCACAGCAAGTGCAATACAAGGGCTGGACCTTAAAGATCCAAAGACTAGGCAGAGAAATGCAGTGGAAATGCCGCATGCCATCATTACCACATTTATGCTGTCTTTTAATGCTCTGTGGCTGATGCCAATACTATTCCGATTAGTTGGCATTGGACGCGACAACATATTTGAAGAAATGTATGTAACATCTTGATGTTAGCCTAATCAATATTTGTTACTTAGACTAGGTTTGGAAAGTATAGGTAGTGTTCTGTCATTCTTTCAGCTAATGTACTATGAGTATTAGAGACCTGCGCGGGTCTCTAAATCATGCCCGCACCCGCCCCGCGGACCGCCGCGTTTGACTGAACCCGCACATTAATTTATATTCTGTACCCGCATCCGCCCCGCACAAGTTGTACCCGCACAAGTTGAACCCGCACCCGCACAATTTTTTCAGGCCTGCAGCGACCCGTAAAAACTCACATTGTCACAAATTACAAAAAAAATTTAAATGAGAGATGCATGTATATAATATAAGTATGTTTTTTGTAATGCATTCTTATAAGTGTACATTATATGTACATATTTATTGATAATGTTTTTTGTTTTTTAAATATAATATATATATTATAATCTGAAAGCATATATGTATGTCGAATCCTTACATAATAATGTACATATTTATTGATATTATCTTTTTTCATAAGATATGATACAGTCTTGGCCCAACATTGTACCAGGATAAATGAAATGAAAATGAATCGGGCTTTAGGCCACCTTTGTGCACATATAGGCTAAACTGGGCCAGGAGAACCTCCTGAGGGTGGTGAGATGATTGAGATGACACTGTCCTCCAGACACAGGATTCGAAATTCGAGCCCTGACGGTCTGAGGCCGAGCACGCTACCTCTCGGTCACGGAGGCTCCCCACAATACTAACTTTCACACGTGGATGGGAGAGAAACATTTTTGTTTCTTTCAAACCGCCGAGACCGGGAACCGAACCCCAGACTCTGGCGTGAAAGGCAGCGGTGCTAACCACTACCCTAGGGCCCCCGCCCCCATGTACCAGGATTTTTTTTTTTTTTTTTTTTTTTTCTCAATTATAAAAAAAAAATGTACCAGGATAATTACATGTACGTTAAACAACACCACCCCCCATCCATATATGCAGGGGATTTAGCTGATAATCTACACCAAGCAATGCGTAATAATTTGTTTTTATTATATCATGTACTTTATATAATTTATTTTATATCAATTATATTATAATTATTCTAATGTAACATAAACCCTGAATAATTTAGTGCTAAAAATAGGATATATTTATATTTCATGGCGTCACCTAAAAAATAGTAGTGAATGATCACAATTTATATCAATCTATATTTTGTTGTAGCGTATAATGCAATTTTGTGGATATTAATTTTCAAACAAAAAACCCATTATTTTCAGCATTTCTCGGTCTCTTGATTTGCTGGATTTTTTTTTAGCCCGGAGACATTAAATAATCACCTCGCCGTACGAATTATTCTCATTAAACTTTCCGACTAGTAATCACTATGACGTAACCTGGCCTACATGTATGTTAACATTACGTTATCGTCACTAATTATCTTCGGTTGATCGACCATAATGCGGCTACCCAACAAACACAAACATTTTTATAACATTTATAACGTTTATTTTTAATTTACTACAATAACAGGCATACTGTACCGGTCATATAGGTTGCTAAACTCAATTTATTTTTGCATGGTATTGATTAGAATTTAAAATATTGTTTCACGCTCTTATATAAGCCCCAGGAAAAATAATATAAATATGTTTCAATAAAAATATGAACAAATAATTATATAATATAATTATACTTGATTAATCGCATACATTTCAAATCACTCACCTGTCCCGTCGTTATAGCTTTCTCATATACATACCCATATTAACACATAGCTAATTTCTTATAATAAGTGTCTCTATTGAACTATCACCTCATAACTTTTCATATTTTTTACATGTTATAATATATTTTAACTTTCCCATCTTGGTACTTTTACTTTCCTGTTCAAAATGTTATTGCATGATAACATTTGAATCACAAGTCGCTGAAATAGCTATAGTCAGCTAATGTTTTCTCATTGTATACACTTGCAAATATAAATAAATATTATCTCATCTAAATCCACGCACTGTGAGGATTCAAAGGGTTCAGCCATGTCAGCACGACACATTCATCGAGTGCTGGAATGGAAGAATGTGTTCATACCTCTGAGAAAGGGGGGTGGTCTGTGTTAACACATGTGACTGACACTTCTTGGCCCGCGCACACAAGGGCTAGGGCTATGAACGGCCCGCATGCGCCCGCACTAGGGCGGCCCGCATGCGCCCGCGCTATTGCTGCCCGCACTAGCCCGCGTTATGTCGACCCGCACCCACCCCCGCCCCGCGCAGGTCTCTAATGAGTATCATTCCATAACTCTTAATACACCAACTTATAGAATCACTTGCCTTTTCAAAATTTGTGACTAAACCTGTTGTAACTTGGTCGTAGACCAATAACATATAAGTATTTAAAAGAATCAGGAAGAGCTAACAAACACATTATGATGATTTCAAACTGAAAAAAAGCCTTTGGCCTCCATGGTTTTTTTTAAAAAAATTCAGCGCTTTAACCCTTTTAGGCCTGAATTTACTGTTGTCATCTTCATCCACTACAAGACGCGAATTGCTGCCGCAATTCTCGACTTGTAGTGGATGAAGATGATTTGAAGTGGGTGAAAAATTAAAGAAAATTGCCATGTGTTGGTAAAACAGTTTTAGGGAAATTTTCATGATAAAACCTCTAGTTGTAGGAAAATTAAGTCTGTCTACAGTGATGCTTTAATGCATCGTGAGGGCTTAAAGGGTTAAAACACCATTTTATAGAATCACTTGCCTTTTCAATTTGTGACTAAACCTGTTGTAACTCTTGCTGGTTATTAACCCTTACAGTGCGGAGATCGACTTTAGTCGTCAGAATCTGACGTCTGTAGACGTCAAAGTCTGACTACTAAAATCAATCTCTGCACTGTAAGAGCAAAAATATTTATAGACCAATAACATCTAGGTATTTAAATGAATCAGGAAGAGCTGACTAACACATTTATGATGATTTCAAACTGAAAAAAAACCTTTGGCCTCCATGGTTTTTATAAAAAAAATTGAGCTTTTTAACCCTTTCAGGCCTGATTTTACCGTTGTCATCTTCAACCACTACAAGCTGCGAATTGCTGCCGCAATTCTCGACTTGTAGTGGATGGAGATGACTTGACGTGGTTTAAAAATTAAAGAAAATTGCTATGTATTGGTTAACCAGTTTCAGGGAAATCGGTTGTAGGGAAATCAAATCTGTTTTCAGGGATGTAAAATGATGCTTTAATGCATCATGAGGGCTTAAAGGGTTAAAATATTATAGTTGTGTGTGATGCTTGACAGGTTTGATGAAGCTGATGTACTTTTTGTATATATATCAGTGTGTGACACTTTAAGCACCAAAATGTTTAATATTTCTTTCCACTGATAAATAATTTCAACTTTAGTATTATTATGAATGTACTTTAGTACATTCACTTAGTTATAGTTATCAAGGTTTCTTCAAATTTCTACTCTAGATATAAAATGTAATTTTGCTTATGCAGTCTCATCCTGTGTGCTTTATATAGGTTCTGAGGTTGGAATGGATTATTGTTATCTTGTATTGTTAAATGTCAAATGTTGGTTGGTATCACAGTTTTTTGGGATGAGAAAAACAGAAGCATATATAAATGTAAATGGAAACTAATTTAATCACCATAATATTGTTTTCTTGTAACAGTTATCATTTGATTGTAGCATTCCAGTTTTGTATTCTTAGTAGTTGTTGAAAATGTATTGGTAACCATGGTAACTGCAGGGTTTCCTGGAGGCCCTTTTAGGGAGGAGTCCCCCCCCCCCCCCTCCTCTAAAACTGGCCAGTCTCCCCCAAACATGCTTACACCGCTCGCACAGCAAATCCCCCCCCTCCCAATCACTCTCAATCCCCCCCACCCCCCAAAGCACAAAATCCCCCAGGAAACCCTGTAAACTGAGGAGGATAGTTGAAATACTGGTTACATAATATATATAATTACAAAGTGGGAGATGTATTTGTATTTATTCAGCTCAAATTGGTACACAATTTGAATTTATCCTTTGGAGATAAAGGGTTATGAAATCCAAGTGCCATTTGTGACGCTCTCATTCAAGAGAAATATGTTGAAAGTATTGTATATTTTGTTATGTGTTTTCTATACTTTATGTGGTTATTGTTTCATGTTATGTGATCCCTGTTTCAAGGCCTTTATTGTATCTGTTCTCTTTAATGACATTTCAGAGTTGTGATCTATTTTTAAATTCTTATTCGTGAGAAGTAAAAGAGAATGTGCAGATGTAGTCAGTGCTTATATAATCAGTATTTTGTTCATGTGAATGCCACTCAATCATAATTCCATCTGTATGTGATAAGGATTTTATTTTTTAGGGAGTGAATGTATCATTCTGTTTGATAATTTTGAATACTGTAGATAGGGTAATATTCGCGAGGTTTAATTTTCGTGAAATGGACAAATTTAACAATCTCACAAAAATTCTTTATACGTCAGAATCTGATGTCTGTAGACATCAGATTCTGCCGTATAAAGACGATCCCCGCACTGACAGAATTAAAATATTTTTAATGCTTGTAGACCCATAACATAGGTAATAAAATTTAACCGGAAGGAACTAACCTAAGACATTTCTGATGATTTCAAATTGAAAAAAACCCTGTTAGTCTACATGATTTAAATGAAAATAATTTAGCGTTGTAAGTGTTAAACTAGCCGTACTACCTATCATATACTACAACTTCAGCTATATCTACGGTCTTTACCCAGAAAAGCCAAGATATTGACCCAATGCTGTTTTACTGCTGGGCCACCGTCTGCAACTCGGGCCCAACTTTGAATGGCATAAAGACAATTAGGCGTTAATATCGAGCTGGCAAATTAATTAAATCTATATTGGGTCAATTTGTGTCGCCTTTTGTGCCAGACATCGAATTCAATGGGCCTGCTACGAGTCCTTACTGCTTTTGTTTTGATGACAATGATATAAGTCATGATTGGAACAGTTTTCCTAATTACTAATAAATGTGTTTGTGTAACAGTACCCCCCAGCTCATTGCCAGCAGCTCATGGTATGGTCATAGGCCCTGGATTTAAAAAAACTTTGTCTTAACGCCTTGAGCAATGACTATACCACCATCCGTCACTATGTAATAGGCCGTCAGAAAAAATCTCTTTAAAAATAGAAAATTCAAAACATTCTAAATCACAAATTAGTGATCATTAAAACACCCGAAAATTATCCGATCTACAGTATACATAATGTTGTAGAACATGTGGAAAAAAAGTAAGGCCTAAAAAAATATTGTTTGTTTTCCGACCGACCCTAATTTATTTTATTGGATTTTCAAAAAAAAAAAAAGTTTTTTTTTTTTAGGAAAACCTTAAACATGGTTAAGGGATGAGCTACCGACTTTGATCAAAGTAGCTCTAAAAAACCTTACGTAAAGGAGAGGGAGGGTAAAAAGAGTAAAAAAAAAATCATTACATAATGTACAGATAAGACATGCATGGAAGTGAATTTGGCGCCAAGTAAAATAATAAAAAAATCTTTCCTACTGATTGGTTGAAGTGACAAAAAATAAAAAATAAAATAAATTTCCTACCTACTTTTTGGCCTAAGTAACATCACTTCTTGTTTCTGTTATAGTCTATAGATTTTATTTTTAACCCCTTATAACACTGATGTCGACTACAGTAGACATTCTTTATTAGCACCTGTATAACCCCTATAACACTGATGTTAACTACAGTAGACATTCTTTATTAGCACCTGTATAACCCCTGATAACCAGTTGTTAAAAGTAAAATATGCCTTCAATCTTGAAACACTGATATATATTGGGACTTAAATTTCACAAATAACATAAATTTTCTGTCACTTGAAGTTGTGTATCGCGGTAGCGAGACGCAACTTCAAGTGACTGGAAATTTGAATAGTTTAGTGCTCTAAAGCTCCAATGATATACAGTCAGGTAACTATAGTGGGTAAAATATGATCTTAAATGTGACAACTATTTATATGGATAACATAGCATGTGACAATTTAAGCCCATTGATACATTAATAAAGTGCACTATAACAGGTAATATTTTGTTTAGTATCGCGCAGCGAAAAGCTATGCAATTTTGGCCATTTCCTAATCAAATTTGAAATTGATTAGCTGAATATTTATACATGAATGCTAAGAATAAATGGGAGTCGTTAATCAATAATTTTTGAACCAATTTTATCTGCATTACTAGGTGTCAGCAATTTTCGAAACTTTTACAAAAATATCATGCACAGCTTAACTAACATGAGTCACTTCACTTAAATTTTGTGTTAATCCAAATTTTTTTTCAAAATGTATCTAAGTATTAAACGTACTTAACCTTTAAACTGCTAAATGATAGAAAATATCCAGAAGTGCTATTTTGCAACAATTTTATTTGGGCAGCAGAGTCCTACTCAATTTAATTTTTAATAGACGTGTGATTTCTGCTACTCATGAACTAAAATTTGGATATACTGTCGTGTGCGAATGCGATCGCCTTAGAATTGAAGCCTTGATGTGATCAGCGAATTAAGACCACTCTGATAGTGGTGATTTATGTTTGTTGATAAAATGTATGGTAGATACTAAGTTCATGACACTAGCATTTATTCTTTATGTAGAAATATTTATAGATATTTAGAAAACTTATATGTATATGTGAGATAATTAATAATGCATCGGCTTCAACTTTATGAATTATTTATAGATTTTTCTAGTGACTTTGTTATATTTAAGTAAATATTGTTGTTTTAATGCTAGGCCACATTGCTCAGATATCATAAATCACCCACCTAATCTATATATTTTTACATACATTGTATGATATAATATGTTTTTCACAGCTTTTTTCTCAGCATTCCATGATTTACACTTGTATGTTAGTACTTAGTTAGTACCTAGCAAACATGAGATGTTGGCCTAACATTGGTTTACTGTTGGGCTAACGTCGTAGACAGTGGGCCAACAGTAAGCCAACGTTGGGCCAACATCTCATGTTTGCTAAGTAGCAGCACATGACATAATTTATAATCAACCTGGTTTTATTATATTACCGCTTTTTACTCTTGTGATACATTTTCAACATTCCATCCGCCGTGTCTCATTTTATGTCTTGTAGATTTGCAGAAAACACGATGTACCGGTAGTGACCTAATGAAAAATTAATTCTTTACATTCCACTTATAGAATGCTGCGTATTTGATAATAATTGAGAATTACAATGATAAATAATTCTTTTTATTCCACAAATCTAATGTAGCTTATTTATCGTTATAATCTTTTTGTATTCATGTACTTCTACAAGGTGTTTTTTATGAGCCTTGAAAAGTGACTTTAGATTATAGTTGATTAGCTTTCTACATATGTTGTTTGTTAAAGATCATTAACCCCTTTCCCGCTAATTTATCTGATTAAAATTTATATATATGAATGTAGCAGGACAAGGGTCACCATATTGTTCACTTGAGATCAAAGGGATTTTGTGAAATGACAAATAGCACAATTAAGAAGAAGAAAGTATAATGATGATGAATTGCATTTCCAAGTTTATCACCAGCACAAGGTGGAGCCATGTACTTATTTACAGTAAATCACAGCTGTCTCCTACATAGGAGTTGTATATATTACTATTAGTTATAGTAGACTAAGTAGACTGTATCACAATGCTGTGAAACTTGATCATTGGTTTCGCAGCAGGCAAATTTAACCCTTTCAGCGCAGGGACAGTCTTTATACGTCTGACATCTACAGATTCTGACATATAAAAACAGTCCCCGCACAGAAAGAATTAAAATATTTGTATTGGCCGTAGACCCATAATATAGGTATTCAAATGAATCAGAAAGAGCTAACTAAGACATCTATCATGATTTCAAATTGAAAAACAAATCTATGGTCTCCATGGTTTATACAAAATTAATTCAGCG
This sequence comes from Flabesymbios commensalis, assembly GCA_964017125.1. Classification (NCBI taxonomy): domain Eukaryota; kingdom Metazoa; phylum Annelida; class Polychaeta; order Terebellida; family Flabelligeridae; genus Flabesymbios; species Flabesymbios commensalis. The sequence goes on along the minus strand of OZ024906.1, from coordinate 97,672,304 downwards.
ATTTTACAGTTAATGCATTCATGTATTATAGCCGTACATTCACAGATTTCTGCTGAGATTGAATACTTACTTGATATGTCTATTACCAATATAAATACTAGGTAACCCTTTCTGTCCAAGGGCTGACTATAAAAGTCTTCCCTGCATGAAAATGGTTATCCCGTGTCCTGCTGAATTGTTTGCTACTGTTTTTTACAATTTAAGCACAATTTCCAGCTTTAAGTGACAAAAATTATTTACCTGTGCAAAAAACAAATACAGACGTCTCTGAAGTTGCAATGTTTCATAAACCCAAGTAATGACAATTTGTGTGGTAATTTACTTGGTTTCACCCTTATTGAAGATGATACAGACATAACTCGACAAAGGGGTGATGATTATATATATATTCTTTTCATTCCACCAGCGCTGATGTTCACGATTAGGGACTGACCAGTATATGGGGGGTGGGGGGGGGGGGGGGGTCGAGAGGGACTATGGAAGTAGTCACCACAAAAGTCTTGAAAAAAGTTTGTTGAAACTGTGCATAGAAAAAAAAGTATGTCAGAATTGTTGAAAATTATGTTAGGTCAGGCATAATAAATAGTTCAGTCAATCTAAAATAATATTGGGTCAAACATAAAAAAATTCTGTTGATTGAATAGATTTCTTGTTTTGAGGGATTGGGGTGTACATTAGATTCTTCAAGTTACCTGTAGCTTGAATTGGGCGGCAATATACTTACAAAAATGTTGAGCTTAATTATATTTATCCTTTCACAAATCATACGACACAATGTTGATATCACTGAGGGTAAATTATGACTTTGAATATGTACTTTACTTGTATTGTAGGTCACATTTCCGTTGACAACATATTTATTATTGAATTTCTACTGTGTAGATCGATGTCAATGGCCTATGTGATAACTGTATTTTTGCAATATGACATATAATCCAGATGTGTTTCATGTGATTTTATAGCAAACTGGCTTAGCTCAAAGTAGTGTACATTGCACTAGTAGTCATTGTATCAACGTCCATTTGAGATTCATGCCAACTTTTAATTCTTTGACCGGATGGTAAACAGTGTAGTTCAGGATATTTTTCCAAACGTTGTGTCACATTGAGCAATAGTTGCACCCTCATTTGTAGCATCTCACTGCAATAAATTATTATATCAACGGGTTTATTAAAGTAATATTCTGTTCACTACAGTAAATGATTTTCAGCACATTTGAAACAGTAACAATTATAATTAAACTTCACGCTTGTGAAAAGCATTAGTCTTATCAAATTTAAAGTGACACTCCTTATCGTTAAAATATCACTTGATTAAAAATATTATTTTAAATCACATATTTATATACTGCTGAAAATCATATTTAAGCTGAAAGTTTTAAAATCAGGTTTTGTACCTTAGAGTAGCCTGAGTGGGCGGTTATGATTCGCTGAGTAAACATTTAGGGCTCTAAATTTTACAACATGCACAGCATGTCGGGTCTGCCGTAACGTAAATTATATATATTTTGATTCACTGAAGTATAGCGACCCACTTACTTTAATTTTTGTTTCTCAAAGATTTCACGATTGATTTTCAAGATGTCACATAAAATAAATTATCACATAAAATAAACTATTCCAACATCTGATTGCGTTGCTGTTATTTGCTATTATTAGTTTGTGTTTCAAATTTTTCTCTTGTTCCGAGTTAAAGAGTCCAGTTGTTGGCTCTGGTACTATTAAGGTAAAGTATCGACCACCAGCGGAATTCTGACTTTCTGCAACTCCAGCTATGATCGACCGATGATCCCATACGACTAGCACAACATGCACCTCAACGATAGCACCTCAAGCGTTAATCCACCCATTAATACCCCCTGTGTATCACCTCTTCAAACCCTTTGAACAGCCAGAAACACTTTCACCCAGTAAACACAAAACATTTGTATAACATTTATGTAGAAATGTTATACAACTGTTTAAGGTAAATTTTAATTCTAGGGCCATTCCAAATTTGATCATAAGCTTTGCTTATTGTCTAAGTGGCACTGTATTATCATAATTGTAGTGTGATGAACATTTTTACCAGACTGGGAAAAAACCTCTTCTACTATTTCACCACAGATCAAGCTATATATCCACCAAAGCTAAAGGACAAAGACCTTAATTGTAGGCCTATCCATCGATCTCATTGACCATAACACGTATTTGGCAAGTACCGACGGAATCGGATCTTCTTATGGAACCAGCATTCACTTTTTACTATCTTTGAAATAAGGCAAGTGGATTGAGTGACACACATTTGAATACTCTGAACAGCAATCATCATTTCTATGGGAGAGTTTCAGACAAGCTACAACAGTCATACACTCCACCAATTTCTCCGGGGTGGGGGGTGGGGATATCCTGCTACCCTCAGTTTGCTGGACCTAACAAATCAGACTCATACCTCACGCTATTAATTAAAGATAATTCATGTAAATAGTGTGTGTATTCATAATGCACAAACACGTAATTGTTTAAGTGAAAAACAAACCTTACTATCACATATAGTAATATCTGGTTAGTTTGTATAGTGTGAATCGGGATGACAGCCAACAGACAATGGGAGCTGAGAAGTGAAGTTGGTAAGATTAACAGTTACTGAGACATCTCATGCCTGCCGTGAATTGATCAGGTGTGACCTTTGTTCCTATTTTAGGTAACTGATAATAATATGTTTGATTGAAAGTGTGTGAAAGATAGATGTAATTAGATATATGCGCGCCGGCCCCGATGGCTCATTCCTATCGACTGGGGTTTGTAACCTGGAGGTACCAGGTTCGAATCCCGGTCGGGCCGGATATTTGTCATCGTGGTTGTGTATGTACAGTGCTCCAAACTGTTCAAAGGCCTGGAGTGTACAGTGCTGCCTATGGTACTGTGCACTATCAGAACCCTTGAAGTCATTCGAAATAAGAGTAGGGCATAGTCCCGGCTTCGGATTTCCTTCTGTCGCGATATTGCCATGATTGTACAGAAAGCGACGTAAAGCAATATTCATATATATATAGATATGCAGTTATGTCTCATTGAACTGTGTCAATAAGTGATATATCGTCAAATATTTCATTTAGATTTGCGAATGTGAGAAATGTTCCAGTAAAATATGTCAAAACGCTTTGATCTATAAACAATTTTAGTTGTAGCAAGAACAGGTTAAAAGCTACTAAATTTTGATTTCATTTTAATATTAAACAGAAGTTTTCAATGGTCTATAATTATTCTAATTTTTCTACCAATATAAAAAGTCTGAATTTTTAAATTTTCAAATCATCCTATATTCAAGATTGGTAAATTTACTTTCAAATATATATTTTATTCTATATATTTAAACTCTAAGTCGATTTAAAGATATAGAGGTTACTAATTAATATGTTCTTTTTTGTTCGATGAACAAAATAGTTTGAATCTTGCTTTACGTCGCTTTCTGCACATCCATGGCAATATCGCGACAGAAGGAAGCCTGATGCCCTAATCTAATGGAAAAACTTCAATAATTTTTTACAGTGCACATTACCAGTAAGTGAATTAGAACTATAAATAACCAGGAAATATAAGTTATTGATCTACATTTATTTTATATATTTTCGTTCGACAATTATATGACTGCTATTGAAGTCTTCTGTGGAATAAAAGTGCTTAGAGTCTATTTTTTTTTAATCCTTGCCCTCCAGTATGAGACAGTGCTGACACATATATCTATAAAAATATATATTTTGTAAAAATTGCCGCAATTAGGGTCAGTAAAATATTGTCTGGTTGTAATAAAATATTGAAAAATATTTTTGTTGTTATCATTGCCCTTGCAAATGTATCTTTAAATGCAAAATTGTAGAATCTAATTAAATGGATCAATAGAAAGGAATTGTGACTTTTCAAGTAACACTGATGTTTGGACTAAGTTTTTCGCCGGCCATTTTGAATTTTGCTGGGTTATTTTTATCATGCCAGGTTGATTGGAATTTTGTTCATTTTTTTTGGCAGCCATTTTAAATTGAAATTTTAGATTATAGATTTCAGACGTCAAATTTCAAAAGTCCGCACTAAGCTTTTTGACTTTTATATAGATATGTATTTGTTTGTGAAATGGAAACACATTCAGAGGCCCAGTAAACACTTTGACTTGTCTCTCTGTTGGCTGAATGTTATATCACCGTCAGCGACATTGACCCAACATTAAAACAACATTGCTTGAATTACAACTGTTATTTTATTTTGTAATGTAGCATTCAAAAGATTTTGGTTCTGCAAGTAGGCTATTTGCGCAAGTACTTGAGCACTTACCCACTTGTGCAAGTGCTCGCTCAAATACTCACTCACTTGCATACTTCCACAAGTACATTGAGCACTCACGCACTTGCGCAAGTATTTGCTAAAGCACATGCGGACTAGAGCACTCACACACTTGTGCATGTACCTGCTTAAGCACATGCGCACTAACACACTCGTGCAAGTACTTGTGCACTTAATACACAAGCAATTGCACAAGCACATTGCGCAAGTATTTGGATTTTACGCACTAACTCACGCACTTGAGTAAGTACTTGTGCATTTGCATAATTGCGCGCGTACGCACTGATCAAGTGGTTACGCACTTACGCACTTGCACAACTACTTGCATACTTGCGCAAATACTTCCTCACTTGCGTACTCCCGTAAGTACTTGGGCACTTACACACTTGCGCAAGTACTTGTGCAAGCACTCACGCACTTGCGCATGTACTTGCATACTTGTGCACTTGCACAATTACTTGTTAAAACACTTGCACAACTACTTGTGCACTAACGCACTGATGCAAGTACTTGCACACGTACGCACTTGCGCACTTACACACTTTAACAAGTACTTGTGCATGTACGCACTTGCGCAAGTATTGCCAAAAAATTGACTGTTGTCTCTGTTCAGCTACATAAATAACGGCTGGCGAATGCGTCTGTTTGCAGTAGATTGGAGAGATATGACTTGAAAAATATGAATAAAAATGAGAAAGATCCAAACAAAACAATATGTTTGGGCATAGATATATTTGGTTGGCCAGTTTGTAAAATGGCTGCCATTAAAACCATCATATGTTTTGTGTTGAATTAATATGTTTAGAAATATATTATTTATTAGTAGTACCCTTGAAAATGTATATTTAGATAAAATATTTCGCTTTTAAGTGGAATTAGAAGCCGAGATATTGACACATACGTAGACTTGGTGGTCACCACTGGAGTAAGTGAAATGTTTTTATGTTAGATTTCATGGCTTTAAAATATATTTTTTTTGTCACCAGTGTCCTTAAAAATATACATTTAGACATATATATTCAGAACATTTGTGGACTAGAAGCTGACATAAAGTTATAGAAACAATGAAATATTTTGTCGGCCATTTTGTAAAATGGCTGCCATTAAAATGTTTTGTGTTGTAGGCCTATCATTATGTTTTTAAAAACTTTATTTATTATCAGTACCGCTGAAAATGTATATGAGATATAAATATTTCGATTCTAAGTGGACTAGAAGCTGAGATATTGACACTTATATACATTTAGTCGGCAATTTTATAAAATGGCCGCCATCGAGGTCATAGGTCAATTTTTGGATGGCACCAAAGCTAAAAACATCCTTAAGGGTGTTCTCTTACAGTATATAAAATGTCATGCTATTATAATTAAATGAACAATTCCTTCATATAACCACCAGTCAGCCTATGTATTACTATTATCTATTACTCTTACAATAACTTTTCGTCACCATTTCGTGATAGATAACAAGCTATACTGGTATCATATATTTTCCATATACATTTTATAATAACAAACATCAAATCAGAAAGATTTTGAGACTATTAAATAATACAAATGCAAAATATTTTTATCAATTTAATGTAAGCATATACTTGGCATTTGCTTAGATATCCTGCTATTTTGACACTACGTTAGCTTTGCCACAAAAATTAAATTTATTTTCTGACATTAGTGGCATAGGTAATTGATGTAAATAATCAAGCTAAAATAGAACAGTGTAATATAAAAGTAATAGCCTATTATCTATTACCTGACCATCTATTACTATTACTTTCATTTTTCACGATGTATTATTATTACAGTGAAATAGCTGCTATTACCTATTACTATTATCCCATATCTGTCACATCTTTTCAAATGGCCACTGCTGGAGCGATACGAATAATTTGGTGCTGCCACGAAATAGAATAAGTAGGAAAAGAAGTACACTCAGTAGCAGTGTGTGTGCACACACACTGCTACGCCGTGTGCTGATTCCATCTTCTCTTGGCCAGTCTGACGCAAGTGCTACCGCAGGAGCCTGGCCGTATCGAGTACTACAATCAGTTATTCCGTCTATATTGTCATCTTGAGGGTGTGGCTGAGATTCAAACCTCATTGAATGTTTCAGATGTATTAATAGGTCATAAAAGGTCACGAATAATTGACCTCATGTTCATCTGTCATGCACAGTTACCTGTTTCCGTTGCTAGATGTATTATATAGACAAGTTGGGAATCTCTCATTTTGGACGTGCGGTGTACCGAATTTCGTCATGGCGGCCAGTAATCATATAGTGGCCGCCATTCAGGGAGCTGGGAACACAATGACATCAGCGTGAGATTCCGAGCTTATATATCTATCATACCAACGGAAACAAGCAAGCTTTGCTGTCAAGCGCGATCTGATTGGCTGGTTTTGAGAAGCGTGACATTCAAGGTATCTCGCTATTTATAATAATTGGACGCTGTGCTCGATAATGCAAGGTATCGCACTGCGTGCTCGTGGGTAAGATATCTTGTTGTTGAAGATGGCCGATTCATGCAGATTGCAGGTGACTTTCTCCCAACCATACCCCTGTATGAAATGATTACTTGTTTCATTTAAAATAAACTGCCGCTCGGGCAGGATTCTCAGCGTAAGGTGAAAGTGTTTAAATAGGCACAGTGTAGAAAAGATGTACCAGAAATTGGTTTAGTGCTGAATAATAATTCCATGCCAGGTATTTCATGGTGAAGTATTTAATCCATCACGTCCAAAATGGTATAATTTGAAATAAATGGTCAGGGATATAACGGAGCCAATTTATTTTTAGTAATATGTAATACAACACATTATATCACCCGTGTCATTAATCACACATTTTTGGATGTTCATTGGAGGTGGGGTGTTTTTTAATATTACTTTTAAATGATAATAATTTAGAGTCTGATGCCTATTTCCGTCGCCGATGGGCCTCATTATTCGGATCTGAGAGATCGTGGAACACTGGCTCGAAGATTATGAACAGTATCACCTAGCTGACGATATTTTTATGTGGTTACGGTATAAGGAAAAATAACACAGAATTGTTATTTCTAACAAGAGCGCTGATGCTAACACCACCCCCTGGCTATTAATTAAAGTCAAAGGTTAAAAATTTGGTCAAAGGTCATAACCCCCAAAAAGGCACATATCTACAACCCCTAAGGCATGTGTGTGTGCAATATGAAAACAATCCAGCAAATGCTTTCCGATATATCGTCCGGAAACTGAACTTATTATCCGCCTTCAATTAAAGTCATTAATCGCCTATAAATTGAAGATAAAAAATTAGGGCAAAGGACATAACCCCCACAAGGCACATCTACACCTGCTAAGGGATGTGTGTGTATGCAGTATGAAAACGATTCAGGTACAATTTCCGAGATATCGTCCGGAAATGAAACACAGATGCACAGCCAGACATAGTGATGACAAAATCCCCCGCTCCTAAAGCAAAAGATAGCAGGCCACTAAATGATGTACTCAAGTGGAATGAAACTATTTACATGTTTTTGGAAGCTTGAAGACACAAATTAACTCTTTAAGTGCTTCATTACCACTTAACATTTCCCTTTCATTTGAAGTTGGCATTGCTCGGCAATTGCCAACTTCAAATGAAAGGAAAATACCTCCTCACTTAAAAATTAAACCTGCTAAATTTCACAATGGGGGCTTTACTCAAGATTTATACATGCATATTTGTTCAATTTCTGTCAAATTTTAGTTGTGGAAAAACAGTATGAATGCGCTTAAAAGCGTCGCCCGCACTCAAAGGGTTAAGGAGTAAAACTCAAGAAAAGCTGGTTATGTCCGTTTTTATTTACAAGAACAACGCCAGGTTACAGACTTGGAAAGCACCTCGCACAGCTCAACCCAAGTCAAAGAGTTGTGGGTATGAATATGAAAGATGTACAAAACATGAATTCATATGATTCTTTTAATACAAAACTTCACACCTGACATATTATATTAAGGATAGAACGGTTCATATGAAGGAAACCAAATCATTGTAGACTGGTGCACAATATTCAAGTTTTTGTGTTCGGGATTAGTGGTATAAACACCCGTTAATCCCATGGGATTAATGGATGCTTATGCCACTGGGTGGCATAAACACCCGTTAATCCCATGGGATTAATGGATGTTTATGCCACTGGGTGGTATATACACCCGTTAATCCCATGAGCATGAAACACCATGACAACCAAAATTACATAAAAAATGTTGGTAATGCTATATGTACAAATGCTGTGGGCAGAGTGAACACATTGAATGATATCGGAACATTGAGATTTTCACAAATATTCTGGATGTTTTGCTGCAAGCATTTCTACTTTTTGATGACGTCAAATAAGTAGAATTGACATATCAATCTTGAAAGTTTTATTGACAAAACTCGAAATATATAGCCGCAAAAATAGCACTGTTGAGATTATTATTATGACTGTGAGCCAACATTTAATGCACATCTGCCATGACAATGTTCTTGGAACAAAAATACTATATGATGGACACAGACATTATAAATAGCATATCCTAGTTGCATGATTTGTGTTCTGTCACCTGTTTTGTGTAATAGCTTGTTCTCGGTGAACTAGTGTTAAGTACTGGTCAAGAATCTTGGTGTACACGAGACGATGAACCAATGTGGTATAATGTCGGGCCAACGTCGCAACATTATACCACATAAGTTCATCGACTAGAATTTGCTGGGATATGATTGACCCTTGTCTTGCTAGGCCCGTTCCAAGCTAAATATAAACCAGGGAAAAATGCCGCACAAATGCGTAAAATATTTTGTGACAGATAGTCAACCATTCAATTTTGAGATGTTTATTTTTTATTACCAGAAATATTTTTCATTCATTTGAAGATGTAAATTTTGTTAGCAGTTTTAGCTTTAATTGAATGAAAAATGCCATTTGCAATATGACAAGACAAGGGCTAGCTCAAGTTGATAATACAATTTGATAATACAGTAGAACCTGTTATGAGCAGCCACTCTTATGAGCAGCCAATGTAATATGGGAGGCCACTTGGCCATTCCCCAAAATGACTTTTTAAAATGGGCATCCGATGAGCAGCCACTTGCCCTAAAAGGCCACTTTTCGTGTCACAAGGGTGGCTACTCATAGCAGGTTCTACTGTAACCGACATAATGAGGTTTTTATATGACAAATTAGCATTTAGGTCTTGTGACAGAAAATATTAAAGATGCATATGTCACATTACCTCAGCAGAAAATCTTAGCTCTGTATTGATCGTCAGTCCATACTACTAAATGCTGATATTTGTCTTAAATTGCACAAGGTAATGTAGGCGGTTGGTTGAGTCAGAGGCTGTGCCGTCTAATTCATCCACATACCTGAAGCCTGAGAGAAACGATAATGAAAAAGCATTTCTGGCATGAAAAGAATGTGATGAAAAAAGTCAGTTGCTCTCTGAAGTAATTAAATATATTATAAAAACAATGTGCTATATGACTATTAAACAACAGTGTAATGTAGAGGCTATCCTTCCTGCAAACAACTAGAAAGGGAATAAGTGAACTTCCTGAAACAACTTCCACCTTCTTAGTAAATTCAGGCGTGTGGGGTTTGACCCAGAACTTTAAAAGTTCAATTTAACCTATCAGTTCAAGGTGGAATTAAATTTATCAATCTAGAATAACAATAGCTTTTCCGGCATCTTCTCCAATTGGAACTTTGAGTTTCCTCCACGGTTTTCTTGCAACCCGTTTAAATTCTCCACCTGGCAGTTGTTTACGCATTTTTCTGCAACAAAAAGATGGACAGATGTGTTATATTAGCTTATTCTAATTTTGCTATAAAAAAGAATCATTCTGTGTAACTTATAACATTTCCATCAACTGTTAGTTGTGTGTCACTACTCCAAGCCACAACTTCAAGTATTTGTATTTGATTAATTTGAGACGAAACATTTACAAATCTTGATGTTTAAACACGCATTTCATTCCCAATAACAGTGGGTAAAATTGTCTGAAAGATAAATAACAAGAGCGCTGACACTAACGATATCCCCCGCCATTAATTAAAGTCAATAATGGCCTCCAAGTCAAAGGTTCAAAAATATGTCAAAGGTCACAACCCCCATAGGGCACATCTACACCCCCTGAGGGATGTGTGTGGCAATATGAAAACAATCCAGCAAACGCTTTCCGAGCTATTGTCCGGGAAATGAACTTATCGTCTGCGATCAATTAAAGTCAATAATGGCCTCAAAATTGAAGGTCAGCAATTAGGTCGAAGGTCATAACCCCCAAAAGGCATATCTACACCCCCTGAGGGATGTGTGTGGCAATATGAAAACAATCAAGCAATCACTTCGCTAGATATCGTCCGGAAACTGAACTAATCATCCGCAATCAATAGAAGTCAATAATCGCCACAAAATCAAAGGCCAAAAATGAGGTCAAAGGTCATAATCACCAAAAGGCACATCTACACACCCTGAGGCATGTGTGTGTGCGGTATGAAAACAACCCAGCAAGCGCTTTGCAAGATATTGTGCGGAAACTAAACTTATCATCCGCAATCAATTAAAGTCAATAATCGCCTCAAAATCAAAGGTAAAAAATGAGGTCAAAGGTTATAACCCCCAAAAGGCACATCTACACCCCCTGAGGGATGTGTGTGTGTGCGGTATGAAAAACAATCCAGCAAACGCTTTGCGAGATATCCTCCGGAAACTGAACTTATCATCCGCAATCAATTAAAGTCAATAATCGCCTCAAAATCAAAGGCAGGGGATAAAAAGGCTAAAAACAACAATAGCCGTGCTTAGCGCTTGACCCTTTCAGACAGGATTTTAGACGTCGGAATGTGTCAGATTCTGACGTCTAAATTTGATCCCCGCACTGCAAGAGCCAAATATTTATAGACCCATAACATAGGTATTCAAATGAAGCGGAAAGAAATAACTTGAGAAAAAACTTTGTTTCCAACCTAGTAGCCTCTGTTGCGAGGAAGAAGGCATCATCCTGCGAATCCACCCAGCTGAGTCCCTTCCTGTTGCGAATCGGGTGTGCCTTGCCTTCCCGACCATTCAGATGATTGATCACTGTCCCACGGGGAGGCTATAACCAGCAACAAAACAACCGGTCAAACCACACAGAACAATCACAGTTAAACAATACACCTACCCGCATTCTCGTAAAAGTTACGATACAGAGAACTGGGCCTGTATTCTCTTACAAATTACCATATATCATAGGCTATGAGTTGGCCATCTCGACCTATTCGAAGACTACTATATATCATAAATTGTATGAGAATACGGGCTTCGAAATTCTCGACCAATCCAAAGCCTACGCGTAACTATCGAGAATACGGGCCCTGCCTGATACACAACAGACGCTCACCCAATGTCATTAAACCGACATGGATCAGTGTCTGTGTTGGCGGGTATACTCCACACTAATTACACTATCTACTTAACACTTATTTAAAATTTGAATTTTAAGTCTTTAAAAAAAAATAGCTCATACGAGACTAATCTACGTGTTACTCAATTGCATAAAGATGAATTTAAAAGTGATTTAGTAGCTAAATATCAACACATGCTAAACACAGTAGAAAAGTCTACTTTCTAGAATATTTTGCATGATCTACGAGACAACAGACAACATTGCTGCAAGAAAAACTGACACGAATGGTTGCTTCAGAAAAAGAAATTTTGATGCCAATCATAGTTTAGCTGTATTGAGATATGGCCCAGAGATTAGTCTGCATGCACCTAGCTATTGTAATATTTGTGCCCCTTAATAATGAGCGGGGCGGAGGAATGAAGTGCTACCTACCGCAGCACTGTGCTGCTTGGCATTGCCCGCTTGTCTGATCACCCCCAGTAGGTTGGACCGCTTGGCGGCAGCAGGGGCTGCTAACATAAGCAACCACAGCACTTAAGCCTTATCTTAAAGCGTACCCCAGCAATCAAAGGGTCCTTATCAACCCCTTAACCCTTTAAGCGCCAACTTGTAAAATGTAAAGTTTTTATCACTCAATGTTGTGTCTCGCTGATGTGACCAACTTTTATTTGAATAAAATTTATTTTGATTTGTCAATTTTGAAGCCAAATATTCTATAAATCTTGCTGATTGAAAGCATCTTCCACCTTTAACCCTTGTGCTGCTCAGACCGAATATATACATTTTCAATTAAAATTATGTAGCATATCTTGTGGTAGATGCTCGGTTAATCAAATAATTCATTTGAAGCTGGAAATTGCTTTAGCAATTCCAGTTTCAAATGAATGAAAAATACTTGTGACCAATTCAGCAACACAAGAGTTGAAGTGTACTGTTTACAGCGCTGATAAAAATGTTTAATAAAATAATTATTGTCGTGTTTGGCGCTTAAAGGGTTATCTTCAGGGAGATATGACCTTTTAATCCCCAGGAGTACGAAAGGTAATCTATGTTTTTGAAAGATGCAGTGCGTCTTTCCCTAATTAACTTTTATTTTAACCAATAACGCATTTCAAATTAACAGATCACTGCTTTTTAAATGTGCCGTTTTCGTAAATGATCACAGCTTCAAAGAAAAAGACAGAAACGTAGAGTTGAACGTTAATTGAAATAGAAAATTGGCAGACTAACTCTGGTATTAAGAAAATGCTGCATGCAGTCCTATTAGCATTATATAATGGGGAATTTCACTCCAAATGGGTTTGATTTAAAAAGTATTGGTAGGTATATATAGTAACTAGAAGTCAACACAACACTGACCATCCATGCCATTAGTTTGTTCATAGCCTCGCTTCCTCATAATCTGCGGACCTTGTGTACCTTGTACCTGAGGTGACGCACTCCGCTCCCGACCTGAAAAAAAAGACACATAAATCGTGAAAAAAAAATTGACCTTGATAATTATTATGACGACAAACATTACTTCATTCGAATTTCACAGAACAGCAATGACTTCTCCATCATTACAAGCTGGAATTGACTAGCGCAGATAGTTTTCTATAACACTGTTACTGATGGACATACCTGATGAGATTCCTTGCTGAAAAGTGCGCATTTCTTCTGCTGTTTTAGCAGGGAATGCGTAGTGGACGGGTTCACGGCGAACAATATCTGTGCGCCTCAGCAGATTCGGCGTGTCAACATCTATGTTGATGCCTTTGCGCTTGACTACGGGGTTTAATGTGCCTCGTTTTTGTGGGCGCAGCTCCTTTATTTTGCCGCCTGATGCTGCTAGGCGATCCTGACCTAAAACCAAACACCTTTATTAAAAACCCCTCGCAATTAACTCTCTCCTGTTATACCCGAATAGACAGGTTTTACCTAAGCTTCAGAAGAAATAAAATGCCATTAAAACAGAATAATAGTGTTTGTGAAAGATGGTGAGTTAGTCAAATAATTAAATTTGAGAAGTTTATATTAAATACATAGAACTATTTTTTGTCATTTGAAGCTGAAAATAGTGTTAATTATTTGATCTTCAAGAAGTTGAACCTATGCTGGCCTAATTTCGGGCCGACGTCATAGACAATGTCTTGTTAGCCATGGGTTGATTTAATTATCCAGCAACAAATGTAAAACTATGTAATATTGGCTACCTGCATAATACATTATATACTTCATATTTTTGCATAAATTATATCAACCAATACTTACATTCCTGTTTAATGAGTGCGATGTTGATGGGATGGAAAGGGTTTTTTCCTGCCCGTCTGATCTTGAGAATGTCTTTACATAGCTGTCGAGACGCTCGTGTTAGAGGAGTCGTAATCAGACAGAATGCCGTGCGCGTCTTCATTACGGGTCGTGGACTGCCCGGCTGTATCGCAAGCCCGTGAGCTGTCGTTAAATGTCGAGCTAAATGCGTCTTAAGCCGGAATTCCTGCAACATAAAAACATATCTACATATTTCAGATCATAATGAGCATAGCACAGCAAAAGGTATACACTTAACCATTGAACCAACAATGGGTCAGTGCATTGTGGCAATTGAGATGTTCACCAATTATGACCACTTTAAAAGACAAAATATTATGCTGGGAAACAGTATAGACAGCGTTTTATCATTAATATGGATTTTCATTTCTCTAAATATTCAATTTTACTGTTGTAAAGATGACAATTGAGAAGGGAAATAAAAATTATAAGATTTTCTGAAAAAGTAAGATTAGCAACCTAAAATGCGAAAAATTCAAATAAATGGGCAGTTTTGATTTTTTTTCAGCCATTATTGTACGAGAACTGGTTATAACATGCAAAAAATATTTGAGCTGGAAACATGAAAAACTTGCGAAGTTATTGTGCCCACAAGCAAATGTTATTGCCGATGCAGCCAAAATGCAATCGCAATAGCTCACTTTTTTTAATTCAAAACATGTTTTTTCAAATACAAAAGTTAAGGACCTCTTAAGGACCTTTCAAAGACTTCTCAATATTTTTCAAGGACCTTAAAAAAGTGGTTTGTGGATTACAAAAATAAGTTTAGGCCAGAAGGAATGAAAAAAGTCATCTTTGAAGTTTTTTTGTCTAATTTCAGACCATGCATATCAGTGAAATTACAATATAGTAGAAAATATTAAATGTAGGCCTACATTGTTTATTGATTTTTGTCTTTTGACTTCGTATTGATAAAATAGGCACACTACATTCCTAATCACATCGTTATTTTAGTTAAGCTAGTTTTTCTTTCATTTAATCACTAGCCGTCGTCGCTGTGTTATGTTTTTCAAGATGAACTGCTAAACATCACAATTTTTCCAGGTTTATCTATGTTTTTATAAAAATCAAGTACTTTTCAAGACCTCATTTTTCAAATTAAAGAATTTTCCCCGTTTTCAAGGATCCGTGGGAACCATGTAAAAATTAAAAGGTGGGCTAAAAATAAAAATTTATAGCAACTAACTGCATATATTTTCAATGTACAGATAACTATTGACAACTTTATATTGTAATTGCATTCAATAATATGAGCTAATAAGTTTACATCAATATATTTGAAAATACATAAATCATAATCCTACCTTTCCACAACCACTAATGGTGCACTTGTGTGTCCTCATATTAGCTAGCTGTTGAAGTCGTTCTGGTGGAAAATGATAAGAACAGAATCAGTCAACAGAACCCGGCAAAGATGACTGTGAATTAAACCTTTCAGTGCGGGGACCGTCTTTATAGGTCAGAATCTGACATCGGATTCTGACGTATAAAGACGATCCTCGCAGTGAAAGAATTAAAATATTTATAATGGTCGTAGACCCATAACCCATAACATAGGTATTCAAATGAAGCGGAAAGACGTAACTAAGACATTTATGATGACTTCAAATTGAAAAAAATAACATTTGGTCTCCATGATACTAATATAAATATATATCAGCACTGTTAGGGATAAAATAATATTGGGTTAGCACTCGTGCTTGATATGAAATAAAAATGAGTATGGCGCATGATAAATTCTACAAGCAGAGCTACCCTTATAAAAGATAAAGAGTATGCAGCTAATGATGATTTAAAAAAAGAATAACTTTAGATTACTGTATCACTAAAGATTAAAAAATTACAATTATAAAATATTATGTATCTTAGGTTGAATGCATTCACAAAACTTAAATTCATCAAATTATGTATGATAGTGGTAACCAACCTGCATGCAACACATCCTTGTGAACAGGATCTAGAAAGAGAGAACGAAAAAAAGATTTGTAGCAGTTTAAAGTTGAACATCAGAAAAACCATAACTATTTGACATTATTCTTATCATTAGTTTAATGTGAATAAATTTGTCTGGAGTAAAAAATAACATTTAACCAATAAACAAGAGAGTAATCATCTATGCGTTTTCGAAAATGTAAAAACTAATTTCTATACATGTATAAACATGTATGTTGAAAATAATTATTTGGAGAAAATAACTAACTTTAAATAGATTTAAATCTTAAATGACTGAATTGCAATGTGATTTTACTTGTCACCAACAACATTTCCCTTCTAAGATTTTACTTCAGAATGTTCCCACATACAACACATTCATATCCCAGAAAACACAACATTAAACTAATGTTGGCTTAAAGTTCTAGGACACATGACCCAACATTAAACCGCCATTGGTTCAACGCCTCGTGTTTGCTGTGAGGTATATTATTACATAGATACAAGGCTTTATGATTAAGGTATCAAATACACAAATGTGAATACACAGCACAGCATATCGCAAACAAGTGCTCAACAATTAAATTTAACCCTTTAAGCGCTAACCACGATTATAGTTTTAACCCCTATATTTTTCAAGAGAAGCCATCTCCATATGCTCGGTTTCACAAATTCATAAATTTTTTGTCATTTGGAACTGGAAATTTCATAAGCTGATAAGCAATTCAAGCTACAAATGACTCAGAAAGATGACGGTTGTTCACATTCTGTATATTTTGTGAGAAGCCTTGTATATATGTTTATATATAATATGCACTAAACAACACGTAAAGTGGAGAGTTGTGTCATACCCACAAAATCCAGGTTTAAACCTTCAAGGTCAGGTTGAGGGAAAAAAAAAATCATAACATTGTTAGAGAGTAAAAGAATGGGGATGCAAAATAAGGCAAGTAGTATTTCACCAGGCATTGCTTAATATGCAAATACATCCAGAAACTTATATAACTATAGCAGGGTGTATTATAATAATGACTTTCTTCTGCTGGAAGATAATTTAAGATATCACTATTCAACCCTTCTGCTGCCGAATCGCTTCGGACAATGCTTCATTCATGTGGAGCTGGAATTGCTAACGCAATTTCCAGCTCCACATGACGAAAAATAATTATATTTATGAAGAAATATGTCTTCAAAATTTTATTTTTAGATTAACTGAGTATGTACCACAAAATAATAGCAATTCGAGTTCAATTTATTTGGTCCGACATTTGCTTGAAAAGGCATATATACGGCCCCGGCAGCATAAGGGTTAACTGTCTAATGAAGAGAGTTAGTAAGTATATAACCACCACCTCATACATCTTGTTACAATAAGATCAATTTCGTATTTATAAGAGGGATATATGCCTGCAACAACACTTTGCCAATGACAAAATACAAGCACTTTTCTCGGGCCTTCATCGATTACTATACATTACCTAAAAAACAATTTAAACAGTTAAATTGACATTCATTTCAGTACCGAATGAAGTCAAGAAGGTGTTTGAACTTGACTTTATATTATTTCATAATGCTACAGCAAAGCTGTCCACTGCTGGGAATCTCATGCACTTATATATCTCCGTACAAAACTATATATTTGTTCTATGCTTTGGAGACATGTAATTATTTGTTACAACTTCAAACACAAAATGAAAATTTCTTTGAATGAGAGCAGTCAATCTAGTTGTTAACGCCTTGAGCTGTAAAATTCAATTTAACAAACTAATATGAAGTTGTGTCTTGCTACAGAGATCCACAACTTCAAGTGACTAACAATTACTTGAATTTTAAAAGGATGGAAAAAATCTGTGTCAGAGAATTTAGAGATCTTTCATTTGATAAAATTAAGTAAAGGTGCTGAAGAAAACGAAAAAATAATTGTAGTAGAAAGCCGTGCTCTAGGGGTTACCCCTGTGTTGCTGAATTGTCTGCTTCTATTTTTCATTCATTTAAGCCGGAATTGCTGCCGCAATTTCCAGCTTTAAATGAATGAAAAATAGTATTTTATATATATAAAATATAGACATCTCCACTATTGAATTATTGCATTAACTAAACATCTACCAAAAACCATTTGATCAAATTTAGTGATATTTCTATCGATCTAAAATTTGCTTGAAACCGTATATATACGATCCCGGCAGAACAGGAGTTAAGTAACTGAAACAAAAAGATTGTAGAGAAGTAGACCTGGAAAGAAAAGAGTGTGTTAGTAGTTGATTAGTTGTGGAGTATTATATGTGACCCGCCATGCGAGACGGTACCTCCCCGAGGCTTTATTAGACTTCTCTATGACGTCATTTAAAATTTAATTTTAATGATTACCTACATGATAAATTTTGAATATATAAAATCTTATAAAACGAAGCTTATAAAGATTTTTGAAAAATTCTTTCAGTTTATGAAACAGAAAGAACACGGCTATCGAATAAACTAAAAAATAAATTTAAAAAATTTGGAGCTTAAGGCCGTTTCAGCGTGGCGGGTCACATATTATACTGGAGAGTATTTAGAGTAGCTAACAAAGCACACTTAAAGCGGACGTGTCTAACCTGGTCTCTGATTCGGGCTGGGTCGCTCGCCATCTACAGACAAGAGTCAATACAAGGCAAACATGAACACGGGACTCAACATAAAGCAGTGCAAACCTGGCCCAACATCACACAAACATTGGCTCGTTTCCCCCCCGAGAAATAATGTACTGTTTAACCCTTATCCTGATGATCCATCTTTTGTCGTTTTTAACCTTTTTTATTAGTCCATCAAATCAATGTTATTGAGAATGAAATGTGTGTCTAAACATTAAGATTTGCAAATATTTGTGCTCAAATAAAAAATAAGACTAATTTTCAACCACTCGAGGTTGTGGATATTTTAACTTAGCAGGATAAGGGTTAATAGCTGGTTGCCACGTAAAGCAGTGCAAACCCAGTCAGCTGATGCTGGTTTGATGTTGGGCCAGCTCAACAAATCATGTTTGTTGGTCAGTAAAAATGAGAAATTGCCTCTACTTTGGTTTAATATTGGGCCGCGTCGCAGACGTTGGCCCAACAAGAAATCAACATAGTCACAATGCCTCGTGGGGAAAGACACATTAGCTGGACATGTGGTACATGTACTGTGATAAGGTGGTACTGTGATACAGAGCAAAGCAAAGTGAAGACAAATCATCATCCCAAATTTACTAAATTCAACACATATACAAATAATACACATTTTCTAGGTCCTGCACTATTTAACAAGAAAAATAAAGACTAAGAATTTATTTAACTTAAAACAGATGTTTAAATATCTTCAAACGGGATTCTGTAACAAGTTTTCTCAAAACAATCCTCAAAATATAATATTACATGTTTCCACTGTTTTTGAGCAACATTTGAAAAAAATATTTATAAAATAGTGAGAAAAGGCAAAATATGAAACATTAGGAGCAATGTATCTTGCACTGATATAAAGTGATAAATTCGTCACTCTTAACTGCAGATTATCTTCAAATCTGATCGAAAAAATAATTACACCTTTTGAGTTCTAAACGGATAACCATTTGATCAATATAAAACATGAATTAACGCTTTCAGTGCTAGCACTGAATGCTTAAATATACATGATAATCATAAACCTATAACATACTGTATGTATTTTAAAAAAGTAAAAAGCTAACTAAGCCATTTATGGTGCTTTGAAGCGAATAACCCATCAACCTTTACAGCAATTAGCTAAATATTTTAGCATTGTGAGGATTAAAGGCAATGCTGTTATACTAGCATTACTGATGATAGACAAATGAGAGACGAGGTCCTCATTTACTCTGGATGAATGTTACAATGAAAGCACAATGAAACACAAAAATAAATGCAAGCGTGAGGAGTCGAGAGACAATTATTATCACATTTTCAGAGCAGGTAGTGAATTTTGAAGGCAGAATATAACATCAAAAGTTGGTCCTTGAGCTCAAATGGTTAACATATTTACAAAGATCGTAGATCAATAAAATATAAAGTCAAACAGAAAAGAAAGCTACAGTAAATAAGGTCAATATAACATCGATCGCTAGCCCCTTCCAAGCGATCTCTCCTAATTTTCCAAATACGGAAGCTCTATAAATTTTACAAATAAGGATAATTTTCATTCACTTGAAGCTACAGATCGCGGTAGCGAGATAACTTCAAGTGACGGGAAATTTAAATTGCATAGCTCATAAGTCTAGGGGGTCACCTTTAGGCTGGGATATCTTTTTTTAATGGGATATCTCAATTGATATCTCATGATTTGATTTTCACAAATCTATGCAATTTTTAACAACTGAGCCAATCAAGCTAGTAAGATAATTCAGTATTTAATCAAATTTTTATTCGCTCGGTGTAAGATTAAACGAGTGAACAAAATGAGAGGAAAACTGTTTGAAATATACTCTATGGTGAAAGCAAGAAAAACTGAAGCATAATGAGAAATAAGCACGAAATGAGTGAATGGGGTTTGGGAATGATAAATAAAATGAAAAAATTACAAATGAATTTCAGCATGACTAAAGGTTACCTAACTAAACCACCAGCAAGACGAGACAACAATAAAACTGTAGAAAATTTGTGAATACCGCACCTAATTCAGACCCACCTAATCTAGTAGGTGTTTTGAGACCACCGTATTTTTTCCAGTAGATCCAGCAGGCCGCACAAAGCCTACATTGCATATGAACCGGCCCCCAGGAATACCACTGGTTTGAGTGCGTTGCTGAAAAAGTAATCAACAGCTTCTACATGATTAAAAGAGCAAACAACATCAAACCATGTAGAGAAAAGGTACTAGGCATTCCAGCCGCACATAGTTAATTGAATATTCACCAAAATGTGCACAGCTTTTTTAAATTTACTTAAAATATCAAATTGGCAATATATGTTTATTTACAAAAAAATATATATGGCTTATATATAATATAATTAGGCCTTTCCAACTGCGACATTCAATTGAAAAAAATGTTTATTTACAAGAAAAGATATATTGGCTACATGTAATATATATTATCAGGCCTTCCCAAAACTACTTTTCAATTGTTATTTGTAAGGGATAATACGTACTGCGGCAGCTTTCACACGACCGGCTGCTCTCCAACCCGTTCATTTTGCCTGTAATCTGAGCAGGGTTAGGTTTGTTACTGAAAAAAAAAAGATTACATAATATATGATAACAGCCTGACACATTACTTTCTAAATCGCAGAAGTAGCAGTTTTGAATTGCTCAATTACAAACTATATTTAAATTATTGAAATGAAATTCCACATACTTAATCACTGGAGAACTGAACAATAAAATTTAAATTTTCAGTCACTAAGTGACTGAAAATTGCTTGGATTCGTAAAATTGACGACACATAATTCCTCAATGTCACAGATTTATGACAGATTTCACATTTTAGAATCTGTGCCGATAAAAACACTATAGTTCCCCATAGCAGTGTAAGGGTTAAGCTGATTATTGCAATATAATAAAACGTCTTCGCTTCCAAGCTTTATACTTACTAATTAGGAATGTAAACTTGTTTTAATTTACTTTCTGCTTCCCGAGCTTTTATCCGTTTCTGAAAAAACACATACATTTTAGGTATACATAGAGTACTTTAAGTTTATAAGAAATTCCATGAACAATTTAGTACTGAATTTGAAGTATTAGTAATAAAAAATTTATTCTGCAACCATGGTAACAAAGCAACATACCTGCTGTACATATCTATCTGTCGTTTTCCACATATAATAATACTCTACAATGCATTTCAGACTTTTCCATGGAAGCTGAAAAAAGACAGACCGATCAATTTTAATTTACATTGTGAAACAAAGAGACTTTAAATCCTATTGACAATGGATCGGTTTACAAATCAGTAAATTCACAGCACAAACATGCAATATCAGCCATTACGTCGCGGGGATCGACTGTTGTTGTCATATTTTGAAATAAAAAGTCTATACTCTAGTGTTCAAAGAATCAAATATTTATAATACTTATAATGGTCGTAGACCTATAACATAGCTAGCCAAAACATTTATGATGTTTTAAAAATAAATAAAGGAAAAATGAATAAAAAAATGAATAAATTTGTCTTTATAGTATTATAAACCACACTATTTCAAGACAGTGTGGGTTTGATATGATTTGAATATTTTAACATAAATAAGATTAAATGCATATGATTAAAATAGGATTAAAGAATCAATACACAAAAATTTCAGCTGTGACTGAAATATACTTACAAAATCCTGACGAATGTCATTGAAATCTTTTCCATATTTATCTAGTGCTTCTTCAAATAAATTAGCTTCTGAGGCAGACCACTCTTCCATCTCATCACGACATAGAACAGGTCCACTAGAGGGAACTAAACTAGCTATAGCTTTAGAATTGTCATAATTATGTTTGTGGAGGGCATCCATCGCATGAAACTGCAAACAAAAAAAATTGCTTATTTTGTCTGTCTAAGAGGCTAACCCAGCAAACATGATATATTAACAATGCCCATTTCTTGTTGGACCGTAGTCACAGACGGTGGGCCAAAATTAAATCAGCATTGGTCTTATGTATTGTGTTTGCTGGGAAGTACAAAATCAGTCAAACATCAGGTGATACAAACGTTACAAACAACAAGGAGCCAATTGAATACCATGTTATAATCAGTAAATGTGGAAATAGTTTGAATACAGTGAATGATGCAAGTGTTATTGGCAATAATGGCTTCATGTTATTGCTTGAAATAGTCCCTTCAATCTAACTAATTAGCCTATTTTTGTTTATAGAGTAATAGAGTGAATTGTAAATTGAATTGGTCAAAATAAGACTTGGCTTGTTGTTGATCCGCCCATAAATACAGCTAATTTGTTTGAGCCACGGCAAAGTAATTCAACTTAGCTCCTTGTTGCTCTGAAAGGTCAAAAACCTACTTAGCTTAGCTTAGACAGAGGATTTTTTATGAGCTAATTACAGTACAGTAGTTAAACAATCGTTTGTCTTTTCTATCTATTTTTACAAGTGTGGGTTGAAATCATATAGGCCCTATATGTGGGACCCAGGGGACAGAAATTAAAATTAGACTTTTCCCAAACTGTGATGTATGTAGAATCATGAGCATCAACTGCAGAGATGAGGATCCGTGACTGAAGAGAACTCACCAATGTGATATCCCGTGACGCTGCTGCTGCGCTCATGTGTAAGCTTGGTTGGCGGACTGTGCTTGTGCAATCCAAGGCACGTGCAAATGTTCCTACAGACCTAAAATAGAAAAAAATATTCCACTGTGCAATATTTATTATTTCACCCTTTATTATTTCTCAAAATTAAAAAAAAAAATTCATCCACTTGAAGTTCATGTTGACCACGATTCAAGTTGGTGAAAATTACTCATCTTTGCTTAATTTGAGAGCAAACATTTGCTAATTTTGATGCTTCAACACATATCTCGTTCACAATAAGTGTGATTTACACAGCTAATAAAACAGATTAAAAACGACTATTTTTTTTTATTCATTTTCCATTATCTGGTCTCTCGCCGGTCATGAGTACTAATTAATCAACGAATTCTCGTCTTACTATGACAGGTATTTTTGTCAACAAACTTCAATTAAAGATTGTATCTTACTATGAAGAAGACCTCGGTTTAATCGCCCTTCGATATCACCAGATGCTGCATTCAAGACACATTGCTAGCAGCATCTCCCCAATTAAATTATACTTTCCTTACAGAAACACTTTTCCATTGTACCTTGCTATCGCAAACTTAACAATAGCATTGCACCTTGCTGTCACAATGCGTAGATTCAAAGTTCATTATAACTTTTATAAATGTTATTCACTTTTGCAATCCTATGCAGGAGGTTTAAAGTGACCTGGGTTAACCCTAACAGCACGGGGACTGTCCTTTGACGTCAGAATCTGATGTTGACGTCTAAAGACAGTCCCCGCCCTGAAAAAAAAAAAAAATTAAAATGACTGTAGACCTATAACATAGTTATTCAAATGAAGCGGAAAGAGCTAACTAAGATATTTATGACGACTTCAAATTGAGAAAAACCCTTTGGACTCCATGGTTGCTACAAACATATGTCAGTGTTGTGAGGATTAATGTTTACCTTGCTATCACCATGAACTGGTCTATTTCTTTATCTGATCGTCCCAAGGTTGGATCCCATACAAGATTCTCCAAATCTTCAAATCTCCTCGTGTCGACCTCACCTGGGAAAATAGAATCATTCTATTTAGTTTTACTCATTTTAACCTTTATTTTATTCAAATTTTCAACCAACTTCAAGTGTTTGAAAATTACAAATCTTGATGTTTAAACACTCGCTTCAATTCTAAATAATATGAGTGATTTGAACTTGAAATAAACAATTTTAAAAATGACTATACATAGTCACACTTAGCAGGTTAGTACAGACCCATGTATACATATATAATATATGAGCACTATTATAACATATAACCCAGAAATATTTTAGAAGTGGATTTACACAAATTAAGTTTAAAATTATTGAAAATAAAATTTGGAAATTTGTAAAAAAACACAAGAGAAGGAGAGCAAACTCAAGAATAGCCGGCAGCTATTATTGGACTTGAAGTTATCGCTCACACAAGGTAAAATGATTAACGAAAAATGCGAAAAATCGAATACATGAAAAACTTTTCAAGTTATCGTGCCCACAAGTAAATGTTACCGACGACGACACCGAACTTCAATTGCAATAGCCCAATTTTTAATTAAAGGCGGGCTACAAATACATTTCTGATTTAAACTTGCATGTTAAATAAAAAAATTGCCAGTCTACAGTAAGAAATAATTCAAAGTGAAACATTCATGGAAATCATAATTGAAATTAGCCTTCAACCTGACAATCAAACGAAATGAAAAGCAAAAAATAATTTACAACTCAAGTCAACAAAATAAGCAGTACATTAAATAAGACTTCAGTTATGACATATGCGCACAATTTTTTTTTTTAAATACCATGTACCTTCAGCTAGCTTTGCTGTGGGATCCGCTTGGAAACGACTGCCAACTCTAATTTCTCCTTTATCTGCTAGCAGTGTTTTTTGCTGAGGGTCATAGACTAGTGAGTAAAAAAAGGCATCCTACAACAAAGAAATCAATCAATTGATGAAAATAAATAAAAGCACATCTATAATATCAGACTTTAACTCCCCCCCCCCCCCCCTCCCAAAAAAATCCCCTCCCCAATAATTATTAGCCCTTTCCTCACTAAGTAGTGTTGTGCCTCACGATCGATGATAATTGATCATCAGTGGTTTGGTGATCGTTTGAAGATCGATTATAAAAATGATTAAACAATTATTGCTGATAAATTAAATTATGGACTAATTCAGACTGTCAAAGTAATGCTGTGCCTGATGATTAATTATAATCAATGATTGCTCATAATAGGTTAACAAACAGATTAGAATAGAGCATATAGAAAAATCTTTTCAAAAACAATTCTTTCCCATTAACCCCTAGAGCTCTGAGCTGTTCAATTTAACCCTTAAAAGGCTGAATTAATTTTGTAAAAATCCTGGAGGCCAAAGGGTTTACTTCAATTTGAAATCATCATAAATGTTTTAGTTAGCTCTTTCCAGTTCATTTGAATACCTATGGTATGGGTCTGCGGTCATTAGAAATATTTTTACTCATTCACTGTGGGGATAGACTTTAGTCGTCAGATTCTGACTTCTACAGAAATCAGATTCTGATGACTAAAGTCGATCCCCGCACTGTAATGGTTAAATTATCATTTGTCATTTGAAGCTGTGTCTCCCTACAGCGATCATTAACTCAAAGTGACTGAATATAACTCGCACACGTCAGATTCTAACGTCAATTCGATCACCACAGTGAAAGAGTGAAATATATAGAATGGCCGTAGACCCATAACGTTGGTATTCAAATAAAGCAGAAAGAGTAAACTAAGATTTGAAAAATCCTTTGGTCTCTTGTTTTGAATTAAACATATTTCACTGATTTAGGTAAGGTGTGACATGTACGTCCTTCTTTGTTGAGGTATGATAACAGCGATTCTGTTAAATGTAAGGTGTAACATGTACGTCTTTCTTTGTTGAGTATGATAATAGCGATTCTGTTAAGTGTGAGGTGTTACATGTACGTACTACTTTGTTGAGGTATGATAATAGCGATTCTGTTAAGTGTGAGGTGTTACATGTACGTACTACTTTGTTGAGTATGATAATAGTGATTCTGTTAAGTGTGAGGTACAACATGTATGTACTTCTTTGTTGAGGTATGATAACAGCGATTCTGTTAAATGTAAGGTGTAACATGTACGTCCTTCTTTGTTGAGTATGATAATAGCGATTCTGTTAAGTGTGAGGTGTTACATGTACGTACTACTTTGTTGAGGTATGATAATAGCGATTCTGTTAAGTGTGAGGTGTTACATGTACGTACTACTTTGTTGAGTATGATAATAGTGATTCTGTTAAGTGTAAGACTAAGGTGTAACATGTACGTACTTCTTTGTTGAGGTATGATAATAGCGATTCTGTTAAGTGTAAGGTACAACATGTACATAATTCTTTGTTGAGTATGATAATAGCGATTCTGTTAAGTGTGAGGTACAACATTTACGTACTTCTTTGTTGAGGTATGATAATAGCGATTCTGTTTCATTGAGGAGCGTGACAGCACATTTCCCTCTTATATGTGTGGCGGGTAGTGTTTCTACTTGACGAGAGAGGAAGAGTTCTCGATGTTTCAGCTGATGCCTCTGTTTTTCTGATAAGTCATCTTTCTGTTGAATTTCTGCATCTTCCTCGACACCAACTAAAACATAAACAGCAAATAGTGTTGAAAATTTGTTATTATTGGTTCCAAGACCCAATAAGATAGCAGCAAATTGTACTAGCTTTGGAACAATTGAATTCAAACTTTATGTTTTAAATTATTTTGGCAAGCCTTGTTTATGTGAATAAGGCATCCTAAGTTAATTATACAATTCACTGCTAGCAGAAAATAAGTTTTATATTGGGCCTTAAAGGAGTAGTCCACTGTGTATGAACAGAGAAAAATGAAATGAATCGGGCTTTAGGCCACCTTTGTGCACATATAGGCTAAACTGGGCCAGGAGAACCTCCTGAGGATGGTGAGATGATTGAGATGACACTGTCCTCCAGACACAGGATTCGAAATTCGAGCCCTGGCGGTCTGAGGCCGAGCACGCTACCTCTCGGTCACGGAGGCTCCCCACAATACTAACTTTCACACGTGGATGGGGAAGAAACAATTTTGTTTCTTTCAAACCGCCGAGACCGGGAACCGAACCCCAGACTCTGGCAGAAAGGCAGCGGTGCTAACCACTACCCTAGGGCCCCCGCCCGTATGAACAGAGGGACAAGTCTGTCTGTATCCAAAAAGCAGCATTATTATTACAGAGATGAAGGTATCTAGGGTAAAACTAAAACCAGAAATGTGAGTAGTCTATAGCTTTGAAATGCTAATCGTGTCTATAGCAGTGTTCAGCCTTTTTATTTCACATTTAAACAACAAAATTTGAAGTTAAAGGGACTGGCTCAGGCTAAAATAAAAAAAATTGGTGATTTTATTTTGGTTTCTTAATATGACCATATGATTTAAACATGTCCATGGACATGATAGACTAGAACTGCAGAAGTTCTTTAATTTTTGTGCTGCACATTTACCAGTTAGGCTAGATATAGAGACGAAATTCCCGATTTCTTATTTTGGACACCCATGTCAAGAATAAGAAATATGGGAATTTTGTCTCTATATCTAGTCTAACTGGTAAATGTGTAGCACAAAAACTTAAAAACTTTTGCAGTTCTAGTCTATGGACATGTTTACATCATATGCTCATATATATAAGCCAAAATAAAATCACCGATTTTTTTATGCTTTTAGCTTTGACGCTGGGCAAACAATTTGGGGAGGGGGGGGGGGGAATTATGTAGCCAATTCTCAAATAGTTTAAAATAATCATATAAAGCCTCTTTACATTTTGCAGATAACCACACAGTACATAGAAACTAAAACTGTTTGGCATGGGCAATTTAAACTATTTATTTGTACAGCAGAAGCCACAGGATTTATTTGGCCAGTACCCAACAAAAAGCTATTATCCTTAAGTGTTATGAAACAGGCCTGTAAGTATATAACATAGCAAGGTGATCACAGCTGCAAATAGCAAGCATTTGACAAACATTGCTTTATGGCTGTGCCAACGGTGAATACATTGGCCCAGCATTAAAACAGAGTTGGGTGAATGTATCACTGTTTCATACACTTTTTTTTGCCAGATTGATAGAGCTAAGTGAACACAAGGAATTAAACAAATGTTGTTTTGATGCTGGTCCAATGCCTACGACGCCGGCCTGACATTAGAACAACATTGCATCAAAGTGTCATGTTTCATGTGAGTAGTTAACCTCAATTTCAGAAAACAAGTCATAGACCCAGTGTTGTTTTAAAGCTGGCCCAACGTTTGCGACGTTAAAACAACGTTGGGTCAATATCTGATGTTTGTGGGAGTAGACGGCGAGCACCAGACCTTAACCCAATGTTGGTTTAACCTCTGGCCCAAAGTCTGCGACGCTGGCCCAACATTAAAAGAACGTTGGGTCAATATCTGGTATTTGCTGGGAGTACCTTCGGTTGGATGTCAAACTACGTTGGATGTTAAACGTGATCGTTTATAAATCACGTACCCCGGCAGTGGAAGCGTTTTGACAGAATGTTCAGCCTGATCAGTGAGTCATACTGGGCCTGATCCGGCACCGCACATTAAACCCAATCATTGCTGAGAATCCCCACAGGTACCCCCCTCCTCACCCCCCCCCCCTCCTGATCTCACCCCCTCCCCCTCCTCAGCGCTACAGACCTAATCATTCTCCCTGACTTTTTACTCGGTCGTATCCCTCCACGGATATATCCCTGGCAAGTAGCGCCTTGTAACAGTCCTATCAGAGGGAAAATAGTTCTGATGTGGCGGGGGTGCCCCCTCCCCCCCCCCCCCTCCTCGGTGCTGACAGCTGGCTTGCCGCTTGGTCAGACAGCAGGGTCCGCCATTGTTCACCCGCTCAGACATAAGGTGTATCTATCTGACACAGAAACCAGAAAACAAACAACGCTAATAACACCTTCTGTGGCGAAAGATAAAACCAGCGAACACGAGACGCGCGCACAATGCTGGGCTGATGTTGGGCCAGCGTCTTAGACGCTGGCCCAACATTTAACCAGCATTGTGTCAATGTATAATTGTTGGACAGTCAATATAACTACGTGAAATATTGAAAGAATAAGGGATGTATATTTGATTGAATATAATCACACTACCCACCAAACACAGCAGCCATTATTAGGTGAATGTTGGACGATGTCACAGTTGGTGGCCCAGCATCAACGCCCGTGTTTCACTTTGTTCAAATAAATTATAATGGGTACCGAGCAAAATCTACGACTATATGGAAGACCGAAGCTTTACTGTAGGCTAAACTGTCCCAGTGGACAATCAGGAGGGCTCCACACACAGGTTTCAAACAAAAGCTGCTCGGTTGGTTGATAAATCAGAACATATCGGGGGTCAAAACGACGACCCAATGATTGATGGATTAACCCTTTCAGCTCGGGGACCGTATTTATACGTCAGAATCTGATGTCTTTATACGTCAGAATCTGATGTCTGTAGACGCCAGATTCTGACGTATAAAGACGATCCCCGCGCTGAAAGAATTTAAAAAATCTAATGGCCGTAAACACATAACATTGGTATTCTAATGAAACGTAAAGAGCTAGCTAAGACATTTATGATGCTTTCAAATTGAAAATAACCCTTTGGTCTTCATGGTTTGCCAACAATATTTCAGCGCTTTGAGGGTAGATGATGTTGCGCCGTCTGATACACTGGTTCCATATTGAACAGCCATACGCGATTATAAAAACACTGGCCTACAGTCAAGTCTGGTGTGACTGTTCAGGCCTATATATATATATGCCTACCAATAGGATACGGTATATACTATACCCCATTACAGTCGCGTCCCATAACCCCTTCAAGCCTGAATTTACCATTGTAATCTTCATCCACTAAAAGCCGCGAATTGCTGTCACAATTCTCGAGTGGATGAAGATGACTTGAATTGGGTGACACTTGTAAAAAATATATAGTTATTATTAAAACAGCTTTATGAAAATTATCGTTCTAAAAGCCCTAGGTGTAGGAAGTTAAGTCATTTTTCACAGTTGCAAAATGATGCTTTGATGCATCGTGAGGGTTTAACCCTTTCACCACTGAAGCCCGTTTTTATGTGCTGAATGCTATGGCATTTAGCACATAAAAACGGACTTCAGTGGTGAAAGGGTTAATTTGGTGACTCTCGCGATTGGGCATTTTATCGCTAATAGGCCTATTCATGGTCGCTAATTAGTAGTTACATACGAGTCTAATATGAAATAACCTGCATGTGCTCATTAAATTTGATAGACGCTAAAATTTCCTGGGACTGATTTCGCAAAATATTATTAACGCCAACCTAATGGGATATACAGTAGTTCTTTTTAGGTGTTGTGAATAGTCTCTGATGATTTCTCAATGAATTCTCAACCAATATTTCATTATAATAGCGCTACTAAAGAAAAAGAAAAATTCGCGAAACTTTAAAACACGAGAAAATTACCAGATGTACAGTATTCAATAAAAAAATAATTAAATTATACCCCCTTAAAAGTTTAGTCGGCTCGCGGTAGTGAGACAATTTTTCCTGGGCGAAAATTGCAAATAAGTGACATTGTGAATAAATAGGTTAAAGCAAGAATTTATTGGTTAAAGTGATAGTGGAAGATAAAAGTTTATCAACATAGATTCAATCTCTGAGTATACACGTAAAATCCATCAACAGTCTATCGCAAAAGTTGTTTTTTCAAGTGTAGAGCAATGTAAAGATCGTTTCACACCAAACTATATTGGTGAATAGAAGGGGGGGGGGGGCACAAATCTAAATATTGTTCGTTGACAAAAACTCTGCAGTACGCGTATAGTGGTTATTATCCCTTAAAGTGCTAGATACCCGCATACTCACTGGGCACATGACGTTGCTGCGACGTTGAATCAACGTCGTTGACGTTGATTCAACGTCACAGCAACGTCGTGTACTCAGTGGGTAGTCTAGCCGTTTTTAAGTCTTTCTTTTTCTCCTTTAAACAATTGTACATATATGTAAGTAATTGTTCACCGTCTTAATTTAGGTTTTGGGTCGCGATAGCGAGACACCAATTCAAGTGGGTGACAATTTAAATAAGATATCTAAGGGGGGGGGGGATTGGTTGAGCTATACCTAATGCACTATACCGTACATGCATGACCAGACAGGTACAAATTTAAATTATATATAATAATTTAGCGCTATAACCCTTTCAGTGCGGGGATCGATTTTAGACATCAGAATCTGACGTCAGATTCTTACGTTTAAAGACGATCCCCGCACTGAAAATGTTAAAATATTTATAATGGCTGTAGACCCATAACATAGGTATTCTAATGAAGCGGGAAGAGGTGATTAAGACATTTAAGATGAATTCAAATTGAACCCCCCCCCCCCCCATGGTCTCCATGGTTAATATAAAAATATATTTCAGCCTAAGGGTTATGGGCTAACAAAAAATCCTCGCTTCCAAGCGAGATGTGTCCGCGGTTGGCTTAGCGTTGGCCCACTGTCAGCAACGTTGGCCCAATCTTAACCCTTTGAACACTGGTGTCGACTACAGTAGACATTCTGTGTTTTTATTAGCACCTGTATAACCCCTGATAAAAAGTTGTTAAAAATAAAATATGCCTTTAATCTTGAAACACTGATATATATTGTGACTTAAATTTCACAAATGGCATAAATTTTCAGTCACTTGAAGTTGTGTATCGCGGTAGCGAGACACAACCTCAAGTGACTGAAAATTTAAATTGAATAGCTCAGTTGTCTAAGGGTTAAACCAACACCCCGTCACACATGATCGTCTCCGGGAATAATTTAGCTGGACAGTGGTGTAGTGGTACACAGGTACAGTTTGCTATATAATTGAGGCTACACAATAAAAAAGGCTACTCAATAATAATCGATGTGACAGTTTTGGGCATGGAAACAGCCTCTTTAGGCACTAAGCGCAACTACGGTCGTCTTTAATCTGTTTTATCAGCAGGTTAAATCAGTTACTGGGAAGGAAATGTGTGCTTAAACATCACAAGTGCTTGGTATCAAATAACAATTTTCACCCACTTGAAGCTGTGGATCGTGGTAGCGAGACACAATTTCAAGCGGGTGAAAAATTAAATAGGATAACTTAGCGACAAAGGGTTAGGCTGAGTGATGCCCGATTATAATTTTTACAAAATAGTTCTCCAGCCTCACGGACATTAAATCAAGGGGAAGAATTTTTCACACTCCCTCTTAACATTTCTATGTGCAAAAAATGAAATGCAATAAATTGGGTTTTAGGCCACCTTTGTGCACATATAGGCTAAACTGGGCCAGGAGAACCTCCTGAGGATGGTGAGATGAATGAGATGACACTACCCTCCAGACACAGGATTCGAAATTCGGGCCCTGATGGTCTGAGGTTGAGCATGCTACATGTACCTCTCAGTCACGGAGGCTCCCCACAATATTAAATCCTTACGAGTTTGTTTCTTTGAAGCCAAAGGCTACAGTGGGGTTCGAACCCTCGATCTCCGACTTCCCAAACAGGCAGCTTCAACCACTGCACCAGGGCCCCCCTGTGTGCAGGCCTGCTAGCCCGCATTCACTTATCGTTGTATTTGCCAGTATTTGCAGTACAGTACTAATCAGGTAATGATTGCAGTCTACACTTCCTGTGCCCAGATGACCACTGGTCATGCCTGTATACAAACCAAACGCTGACTGGGAGCTGAAAGGTAATGTCATTCAGCGGCCAGTTATAGCCTACGGGAAAGATAATGTCCGAGCCGTATATATATAGTTAACACTTTAAGCGCCAAGCACAAATATACTCGTTTTAATCCATTCTATTAGCAGAATAAATTACTGTTATTCCAAAGAAAATGTGTGTTTCAACATAAACATTTGCAATTTTTGAGAACAAGTTGTGGCTCGCTCTAGCGAGACACAACTTCAAGCGAGGGAAAATTTAACTTACTAAGATAACTTAGAGGAAAACGAATTGAAGTGAGTGTTGAAACATCAATATTTGTAAATATTAGGTCTCAAATTAAACACATATGGGTAATTTTCAAACACTTGAAGTTGTGGATCGCGGTAGCGAGACACAACTTAAAGTGGTTGAAAATTTAAATAAATTAACTTAGCTGGATAAAGGTTGAAATGGGTGAATAGAATGATTCTATTTTCCTAGGTGATTAATAACGCCAAGCAATATATTTTGATAGTCAATTGAAAGGCTTTTTGGAATAGAACAATATACACCAGCAACATATAACGAGCAGTTTTTTTTCCAATATCTATAGCTTTTGATTTTTTTTTTAAGAAATACCTACGTACTCAGCTATTAATACAAAACGTTGAGCTAATGCTGGCTCAACGTTGGGCCACCGTCTGCGACGCTGGAACAATATCAACACAGAATTCGCTCAAGGTCTAGGGATAGTGAACAACGACCATAGCAGCCACAGCGACCAGAGAGGCAGACGGATGTGAAAAATGGGCGTCTGCATGAAACAGGATATATTTACCACATTTTTATTGAAAACAACGACATTTACACCACGTAGCCTACACGTTGAAACGGATGTAACGGAAAGTTCCGTGATATATACAGTATTGACATTTGCGATCCGTAACTTCCAGTCCATGTGGGTTAATAATACCGTGATTACTAGGCGATAACGAGTCGAACAATATATGGCAAGATTGTCCTGTTGGTGGCAAAATTATCTGAATTATTATCACTTACCAAGCAAACACGGGGCATTCACCCAATGCTGTTTCAATGTTGGGGCAGCGTCGAAGACGGTGTGCCAACTGTGTTTGCTGGTTAAGTATTCAGTATTATTAGTTCTGTGGTTGCGACGAAAATTCTGAATGAAAATGGCTTGCAAATAAAATAGAATAAATTTATTGCAGGGGGAGATGTATATCTAGTTTAACAATTTATACATTTTGTGTACATCCGAGAATATCGTAGGACAAAGTGACTTACGCTATTTATGCCTGGGTGGAAGAGAATTCAACAGTGAACAGGGTACCAATGCCGGCTAAATGTGGACCAGCGCCGCTTACAATTGGCCAACATTACGCCAACATTTGTTCAATGTGTAGAGTTTAATAGGAAGTGTAAGATTTCCATAGACTCCTGACAAAGTAAAGTTTAGTACCATTGTGGCTATTGTATACCTTGTCTCTATATCGACACAAAACGTTTTCGACGGCATTTTTGTCATTAACTAAAGTCAATCCGACATACAAACTAATAAATCAAGGTGGATAGGCGTAGCACAAAATACGCCGCTATCAAGTTATAGTGGCACACAACCCGTCAGCCCTTAGAGCGCGGAGATAGACTTTAGGGGCCGACCATTTAATACCAGGAGGGGGGGGGTATGGTTTTTTCGTAAAAAATTAATTTGTTCACCAAATTGGCAAAAAAAAATAGTTTGCTCTATAGAGTGTGGGAAAAAAATTAATTGTTCAGTTAAGTGTAAGAAAAAAATAGATTGTTGCCAGCTAGCAGATCTTTCCAAATCTGCCGGAAACTGCCAATGAAAAGCGAAAATTCCCTCGCTCCGCTCGGGTCAAACATGTAATGAGTATAGGTATTATACCGGCACACTGGAATGGGATTAAAGGTCTTAGAGTCAACTGTTAAAATTTGCAGGACATGGGTCCCCCAGAATGCAATATTGCCTGTGGGTAGGCCTAGGCCCTATATCATAATAATACTGAAAAATGTGTTTTATACCCTGTCACCGCATTAAGAGCAAGTTCCCAAATCATAGCAAGTCCCTATATACTTGAGCGACATCTATGAGTTAATAACTCAACCAAAGCTCAAAGCTCTTAGCCCTGGCTCCAAGCTGAGCATTGGGGTTGCAAGCTAATTGGCTTTATTACTGCAGGGATTGCGAAACAGCTGACCCCGAGAATGCGTATTGACAGGACAGCTTTTCCTCAAACATTGTACACTCCGCCAATGTTAGATCTATGTTGGGCCAGCGTCGCAGACGTTGGTCTAACATTAAAACAGTATTGGCTCAATGTCTCATTTGAGTAGTATCTTGTAATCAGTCTAGTTGCTGATATTAATGCAGTCAGCCTGTACTCTACAGGCTACTGTAGGCCTAACATGACCGCCCCATGCATGCCTGTTTCGCAGTTGAATGGATTTTTAAACATGTCCTGGAAAAAAAAAGTTTGTCTGTGACATCTCAGGAAAAAAATTGTTTGTTTTTGATCAGGGAGAAAAAAAATGTTATGTTTTCTTGTTGGAAGGTAAAAAATAATTTGGTAAGAATAAAAACCATACCCTCCCCCCTGGTATTAAATGGTCCGCCCCTTAGTTCTTCACAACGCCAGAATATTTGTGTATAAACCATGGAGATCAAAGGTGTTTTTTTTTCAGTTTGAAATCATCATAAATTACTTCGTTAGCTCTTTCGGCTTCATTTGAATACCCATGTTATGGGCCTACGGCCATTAGAAATATTTTAATTCTTTCAGCACGGGGACCGTCTTTATACGTCAGAATCTGATGTCTACAGACGGTGACGTCAGATTGTGACGTATAAAGACGGTCTCCACGCTGAAAGGGATAAACGTGAAATTATAACTAAAATAGTCCTAAATAGGCCAACGATAATTTAGTGTTAAGATATTTTATTATTCGGATATAATGGTAGGCCCCCCTCCGCCCCCCCCCCCACCCCAACGATCGTGATAACGAAACATAACTTCAAGCGGGTCAAAATAATACGTACGCGGAACGCGACTTGACACAAAGTTTAAAACACACAAGGCTTTAAAACGAAGTTCAAAGTTCAAAAGTAAGGTCTAAAGTTCACCGAGAACCGATATCAAGTGGAAAATTAACCAATTCACAAATAATTCCATCCAATTTAAAGCACACGAGTCATTGTGTGCATACGTGTGTTTAACCCTTCAACCGCCGGCGTCGCATATATTCGGGTTTTCATTTCCTATTAGCACATTAAGTACCACATTTAAAATATGTTAAAGATAAAATGTGACATCAATCAGCAAGATTTGAAAAGAGTTGACCTCCTTTTTGTCAAATCTGAATAATTTTCACTCACTTGAAGTTGTGGATCGCGTCAGCGAGACACAACTTCAAGTGGGTGAAAATTCAAATTAAATAATGTGGCGGATAACCCTTTCAAGCCTGCATTTACCATTGTCATCTTCATCCACTACAAGCCACGAATCGCTGTCGCAATCCTCGACTTGTAGTGGATGAAGATGATTTAAGTTAGTTTAAAAATTACAGAAATTTGCCATGTATTGGTAAACCAGCTTCATGGAAATTTTCGTTCTAAAACCCTTAGTTGTGGGAAAATTAAGTGCTTTTTCAGGGATGTAAAATGATGCTTTAATGCATCGTGAGGGCTTAAAGGGTTAAGAGGTTAAGTACAGCCAGCGGCGGATTTAGATGAGGTTAACCTCTACAGTGCTGACTTATTTCTGTATACAACATGGCGACCAGAGGGTTTTATTCAATTCGAAATCATCATAAATGTCTTAGTTAGCTCTTTGCGATCCATTTGAATATGTTATGGGTCTACGGCCATTACAATTTTTATTCATACAGTGTGGGGATTGTCTTTAGATGTCAGATTCTGACGTCTAAAGACGATCCCCGCACTGTGAGGGTTAATAATAGTCCCCCTTTTTCGTGAAATCTCATTCCTGCATAAATCTTTAGTACAACACAAGAGATTGAAATTCATATTGACATTCCTCGTGATCACCATGATAATGTCAGTGCGCTCCCGTGCTATGCAACTGAAATATGTTGTTGTTTTGGTGAGTATATGCGAACGCGCAACGACTCTCTTGCTTTAAGTGATCTCTCCCAAAGTCTAAAAATTACATAATTAAATCAGTGAAAATGTGTTTTGCAACTAAGCAGATGATCACTTGTCAGTGAAAACCAAAATTGCCTTAGCAGCATTATACCTCAGCCGTAATTGTAATTTCTAACGACCTATGTATTTTTTGGCTATCGCTCAGCTGAACAAACGTTTTTTAGGGCACGTTATTATTCAGAAAGAAATCTATAGAGACGTTGACGTCATGTTTATGGATGACGTCATGGGCACACAAAGTCTGTCTGTATAATACGAAGATCAAGATTAAACTTGCTGTCGATCATAGTGAGGGTGTAAATCAGAATTTGAAGTGTGTGCATGATCATTGTAATGTGTAAATAATCGTTGTAAGGGTGTACACGATCATTGTAATGGTGTACACGATCATTGTGACGGTGTACACGATCATTGTAATGGTGTACACGATCATTGTGAGGGTGTACATGATCATTGTAATGGTGTACACGATCATTGTGAGGGTGTACATGCTCATTGTAATGGTGTACACGATCATTGTGACGGTGTACATGATCACTATGAGGGTGTACACGATCATTGTAATGGTGTACACCATCATTGTGAGGGTGTACACGATCATTGTAATGGTGAGCACGATCATTGTAATGGTGTACATGATCATTGTGAGGGTGTACACGATCATTGTGGGGATGTACACGATCATTGTGAGGGTGTACACGATCATTGTAAGGGTGTACACGATCATTGTGAGGGTGTACACGATCATTGTGAGGGTGTACACCATCATTGTGAGGGTGTACACGCTCATTGTGAGGGTGTACACGATCATTGTGAGGGTGTACACGATCATTGTGAGGGTGTACACGATCATTGTAAGGGTGTACACGATCATTGTGAGGGTGTACACGATCATTGTAATGGTGTACACCATCATTGTGAGGGTGTACACGATCATTGTAATGGTGTACATGATCATTGTAATGGTGTACATGATCATTGTGAGGGTGTACACGATCATTGTGAGGGTGTACACGATCATTGTAATGGTGTACACCATCATTGTGAGGGTGTACACGATCATTGTAATGGTGAACACGATCATTGTAATGGTGTACATGATCATTGTGAGGGTGTACACGATCATTGTGAGGGTGTACACGATCATTGTGGGGGTTCATATATCATTGTGAGGTTGTACATATCATTGTAAGGATGTACACGATCATTGTCAGTGTGTAGACGATCATTAAGGTTCAGTGTTTCAGCAGTGCACGCCCCTGCGGGGGAGGAGGGCAGGCTTTAGCGAACGGAACTGGGCTAGGAATTATATTGTAAGTGTATACACAATAATTGTGTACACGATCATTGTAATGGTGTACATCATCATTGTGAGGGTGTACACGATCATTGTGAGGGTGTACATGATCATTGTAATGGTGTACATGATCATTGTGAGGGTGTACACGATCATTGTGAGGGTGTACATGATCATTGTAATGGTGTACATGATCATTGTGAGGGTGTACACGATCATTGTGAGGATGTACATCATTATTGTGAGGGTCTAACATGATCATTGTAACGGTGTACATAATAATTGCAAGTAGGTACAAGATATTATTTAACTATAAATTTAAAAGTGCAGTTTCTACATGGTTTCTACATATGTAGTTATTAATTATTATAGTAATTAAAGTCAGATTTTACAAAAATACGAAACATTGACCCTATGTCCTTTCAATGTTGGCCCAGGCCCAGCATTAAAGCGTTGGATTTTTTTTATGAAAATCATGGAAACCAAAGGGTTTTTTTCAATTTGAAATCATCATAAATGTTTTCGGTAGGTTTTTCTGGTTCATTTAAATACCTATGTTATGGGTCTACGGCCATTAGTAATATTTTCACTCTTACAGTGCGGGAATCGACTTTTAGTCATCAGAATCTGACGTCTACAGACGTCAGATTCTGTAGACGTCAGAATCTGTCGTCTACAGACCTCAGATTCTGACGACTAAAGTCGATCCCCGCGTTGTAAGGGTAAAGCCAGTACACGGTGATGATGTTCACCGTACTGTTTTCCAGTAAGTTATCTCTCCATATCTCACGTGAAAACAGTGAGAGCATAGAAGGGGTGTGAGAGGGGCAGGCGTAAACATGTCAGAGATAATGTCCACTGTGTCACACATTTATCACAGCGACGGTTGGTGAACTGTTGGCCCAGCGTGGCCCAGCGTCGCAGACAGTGAGCCAACACCACACCAACACTGAGTTAACCCTTTACCCTCTTACGTTCTTTAACCCTTAAAGTGCTGAATTAATTCGTAAAAAAAACCCATCGCAACCAAAGGTTTTTTTTCAGTTCGAAATCATCATAAATGTCTTCGTTAGCTCTTTCTGATTCTTTTGAATAACTATGTTATGGGTCTGCGACCATTAGAAATATTTTCAATCTTACAGTGCGGGGATCGACTTTAGACGTCAGAATCTGACGTCTACAGACGACAGATTCTGACGACTAAAGTCGATCCCCGCACTGTAAGGGTAAAACGCGACACACGACTTCAAGTGAGTGATATTAGGTTTCTCATATTTATCTAACTTGAGACCAAATATTTGCAATTCTTACTAATTCAATTGCACATCATTTTTTTCATCAAAAACTGTACTTAAGAAGTATTGATTAGAACTGAAAGGCTTAAAACCTCATGTTTTCAAAGGGTGTAATTAATCACTTCGTTGTTATTTGAAGAGAGCAGTTCCATTCTAGTCCAAAGATCGTGAAAAAAATAATAAGCTGTTGAAAATGCATACCACACCACAAAACGACGCAAACTATCTTTCAGTCAAGAAGACTGTCAAAAAAGGCTCACACCTTACTTATTGGACGAGTGTTGTATTTTCCCATATCGCAATCAATCAAATAAACACCGTTTGCATATCTACCAGCAATAGTATATGAGTATACAGGTATATGAGTATATCACATGCTAATATTATCCTTCAAGCAGCATCTTATTTTAACCTTTTCACTACCATACATGATGGAAAATTCCGTCGTCATTCGTCAATAAACGTAACCATAAAATGACACAAAATTTTCGTCAAATATATACTACATTTATGTATTTTTCGTCATTTGAAGCTGGAAATTGCGTTAGCAATTCCAGCTTCAAATGACGAAAAATAGAACTCCTACACCAGTATATCTGGATCCTGGCATGCACTCCGGCCTGTAAGTCAAAGGGTTAATAACCTTACTCTATAGTAAGTCCAGGGAATAATTTGTCTGGCGTAGCGGAGCAGTTTGCACAATTTGGGCAAATGCTATAAAATAATATGTTGGTGCAGCAGTTTATGGCATGGAGAATAGTAGCTTAGCACATACGGCTGCTAAATTGCTAAACATTTTTTTTAGACAAATTATTCCCTGATGTCTACATTGCATACCAGAATAAGTATTAAGTGAAATTTCGAAGGACGTTCCCAAAAAGCAGCTCAGCAAATAGCGTTGAACCATCAATGACATTTTTTTTAAATTAATAATTTTTTATAAATTATTACAGTAACAATAAAGATCATGACCTACAGTGAAAGTAGCTAAAATCATGACTTTTTACATGGCAATTGTTGCTCTTAAAAAATC
The DNA here is from genome assembly GCA_964017125.1 of Flabesymbios commensalis. NCBI lineage: Eukaryota > Metazoa > Annelida > Polychaeta > Terebellida > Flabelligeridae > Flabesymbios > Flabesymbios commensalis. Next base: position 97,631,595 of record OZ024906.1, on the reverse strand, counting down.
GTGACTATTCATGTTTTTCATCACCAGTGGCAACCCTGTAGTGAGGTTAACCTCTGCTGTGAGAATGTGTATCTGCCTGGCTATCGATGGCATAGCTCCAGCAGTCAGAGGTGGCAGATGTAGTAATGGCTGCCGTCTTGATGTTCGCTAATATGTTATGTAGTTTACGGTAAATAAAGAAGCGGCCCACAGCAGCTAGCTGGCGGTCATACGGCTCCCGCCTTACCGTAAACCCAGACCTCACACCAATCAACAGAGACCGACAACGCCAGCTTTAACCCCAACGTCCCCGTTCTGGTGTTAACCCTTTGGCTCCCGACCGTGAGGACATCAGATCGGTAGGGGGGTGGGGGGTTAAGTATATGTCGGCTGACTGACTGAGTGACTGGCTGACTGGATGGATGGCTGACTGAAGGAGAGACACGGTCACAGTCTCTGAGCTGACTACCAAAACACGTACTACACATTCAGCCAGAGTTTGTCAAATGCTGGGCCGCCGTCAATGACGGCGGGCCAGCATTGAACCAACATTGAATCAAATTATTGTTCTCTGGGAATGGACTGCTACTGATAAACAGAGAGAGCCAGTCAGATAGAACAGCCATTTATACCGTAAACGCTATCACCGTGAACAATTCACGAAATTCACACAATCCAGAAAAGAGAGAATCGAAGGATAACATTGTAAAATGAATTGATTTTAACTATCACGAGCTACGGTAACTCAAGAAATGTCAGAGGTCTACATATTTCCTTGGAATTTCGGATCGGCGCTAAAATTGAAAAGCTACAATCATATGGAAAATACGTGATTTACAGTACACAAAAGATACACAGCCAGCTTGATTTAATACATATTTATGAAGGCATTCTTTATTTTACCTGCCACGCGTATGATCAAACTGTACCGAACAAACGAACGGACAAATGCTCGAAACCTCCATCTCGTATTCTTTTTACATCTCTACTCATAGGCTAAACTGGGCAAAATGTTTTTTGCTGGTAGAACCAAGGGACATCCTTGGCGGCACCACGAATATATTCTTGGCTGAAAGAACCAAGGAGTTGGCAGAAACGAGCAGAGGCGAGCGTTCAGAATAGAACTCGAACCCAACTACGGGCTGCCTAAGGCCAAGGACATTATTTTCCAGTCTTTCTATCATGCCTATAGGTGAACTGGATGCAGTCAGTCGAGATGTGGTAATTGGCGAAATCGCTGTTTCAACATTAGTGCCTGGTCATCGATACAATATTGTTTTAATATTGGCATAATGTTGTTTCAATGTTGGGCCGGCGACTACGACGCCGGTCCAACATTGAAACAACATTGTCGACGTGTGGCTTGCTGTGTGACAGGCCGATGATAAACTGAGGCGTAGAAACAAGTCGGGGTTTAGCAGGGGTTTCAGACGTCGGCCCACAAAACAGTGTGGACGAATCAATAGTCATAGTGAAGCCATAGTGAAGACTGGCGGGTTACAAGCCGAGAGAAGTGGGGTGTCAGTCTATAGGGTCCACAGGCAGGAGGCAGCTCCCAGCATCATCACCACAGCGTCATCATCATCATCACTGTGACAACCCACCCCACCACTCATTGCCCAGACACACATCTCACACGTAACAACAGCTATATCCACACATCCTAACCACCCATCTTAATAGAACTATTGATTTTAACATGGTATTAAACTCGTTGACTGTCTATTTAAATGAAAAACACTGAAATGAAAATGCCAATACTCAAGACTGCCTGCCCCCAGACAGGTTTATATTTCCATCTGTTCAGTGAATTCAAAATGTCTGATGACAAAGATGGCTGCTACGTATGGCTATAAAATCTATATGATAATTTGGTAGCAAGGTCTAGCATATCGACTACAGTAGAAATTCTGTGTTTTTATTAATCCCCTGATAACCAGTTCTTAGAAATAAAAGATGCCTTTAATCTTGAAACACTGATATCTGTGGGACTTAATTTTCATAAATCACATACATTTTCGGTCACTTGAAGTTGTGTGTCGCGGTAGCGAGACACAACTTCAAGTGACTGAAAGTTTAAATTGAATAGCTCAGTGCTCTAAGGGCTGAAAACGGGACAGATTGGAAAGACTGGCTTTACGGCAAAGGTTTAATAATATCATGATTTTTGTGTCCAGTACAGCCACTTATGCTGGCCTATTGATAAGGCTTGTAGCTTGTTAGTAGAGTCGAAAGTTCATCCATTTATAGCACATGGTAACGCAATAATGTGTAGCATCAAGCTGAATCTACATATTAATAACGTGTTTGTGGCATGATTAGACAGTAAGCCGGTGGAAGGGAATTTCAGCAATGGAAAATTGATGGCACGCCTATTAATATCAAGTATTTCAGAAGTCAAAAGGTGGGACTTGGGCAAGGGCATATTACCAGATTACGTGAAACGCTTTTTAAAGGGCCCTTAAAAGTGCCTGGTAATATTCGTACACCTGAATCTTTGTATTTAAAGACGACAAATTCTGAAAAAGGCAACCATAATGGGTCTATCCTGAGTAGCAAAAACAAATGCCAAATCTTCATCAGCAGGATTGTAGAGATTTCCTATGGTCTGCTGCCGGCTACCGCTCGAGGAGAAAGATCATTCCACAGCTTAGGAGAAGTGGATGAACATGTTATGTCGCTAAGATGTGTCTTTGAACAAGGTACAAGAAGCAGCAGGCCGACATCCGACCACAAAGGTCTGTGTCGCCGTCGGTCATGTATATTATTTACGTCGATTTCTGCCATACTAGTATATCAGCCACTACAAAGTGGCAGATACAATTGGTACTTCATAACATTTGCAAAGCGTTCTGCTGGCGACTCACAAGGCTACAAGCTGGGATAAGAATTGTTAGTCAGTATTTTAAACTGAGTGATAAAATGAGTACAAAGTAGTTGTAACAAATCATGTGGTTCTGTGACAGGGGTCCCACAGATATATAGAAATGAAATCCCATGACTTTTCCATGACTTTCCATTACCATTTTTTAGGAATCCCATGATATCATAACGGAATAAAAAATGTACGTTTAAAAAGTTCTTATTTTTTCTATAATTCACAGCTACGTGCTGGTGGACTATCAGTGGCATTGTGTTGTTCATGACGTAATCAACACATTTTTTTCAAAAAAAATGGGCAAGACATTTGTGAAATTTCTAAATTTCATGAATTTTCCATAAATTTTTGCCACATTTTCATTTCCCATTATTTTTTATAAACCTGGATTTTATTTTTTCATTTTCCATGGTTTTGTTCCATGATTTTCCCTGACTGTGGGAGCCTTGACTGTGTGAAGCGTGTATCTACCGATGCATCACGTGGAGTGGTAACAGTGGCTGAGACAGCGGATGAAACTGTTCAATACCAAAAAGATTCCCCAATTAAAGGGGGACACTGAGTATAGACATGTTCATTATTGACATGTATTTAATATAATTTCAGAATATTTTAATTGTTTCAGTCCAAAACATGGGAAATGAATGGCCCAGGGTTTTGATTTGAATAGCTTGAACTTTACGCTTTTGAACACATCTGTCTCAATACATTTTTAAGAAATCTGCAAGGTTTGGGAAAAGCAAATTTAAACATTTTGTAGCATGATCTCATTTTCACGCAAATATCAAAGCTATCTGAGAGTATTTTAAATAACAAGTACTGTCAATTAACCCCAAAAGTTTGTCAAACAATGAAATACATGTACCAGAGCTGAAATAGTTACAATGGTCATTGACCCATGAAATAGGTATTCAAACTAAGCATTTGCAAGCTACAAATTTAATATATATATAATATAAACAGATAAAAGGTTAGTCATATGAATTGTTTATTCGTTACAGTTGTGCACAACACCATGTCATACAGAAATATTATATTTCACTCAAGATCTTGACCACACGTTCTTCTTAACCCTCATGCTGCTGCGCTGTTTGTTTCAAATTTTTTCTATTAATTTAACCACGTTAACCGTTGTTCTGCTGGAGACGTATATATCCGGTTTCGAGTAAGTTTCAGAGAAAATAAAATGACACCAAAATCTATAAAAAGGTTTGTAATAGACGCTCAGTTATTCAAAATGTTAATTTTCACATGTTTATTTTTTTTATAAATACTTATAGTAACATTTTTCGTCATTTGAAGCTGGAAATTGCGGTGGCTATTCCAGCTTCAAATGACGAGAAATACAATTGGAACAATTCAGCAGGACAAGGTTTGAATTTCTGACGCAATTTCCAGCTCCAAATGACAAAAAATATGTCTATTTATGAAAAATACAGATCTATATTTCAAATTTAATTATTTGATGACCTGATCATCAACCACACACAACTTTATATCAATTTCAAAGGCACTTCATTTTGTTTAAAACATACTTGACACTGTATGTTTTATTCTACCAAGGTTCGCACGGGCTTAGCAGGACAAGATTTAATTCTTCAAATTTCTTTCAGTTTTCTTTTGTGGATGGGGGTGTCAAATAAAAAAGGCTGTAGCTAAATCACAGACCATCTCAGGGCTGGAAATTTATATGAATATCTTGGTTGTCAGCCACAATTTGTAATTGTTGGCCAAAAAATGAGAACAAAGGTGAAACTATCATTTTGATCACGACCACAATTAATAACTACGTTTGATAGTAAAAACAAATAATGGTCAAAAATTTGGTTAGGCATAGGCTAGTGACTTTCACTCACGACTGTTGGGTGAAATTCGATGATTGTCCGGATGGACAACCATCACAGCAACGTGGGTTATCCGTTTTGTAATTTAGTTGTCCTGGACAAATGGAACGCTCTTATTTTCAGCCCTGCATCTAGAGTTATGGAAATAATATTTGGGGAAAATTTTTGCATTAATTTTCTGGTATATAGGAGAATTTGCTACTGATAAATTACTCATAAATTACTTTAGTAACTAATGCAATGCTGCCCTTCCGACCTTGAAAACATCTACACCATACTAGTACAATAACCCTTTCCGCACAAGACCGTCCAGTGTGCATGACTGGCACTCGCCCGCTCGCCAATGCGAGTAGGAGAAAAACCGAGCAAGTCCATATATGTCCAAATATCCTGTCTTTAACATATAAGTGATAGTTTTTTGTCGAATGGGCGAGTGATATAATCAGTTAGTTATTCACACTGCCGTCTTAATATACTGTAGTCGTCAGATGTATAAAGAATAAGAGTATAAACTTAAAAGACAGTCTCCGCACTGAAAGAAGTAAAAAGAAATATAATGGCCGTAGACCCCTAACAAAGTTATTCAAATAAATAATGAAAACATGAAAGATGGAGAACATTTTTTATTTTAGAGATGAGATTCACAAATGTTGTGGGATAATTTGCTGAAATGATGTATCGCAACACACATATAGTCGCTGCCATAAAAGGGTAAAATGACTTAATATAATTAAATTGTAATGTACTATATGACATGGGTTGGCACGACACGAATGGCAGATCATCAGCTGTTATTCCTGTTCCAACTCCAGCCAGAGAAATTAAAATGCCTTTGACATTATTTTCTGTGGCTTTTTTTACTTTTCATATTCTCTCCTCTTCTACATGACTCTCAGCATTTGTTTGCTTTTCCATAGGTTTTCACACACCAGGATTGAATGCGAGTATAATTTTTATACTAGACTAGCTTCTAACCTCTAAACTATCCCCAAAACGTTCCCAATTAAAACATAGACAGCACTGATAGGGATTATAAAGTTAATTGATTTGTGTTCATACATCATGTACATGCGACGCCTCAGCAATCTTAGTCGATCACATTTAAATTCATCAGGTGCGATGTTTTTTTAGGCTGTAAATTATGGTGGACATGTATGACAGACCACCACAAAGTACGGATCAGGGCTCGAAATTAATCTGATCGTCCGAGACGACCAACAATCTAGGAAGAACGAGTTCAGTTTCATTGGGCTTGTCCTACTGGAAAGGTGACTCATCCAGGCCCAATAAAAATCCATTTTACAAAAGAAAACAAATGTTATGCAAGCAATGGAATAAAAAGCTGTCTCTACACGGAGTACCCCTGCTGCACAGCCATGTGCAGGCACAGGGCTTGACAGTAGTATGTGTCGAAGTAAGATGAGTTTCAACACTGCAGAACTTAGCTTGCATATTATTTGTTTTCTTTTGTAAAATTTTTTAGATTCATTCGGATTGAAAATAAGGAAGGACAAGTGATTTTCAGGGGAGGACTAGTAGAAGTAGAATATTAATTAGGCCTAAAAAAAATATTGTTTGCTTCCGATTTCCGACCGACCCTATTGAAACATGTGCGATCCAAAGTAATTTTATGGATTTCAAAAAAAAAAAAAAAATTTTTTTTTTTTTTTTTTTTAGAAAATCTATAAGTTGAGGAATTAGTTACTGGCTGTAGTCAAAGTAACTGAAAAAACGTTACGAAAAGGAGAAGAGAGGGTCAAAAAAACAAAATATAGTTACGTAATGTACAGATAAGACATGCATGGAAGTGAATCTGGCCCCAAATAAACTAAAAAATAATTCCTACCTACTGATTTGGTTGAAGTGACAAAAAATAAAATTAAAAATAAAATAAAATAAATTTCCTACCTAACCACTGGTTAAAATGACAACAAATCGGAAACAAACATATATTTTTTTTTGGCTTAGTAGAGTAGTAAAAGGGAAGGACTGCATACAAGTGGAAATTTGGTTTAATTTCGAGCCCTGGGGATCAGGTATTTCTGGTGCCAGATAGTGTGATGGGCCTTCTTGTGTCCACCGACCTATGGACCACCGCTAATTTCAAACACTGATGTTACTTACCTTGATGTTTATCTGCCAGAATAATAAGAGAGCTGGCAATATCTCTCCGTCTGTAGAAACACATAACCTTCGCTTCGACATTTCCATTTGGCGTCTGAAAATAAATAATATTTTAGAACTTTAAAAACTTCCAAACTCAGGGTTGCGACCCTTCATAAATGTTTTTGATTGATTGACTATATAAAAACAAAGGTTAAAACCCTTTGCCACAATCTTGAACAAACATTGAGTAGATCACGCACAGTTCTAGATCGTTCTCATTGAAACAAGTATCAGTGCCACCAGTGTACATAATAGAATGATGACCAAAGCTAAATTGAAATATAGCTGATGTTATTTCAGAAAATATAAACAATCCACGTCGCCTATGTGTAGCCTAGTACATATTGTTGGGACTAAAACTATATATATTAACTCATTTATTTTAAGGGACTCGTTTCTCGGACGGCATCGCATTTTGGGTGGGCAACTAAATGGCAATATGAGCCAAGTCCTGGGCTCGCTCATGAATGTAAAAAGTGTCTGTACTTCAGACACTGGTCTTCTTTATCTGACCAGTTAATAATCACCACCAGGGGTCACAGTTTTCACAGCCACAGTTTGTACTGTTGCATTTAGATGCGTGCAAATCCCCCATTACTTTTAATATGGTGGCCGCATACAGTGCAAGGGAAATCTTTTAGTATTTGGCAAAGTGGTGAGTGCTAGCGCTCATCCAGACTTCTGAAAATGAAATCAGGCTGAATATATACCTATTGTAAAAAGTGTGCTCAGGGTCCTGCTCAGACATTGGGCATTGGTGGGCGGTCTTGGCGGTGGGCATCCAAAACGTCAATTTTAATATTAGTTATGTTTTTATACTCAAAATACTCAGTTCTCCATGTTTTTTTCCAACTGTTGTGGTGGGCGTGTCAGAGTGGGCAGAACCCTGGTGCTATAGTTCATACATTAAAAATTCAAGATAAATGTTTATAAATAAATATATAAAATTTAAAGTGGAACACCCTAGGCTTTAATACCCTCTAGTTAATATATTAGGCTTGTATGGCGGGCAGTGCTTGCACAGATTTCAGGGTTTTAGTCAAGGGGGGGTTTCCTGGGGGTTCCAGATTTCGCCGTCATATAGGCCATTTTAAGTACTCAAATTTAAAACTCTGAAATTTTTTTCTTCCCCTCCAACTTTTTTGGACCCCCTCACTCAAACATTCCTGGTAGAAACCCTGGATTCCCATGTATTGACAAACACAACAGGCCAATCACGATCTCACTCATAGCTCGTAAGATTTATGAATTGATGACTGATGGTTGGCAGGTGGTGATGTAACAGAAGACAGAGACCCCTGGTGTTGATTATTAATATTAGCAAATCATGCCACAAAAATTTTCAGTGGATGCATAGGCTCACTGTGACATTCATTGATAAATCAGCAGGGCTGGAAATTATTCAACATGCCGATAGAAAAAATCAGTTAAATTGATTAAATTCGGACAACAATATGCCAAAAAATACCACCATATATATATTACTCTTCAAAATTTCTACCAGCCATTCAGACAGAAAGGTCTTTAGACTACATTTACTGCCCCGAGGCTAAACTCATGCCATTCGATGGCGGGCCGGTGCTAATCTCCAGCCCAATGATCGTTTTGGTAAAGCCCTGCACATGGTAAACCCTATGTATCATCTGGCATATCCCTAAAAAACCCTTTGGGCTAAAAAGGTACAGACTATTCTCTCATATATAATATGAAATCATAGTGCTGTGGTCACATTTAATAATCTAGCTGCCTCAGCACTCTGCCCGGTTTTGGGGTATATTCTCTCCATTCAAAATTCTAAATATTGAATCTTCACCGTTATTATGCGTTAGGAATATTGGGGGTAGTTCAACAATTACGTAATGCCTAGACAGGGTAGGAGAGGGTTAACAGGAAAAATTTTGTTTATAAATGTTTGATCAGCTATTCAATTTTTTAAGCTTGAACTATAACTAATATTCTTATCATTGATGCATAAATATTTAGCTAATCAAATTCAACTTTGAATAGCAAATGAATTGCATAACATTTCGCTACGCGACACTGAACAATTTTCTCCGTGGTTAAGCGATGCGTTACGGACCGTAGTCAACACAATGTTGAAGTGCTATAAAGGAGGGCTTAAAAAATCTCCCAAAAAAAAATTACGTAAAAGAGTTTGTTGAACAGCCCCTTACTGAAAAAAATTACAAACCTTGTTCAATTCTTCAATTCGCCTAATTTGATAAGGAGTTGTGGAGGACGTCTCAAAATAGACGTAATCTAATAAACAAACAAAACACTGATAATTATACAGTCATTATTTTTCAAAATAATTATCATTACATTTATGTATATAAACCCCCACAACACTGCACAATGCACTGTGGCCAGTGTGGGGGTGCTTGCCAAAATTACAACAAAACATAGTCCCTTACTACAACACCAAATTGCACAACTTAAAACAATATTTAACTCACACTACAATAGATCTAAGTAAAAATATGTACAATACTTTTACGATTAGAATGTATTTCGGTTTTAAAGAGTGATTATTTGCATTTCTGAATGTTCATTCATTAGACCTCATTGTCCAGTGCAAACACTGCATTGTACAGCGTACGCGGCTGTGTACAGAAAGAAGCCGCACCACTCAATTTAGTGTAGCATTTTATTGTAAACAAATGTTACAATTGTTATCGCTGCATAGCACCGAATACACATCAAAACAGTGTGTGCATTGAATCATTAATAAATAATCATTTGTAGAAAAATAAAATTGAACAAAAATTAAATTTGGACCCCCAAACATCGATTATGTGATTGTATATTCTTGCGCGGATGAAGTTGATATCTGCATGCATGCCTTCTTCTGTTCTAAGACTAATCTGAGCATTGTGTTCAATAGTGCTTACCTCCGACTCTGTACATATTTGCAGCCATTTTCACATTTAAATGGCCTTTTTGTATCTTCGTATACTCCTAAACAATCTCTGACAGCAATGTGCTGCCAGAGAGCCGTGTGCCGGACTTGAGTAGTTTCTGCGGAGGACCGCTCCGATCACTCAATCGCCATTTCTCCTGCCTTTCTGTCTTCCTCCTCTTTCACACACGTGTGACGTCACGCGTCCTTCGCGGGGGTTCGGTTTTTGGTCTGCAATTTACATCAATAGCCGGACAGTTGACATCGATGACAGAACATGGCCTTCCAACATATCAAACTGATCCCCTTTACGAGAGCTATTTCAATACACACACCATACTTAAAAATACTTCACACTACGCGATAAATCTATTTCTGTGCAATTATGCTAATTTCTTTGTAGTTTTAGACTCGCTGATTACGAGGCCTGTAAATTGGCCGTGTGCTCCCCAAATGGGCCCCTCTTGTCACCTGCCGCCACCCCCCTCCCCGTGTTCATCCCTATCACAAAAACACAACAGTGTAAGAGGCATGCTAAAGCTAGAGGTGAAGCAAGCATCTCCCCTTAGAAAATATAAGATTTTTAGTTGGCCGTCCTCGCGATTATTTTTTTGGAATTTAAAAGTGTTTTTTTATTAAAGCCAATTCAGCTAATTAGATTTTCTTAATAATTAACCCTGTGAGTGGGCCTACAGGTAGGCCTACTGAAGGTTGGCCAAGTTTATGTAGCCTATTTGACTCCAGTGTCCAACTTCATACAAGCAAACCCAGCAAACACCAGGCGTTGGCCCAATGTTGGGCTGGCGTTGGGCCAGCGTCGTAGACGATGGGCCAACGTCAGCCCAACACTGGGCCAACGACTCGTGTTTGCTGGGAAATATTCTGTGGACAGAATTTTATATTTCAGTCACTTCGACTAGGCTAGCTTGATCAATGTAAGAGTGACTAAGATTAATTGATTTTAGACAATTTTATAAAATTTGTGTAATTTTAAATAGGCCTACTATACATATAGGGTAGGTTTGAACATTTGGTTTGACCGCCCCACCAAATTTTGCCAGTGCCCCGAAAAAAAGCTATATTCCCGAAGAAAGATATAGAACGTTTAATTATAGCATATAATTATAGGCCCTATGCCAGATATCTGGTCGACAAAGGGTTTAATTTCTTTTGACCCGATAGCAAACTTTTTTAAGCCCTATTTATTTTTTTAATAACCCTTTTTAACCTTTAGTTGCGGGAGGCGTTTTTGTGACATTAAAAATGTTTAAATAGATAACAGTATAATATCTGCCTACCGGGTAGCTTTTAAATTGATGCCTAGGTAGGCCATTCATTTGAAGCCGAAGACTGCGTCGATGTGACTTATTCTTAACCCTATCTAAACGTTCAGTGCGGGCGAAGGTTTTTGCCCGGTTTTTGTGATAATAATAGAAACTGATATAATTTAAAAAGTAGGACTACCCAGCAAACATGAGCTTGATTTAGGTCTACTGTTGGCCCAACAGCAAACCAACATTGGGCCAAAGTCTAGCTCATGCATGTTTGCTAGGTAGGTCTAGATATTTTTCATTCGTTTAAAGCCAGAAACTGCGTCAACCATCTTCGGTAATAATATTCCGCATTGTCTCTGTTAAACGTCATCTTGGGAAATATAGGCCTAGCTGTACGTAGGCCTATATAGGCCTATAGATAGGCTCTTTATTTCTTAGAACTTATATCATTGACTAGGAGCATCCAAGAAGCATGTATATAGGCCTACATATGACATAGGCTTACCATTTCGATAATCAATGAGCATTGCGTTCAAACTGTTAGACGAATTTGAAAAAAAAACTTTTCGATTCATATTTTTTAGGCTTATACCTGGTAGTTCGTGACTGCGATCTTTGTTAGTTGGCAAATCTAAAAGATATATCAGGGGCGGGCCCATAACTTGTAGGCCTAGGCGGCCTCTGTGCCGCCTTTTCAAAATCTAGAAAACATAATTAGGTTACATAGCATAGACCTAGGCATAGATTAGATTAGATTAAAGATCTTATTTCTAGAGGCTGTATAATTCGTGTATGATTTGTTTGTGACAGAGACTTAAACAGCTATAATGCTTGCATCTACGTACGGTCCCCTTTGAAATAAAAGGGTGTATGATCTACCATTTAGACCTACACCCCATTGTGCACACGACGTTGTTGCGGCGTTGAATCAACGATTCCGCAAGACTTTGAGCCAATGCTGTTTTAATGGAGGGCCAGTGTCGCAGACGTTGTATCAACGCTAAAACAACAACGTGTTTGTTGTAAATTTGTGTATATTTACACGAAAACGTAGTATGGCCACTTATTCACCAGGTGTCCATGTTAACAAACGTATAGCATCACTATATTTACGTTTGCTAGCAGGGACACCTAGTGAATAGGTGATGATAACACCATAAATTCGCTTTCCCTCTCATTAGAATTGCCTTGGAGGTTAAAGGGACTGGCCCAGGCTAAAATCATCAAAAAATCGGTGATTTTATTTCGGATTCTTAATATGACCATATGATGTAAGCATGTACATAGACTAGAACTGCAAATTTTTGTAATTTTTGTGCTGCACATTCACCAGTTAGGCTAGATATAGAGACGAAATTCCCGCATTTCCTATTTTTGACATGGTTGTCAATAATTAGAAATCAGGAATTTCGTCTCTATATCTAGCCTAACTGGTGAATGCGCAGCACAAAAATTACAAAAATTTGCAGTTCTAGTCTATGTACATGCTTACATCATATGGTCATATTAAGAATCCGAAATAAAATCGGCGATTTTTTGATGATTTTAGCGTGGGCCAGTCCCTTTAAATTTGTTTTTAAAATATTGCCTAAGAACAAACATCCAGTTAGTTGCATATAATGTACCCGGTACACTAAATTGTGTGTTGGCAATAAAATACCTGAACGATTTTGTAAATATTAATGAAGATAATAATAGAGATGATAATGGAGATAATAAGTTAATAATTATGACTAATTTAAAAATCTAAGATGACCGCCAAAATTTGTTAAAATAAAATTAGAGACATAAGCTTGCAAATTTTTGCAGAACAAAATCATGTAGCATATTATATTGTAGGATTTTAGTTCGAAGAATCCATTGGAATGATTTATTTTAACACTCAAACCTCATAAAACAAGTTGTGGTATATTCAGAATCAAATGGCAGATTGTCACTAGTTGCATTTTGGATGCGTTTGGCTGAAGATATTTCAAAAATAATTATTTACATCATATGATAACACGAACAAAATGTATATGAGGTAAAAGGGTAGACAATAGCATCATGATTAAATATTTTGAAATTAAGAACAGAACCTTATAAAGGTCTACGTACCTTCCCGTAAAATAATAGAACATCACGATTGTCAAATTTTTGTCGTATTAAGTAGGTAATTTAAATTGGATATGTTCATCAAAATTTGTCTTTGTATAAGCTACAGTTCTACAAGTACAATACGACCATCGTGCACTATATTTTAGATTTTTATTCAACATTCTAAGTTCACTTTATTTTCAAACAGAATAACTGGCCAAGAATAGTTGCTTCAACTGAAAATCCCACAGATTAAAGGTAGGCCTATGGTCAACTGTCAAAATTCGCAGGACAAGGGACCCCCGGAATGCAATAGTGCCCGTGGGTAGGCCAAGACCCTATTCCATAATAATAGCCTACTAAATATGCGTTTCATACCCAAAGCCTCATTAAGAGCAAGTTCTCAAATCACAGCAAGTTCATATATACTTGAGCGATATCTATGAGTTAATAATTCAAAGCCCTTAGCCCTTGCCCCTACTTGGTCGTTGGCTTGCAAACAAATTGACTGTATTACTGCAGGGATGCGGAAACGGCCTGACCCAAGCTTGTATTGACACCCAGTAAACACAAAACATTTGTATCAGGTATATCATGTTAACATGTTAACAATGATCGAATGTTTATCTTAGAACACCGTAGACATCAAATATGTTATTTGTTTCTCCCCAAACTACTTCCATATTTAAAAATTGTTGACTAGGCAAATATAGTATCCTGTGATAGATGTAATAGACTGTCACAATTGTTTCTAGCTCCGCAGTTCTGTCTAAATATTTATTTCTAAATTATTGGGAAATACAAATAACACCATTTTGTTGGATGATGTATCTTAAAACACAGGATACTATACAAAGAAAAGATGTAGAAGTAAGCTAGATTTATTTATGGATAGTTTTCTATGACTGAAACATAGTCGTCTCTGCGTGAAGGTGAATGTAGTTTGAAAATAACTACCAGGAAAATATACTCAGTAGGCCTAAACCACACCAGGTTGGGCCTACTTAGCCCTTTATAGTGCAGGGACCGTCTTTAGACGTCACAGTGTTTCTGGCTCCAAAGAAAGTTGGATTCAGCCAATATGAAGATTCTGCAGACACGTGGTCGGTCGCAACTTCTGGGTGGGGGTGGGGGGTCTGGGTATGCCCCCCCAGATTTTTTTTAGAGAAGGCTTTAGGTGGCTTCTTGTGATAATATAAAGGCACATTTCAAGCTTTAAAACAACTAATTTTTCACTAATGAAACAGTGAAAAATATCTCTGGAAATGATTTCTGAAAACTTTATTAATCACCTTTCTTGGTATACAATATTGTCGTCAGAATAGAATGTTTTTTCGTCAGGGGGGGGGGGGGGGGTTAATTGTCGCAATCCTGACGACATATCAGAAACACTGCGTCAGTCTACTTTCAATATTTAAATGAGGCGCTAAAAGAGCTAGCTAAGACATAGATGATGATGTATATAACAGAATGAGGCGTTGATATCGAATTATTATACGAGTATAAAAGGATCACCTTTAATACAGTAGCCCTTAGTGAGGTAAAAAAAACTAATTTTCATGACCACTTTCTGGCTAAGATGTTTTGACGATTGATTTAACTTCCTTAAACCTCTTAAAAAAGATTTAGCCCCTACGTCCCTCGCAAAAATCCCGGCATTTTCTTCTAAAGGCATAAATCCAAAATGGCCGCTCGCGCCACTATGAAAAATAACTTTTGACATATTGAAGCTATAAATATGAATAAATACATTTTTTCGGATAATTCGACCACAAGGAATCCGTTTCTGAAATCAGTTTGGTATTAAAACACATTTCTGATCCAAAAATCCAAGATGGCCGACAAATTTGAGAAGAAAATCCAACAAATAACAATCACAAATTAGTTTAAAATTCAGCATTTATATGTCGTATATAGGCATCCACCTAAATGTAAAATGAGGAGACGGGTATAACTTTTACTGAAAATATAATATATATATTAAATTACACCTTCTGCCAGACTATGTTCAACAGACAAAGCAACACTTACCGATCAGTCCATGTAGCATCCTGTCCATGGTGCATTGGAAGACGCTTAAACTCAAATAGGCCCCTATGGTAAGTGACGGCTGTCTTGTATCGATCCTCAGGTGTTACTGGAATATGCCAGTAGCCACTTTTAAAATCTTAAATCGAAAACTTGGCAGGCCAGCGGTAGGAGTCTTTTACTGTGGCGGCATTAAGCTAACAGGAGTCGATGCAGACGATCTAGGTATGATCCATCTTTTTTGGGAGTCAATGTGACAGGGGCAGCCCATGGTGATGTTGACATCTGGATTACACCCGCTTTGATTATATATCGTCGGCCACTTTCCTTTTTGAGAGGGGTGTGCAGTAGGCCCTCTGTTCAATCAGTCAGTAGCCATTAAGACTGATTGTGAGGGGAATCAAGTTGTAGTGTCCGAGGTTGGACAGGTCCTCGTTAAACACGTCTGTATACCCCTTCATGACGTCATCGATGCAAGGGTGGCCACAGCTCTCAGACATAGGCTGTATGGCGAATGAGGTTTGTATATGGCGCAATGCTGGAGTTTTGACCAAACGATGTCACTTTCTGTGTTCAATAATCAATCTTCCCATTCCCTCGGCTGATGGCATCACTGCCTATCAGCAGCTCATGTGGAAGTCTTTTGTAACCAGTACTGGAGCGCATCTGCGTCCATGAGTTTGAGTTCTGTTTCACAGATCACAAGTTTGCATACTAGATCGGACAGCCATAGTAATGACGGACATCCCAGTCTGAGATACATTAGAGATTTATTTTTCAGCCATGAGTGTTCTGGCAGCACCAGTGTCGAGTAGGGCATGGACCTGCTCTGCAGCAATATCTAGCTATATTCGACACTGCGCCAGTGCTGCCATTAGGGGCCCCTTGAAGCCGTACGTTGTCTGGCTTGATACGGGCAAACATTTGGGCAATGGCCTTCTCTTTTACAGCATGCACATATTGGCTGGCCGGCTGTTCACGACTTCCCGTCCTTTCTTTGTTGGTGCAGTGGTTGGGGTTCGGGTTTGTCGTCCTTTACACATCTGCCTGCGTGGACCACAATACTGCCGGCATCCTCGCGTCTGCTCCAAGGTGTCGACTCATCTCTGTGTCAGTGGTTGTGCGGAACTCCTGCTTGTCCATGCAGGCCTGTAGTTGCTACATGTGCCTCTTCACGGTTTCCAGGATCTGCAGAAACCTCACTGCATACTTCTGTTTTTTTTGTGCCGCCCCACATCCATGGGCACCTCGTCCATCACCTGGTGTTCTTTTTTATGTTGAGCCTCCTTCTTGAGGGTCACCTCCATTGCTGTTCGGAAAGTATTAGCTCGTCCTGGCCTGAACTGGTGACCAGCAAAGCTCTGTCAGTGAATCCCTTCAGGAAGCTGACTACTTCCCCCTCCTCACCCATCGCCGGATGTATGCTGTGGCATTTTCTTCTGGCCTCCGTTTGATCGTATGTAGCTTATTCTGTAGGCACATATTCTCTACTGCTGACAAGAATGAGACTGTGAGCTTCTCCATAAGCTCTGTTATCCTCTGTTACCCTCATCGGGTGGCTGCGTCCAGTGTCTTACTTCGCCTAGAAGGTTACCATCTGTCATCTCCTGTGCCAAAGAAAATACGAACTCGACGTTTGTTGCTCCTTGTTCCAATTTGGTTGGTCGGTCAGGGCTCTTGCCATCACAGACGTCTATATTTCTGGCAGCTTTGTCCAGATTGCCGAGTTATGTTTTCTCAGCATGGTTGGCAACAAACAGAGACGAAATTCCTGTATTTCTTATTTCAGACATGCACATGTCCGAAATAAGAAATCGCGAATTTCGTCTCTCTATCTCGCCCAACTGGTAAATGCGTAGCACAAAAATTAAAACTTTTGCAGCTCTATTCTATGGATATGTTTACATCATATGGTCATATTCAAAAGCCAAAATAAAATCACCGTTTTTTAATGATTTTAGCCTGATTGTGTCGCTTTAACCAATCATTTTCTTGTATTATAACATCATAAAATAAAGAGATCAGTGGATACGTATTTTTGATGATTTTTTGTCACATGAGACAGCTTTGACGATATCCTTCAAAGCCTAATATTTATATGATTCTTGTACCTAAAGGGTTGCATAATTATATTTTTCTATCAAGCTTACAAAAAATAAAAAATATCATTACATTAGCAAAGTCATAGGATTTTCAGCCTATAATATTTGAAATAAATTATTACAATTATTTGAATAATTCTATTATTATCTAGTATTTCCTCATCCCCTTGGCCACAAAATGGTGAGCTGTCTAATTTGTACAAAATGCCGCAACTTGCATGTATGCAAAAGAAAATGCCCTCGAGCCGGTTTTTTTATTCGGAGTAGCCTACATAAAGTTTGCAGGTATCAGAAGATCGGATTAGCAAGCCAGCAAACACGATTTTTTGACCCATTGCTGGTCCACCGCCTGTGACGCTGGCCCAACATTCAAACACGTTGAAATCAGAAGCACAACGCAGATTGGTTTCCTTAGGATATAGACTGCTTGCACGAGTTTGCGCAGTAAACAATTGTCTGATTAAAACAGTTCCGAGTTGCTCACTGTGTGGCGTGTTGTCATTGATAAGTGTGTGATAGTTGTCTGATTAAAACAGTTCAGCGTTGCTCACCGTGTGGCGTATTGTTATTGAAAAAGGTGTATTGGGAATCAGAATGAGTGCCACCTGGTGAAAACAATAAACTATAAATGACAAAAGCTATTTGGATGTTGACTACTATAATATCTCAGCAAGCATGAGGTGTTCAACCAACGCCGGTTCAATGTTGGCCCAACATCTGCGACACTGGCTTGACATTGAACTAACATTGGATAAATATCCAGTGTTTGCTTTGAGAGTAGAGATAGTACATGCATGTAGTACATGCATGTAGCTTCAATTATAGCAACTCACTTGATTAGTCTGTGGGATGAATGAGCAAAAATAATTTTTCGTTGAGCTTTACTCATAATTAGTTTTCTTGGTACCAAAACAAAAATAAAGATCTTAGCTAAAAATCTAGAGGGGGGTACCTTTATCAAAATGATCCGGAAATGGTAAACCGGGGCAAAATGTTCCACCATTACCGAAAATTATATTTCGTATCCTATATCGGCCATTCTCAGCTCATATGAGGTGTCTATACCCAGGTTTTAATGGTCAAATAACATTATAAAGCCGGTTATAGGAGGGTATATTTGACAGAATTGTCCAAAAAGGGTAAACTGGGACAAAATGACCCGCCATTACCGAAAATTCCATTTTGTGTCATATCTCGGCCGATATTACAGATATCTGTACATATGAGGTGTCTATACCCATGTTTTGATGGTTAAATATCACTTAAGCCAGTTATAGATTGATCAGGTGATATCTTGCTGCCATTACCTGCTGCTCCGTGTTTTTGATTGTCAAATATTTAGTCGCAGCCGCCGTTTAGTTGATCTGATTCCATTATCACATCTTCAATGTAAGTATATTATTTAACATGAGGGCAGTGGAATATTTTGTCCGACTTTAAATGACCTTCACTGACAAAACGTGGTGTTAAGCACCATTTGTACATGCCCATTAATTTACCTTTTCAATCTGATATGGCGACATTCCGCCAGGGAACAAGATCTCACCTACTGACATATCCCAATCCCTAAATGTTAGTTTGAATGAAGGAAATATTTGATGGACCAGTCTCATCTTCTCATGCACGGTAGGCCAATGTCGACCTTGGAAGATTGTGCAAAAATAAAGTTGACAGAGTAGATGGCTTGTATATCTATATGTACCAAAAAATATAATAATATTTCAAGGGACAGGAGGTGTTGTGGTATAATTGTGAAAATGAGCTGGAATTCCTTAAAGTCTTTTTAGCAAAAGAAGATATTTCGCCGAAATTGTAATTACTCAAACCTAATCTACATGATTCAGTTATATCAAAATATACATGCTAAACCATGGACCAATTGTCACAAAAAAATTAGCAAAACAAATAAAGTGGGCAAGCCTACATCAACCACATCTGCATTTAAGTAGGGACATGGTGGGTGGTCTACCCACCTTACTTTTATCTTAAGACGTCATAACATATTATGTTTGTAAATAATAAACTGTGTCTGTAATGCCCATTTATCTTCGTGTTCGATAAAGTATTTAAAGCAATTGATTGTGCGAGCCCACACTTCAGGGAGCAATCACCAAGTCCAGTATTCTAAAGTGAATAATACACTGGACAACAATACCAACCGGTTGTCGATCAAAATATTATTATCATTACACTGCATTAGAACATAAGTTACCTATAAAAAATATCACCATGGGACACGTTATAATGGAATCAGGTCAACTAAACGGCGGTTGCTGACTGAGGATGGGAAATGTTTGACAACCAAAAACCCCAGAGCATCCTGGCATTTTAAGGATATAACTGGACACTATAATATTTTGTTATTAATCTAACATATTCTCACATAATGATGCAATATTTTGACATTATGATGTCACATACTGCAATTGAAATATTTATTTTGACATTATAACGCCACACCACTAAGTTATAATCCCATATCGTTCATTATTCTAATTGCAGTGAATACATGAATAAGCGGACATACACTGAACAACAATACCAGTCTCGTGTTGTTTAACATAATATTGTATCATAAATACTGCACTGTTTTAGAAGATCTGCTACTTATCAAAGTATTAACTGGAAGACGTTATAATGGAATCAGATCAACTAAACGGCGACTTAATGTTTGACAGCCAAAATGCACAAAGCATCAGGTAATGACAGCAAGGAGTCACCATCGAAACCTGGGTATAGACACTTCATGTGTGAAGATATCCGTCATATTGGCCGAGATATGACACAAAATAGAATTTTCGATAATGGCGGGACATTTTGTCCAAGTTTGCACTTTTGGACAATTCTGTCAAAGCTACCCGCCTATAACTGGCATTATAATGTTATTCGGCCATTAAAACCTGGGTATAGACACCTCATATGCGGAGATATCTATAATATTGGTCAAACAATGATACGAAATATAATATCCGGTAATGGCGGATCATTTTACCCCGGTTTACCCTTCTCAGATAATTTTAACAAAGGTACTCCACTCTAGATTTTTTGCTAAGATGTTTATCTTTGTTTTGGTACCAAGAAACCTAATTATGAGTGGAGTTCGACCAGATTCTATTTCAAGCCCTTTTTGGAAATTATCCCACAGACTAGATAGTTGAAAATGCTACGGTATTTAGTATGTCTGCCTGTTTTACAGTGGTGGATCGAGAAGGCTGTTAGAAAGGTCTTGACACCCCTTTTCAAAACCAAAACCAAATCACCTGACAGAACAATGAGACGCCTAAGTCATGCATTGATTTAACCCTTTCGTCACCGAGATTTGATGACGTTGTCGGACAACGTGACAGAACAACGGGACACTTATTCATTGATTTAACCCTTTCGTCCCCGAAATTTGATGACGGAGGCGGACATCGGAATGACGGAATATAGAAGCAAAAATACATTGGGCAGATACATTGGGCAGATCCAAAACCATGACGGATGTAGAAGATGACGGAGCATTGCAGGCAGGCCAATTTGCTCGGTCGTTCTTTAAAATTTTTTAACAACATTTCTCTCGAATAATTTTTCCATCTTCCCCTAACATCCTTGAACATTTGGAGCAATTTTGTTGTGTATTTTGTAAGTTAAACCATTTGGCATGTAGTAGAATTCTTGTTTCACGGTAATGGTGTTGAAGAGAGCTGTCATTTTAAAAATGTATTAGGTATACATGTCTACATGCCAAATGGTCTCTTTCGCTAATGCACGAAAACAATCCACCAAATTTTTAGGGATGTTGGGGGAAGATGAAATAATGATCCGAGAAAAAAATTGCTAAATTTTTTTAAAGAGGGACCGAGCAAATTAAAAAAAGGCCGTCGTAGTCTAGTAGTTAGAGCTGCGGACACAAAGTCGGGAGGTCGTGGGTTCGAATCCGACATCGGACATGATGGGGATTTTTCTACGACCGGCCCCACTAAAAGGATGCGACATTGGGGGGCGTCTCGGAGCTATGACCCATCTAGGAATGATTAGCTATCAAGGGCCCGCAGGTGCTTGTGATGGCCGGGCCCGGGTAACTCTGGGATATAAGTTCTGTGGTCAGTCAGATTGAGGTCGGGCTGATTACATCCGGACCAAGTGACAGGAAGTAGGTCTCACAGCCCTGTCCCACGACCAATACGGACCTGCTGTGTCAAACCCACATATACAGACTACACATGCACAGCACTCGCACTGCATATAATAACAAGAGGCCCAGGGGCCTTGAAACTTGTCAACAGCATTGCAAAATATCAGCTACAGGTGTGTCAGAGAATGTATATCTATGCTCTAAATCGCATTATCATGAAAATAAAATATGTATAGGCCGGTAGTATATATTTATATCTCATCCATCATTGGAATTTATTATATGCTCGATTCCCATCATACATTTTGCTGATTTTACACACATTCTGAAGTAGGCCCACTGCACGTAATGAAAAATGCTTGACAAAAAATCATTTTTACAGGACTACAATGTAAAAATTATGTACATACAAGAGTAGATGTGCAATTATTATTTATCCTGGGTCTTTTATTAGGCCCCAGTTAGCCAGGAATTTTCACGAAGTCTTTATTCTTCAATTTCAATTCTTCTGCCTCAAATAGGCCTAACAAAATTGTCACGTCAACTTTTAATGTTTCCTATTCAGCCGTGAAATCTACAGCAGCCCTAATCCATCATTATCACATGTAACCATAATGTACTTTTACTACACCCTCTTACGTAATTCAAATTACGAAAATCACAATACTAACAGTAGATCGACCCAAGGATAAAGACCCATGAAGGCTTTCTCAACTCACACGATCTTTGCTGCAATGTTACTGTAATGTTATCAGGCAAACGTCGAGTCAGGTGTTAGTTTGCTTTATAAAATTTAATGAAATAAAATGAATGGGGTTTTACGCCACATTTGTTCACTATAGGCTAAACTGGGCCAAAAGAACCTCCTGGGGATGGTGATATGAATAAGGTGACACTGCCCTCCAGACACATGATTTGAAATTGAGCCCTGTTGATCTGAGGCCAAGCACGTTATCTCTCGGTCATGTAGGCTGCCCACAATATTCAATCTTTACGATTGAGCAGGGAGGAAACATTTTGTTCTTTGAAACTTGGAATGCCAAAGCAGGAGACGAATCTGCGATCTCTGACTTTCCAAGCAGGCACCAGGCCCCCGCCCTTTGGTATTGTTGCTACATACAATGGCGGGTCAAGAATGTGCAAGAGGAGGGGGCGTAAGCCACATTTTGGCTGAAAAAAGATTGTTAGCTTCACTTTATTCAAAAAAATGCATGAAAATGCAATATTTTAACCAATAAGGGGGGGGGGCGTACGCCGGGTACGCCCTATGCTGGATCCGCCACTGACATATATACAAACACATTACCTGATTACTGATATCAAGATGATGTGCTATGTATTCTTGCTGGTATCTATAAGCTGATTAGCAAAACGGTTCCAATTATTGATTTTTATGACACTGGTGATGTACTATATTGGTGTAAATATATATATACTTTTTTCATATGTGTCGTTAAAACTCACTTATGTAGCACAGAAGCAATTGACAATGTAGGACTATATAATCATGAGGTCATTCGTGCATATAATACAGATGTTTTAGTTATTAGGGGATGACAATATTATATCATCAAATGACGAGAATTCATTATTTGACTAATTTAAAACATCAAAATATGATTTAACTTTAATGGTTGTCTTAAACTCAATATTATTTATAGCTGACATATTGGATACTTTATGCTTTGGCACAAGATAACGTCCAAAGAACTTTAATTTAAGCTTATAAGATACCCATGTTATGTTTGGGAATGAGATAAAACCGAATGATATGTGTTTATTTCCGACTAAATGTTTCACATATATATAATACATTGTTTTCAATGTGTTGTATTTCCACTAGGCCTATAGGGCACATACCGAGATAGTGGAGATAGTTTCACCCTTTCACCCTTCCCTCCGTCCACCCGATGTCCGCCTTTTAGTCAGAAGGCCCGTTAGTCACAAGGCCCATTAGTCAGAAGGCCCGTTAGTCAGAAGGCCCGTTAGTCAGAAAACCAGTAAGGATGATGAGTCAGAAGGCCCGATTGTCAGAAGGCCCGCGACGCGAAAAGGGCCATAAGCTCATTTTTGTCAAAATTGATTTTTTTCAATTGATTCGATAGCCGTATGGTTCCTGTCTCAATATTGAAAGAATTTTTGAAAAAATCTTTATTAGTTTTTGTTTCATTTGATTTTTAATATTTTAAATTTAGTTATGTAATAATTAAAATTAAATTTTAAATGACGTCATAAATAATTTGAATAAAGCCGCGGGGAGGTACCTTTTCGCGTGGCGGGTCACAAATGTATTGTTATTATATTTTATTTTGGCTTTCATATATTTTAATTCGTTTGTTGATTGTCTATATAGCCGAAAAATCAGTTTTCCAGCAAACACAAAACATAATTTGTATAATTTCATACAAGTTCGGCTCAACGTCATTGCATAAATGTTAGATGCGCATAAACGACGCTAGCCCAACTGTATTAATCTAACATCAAGTCAATATCGGGGTTACCTTTATAACCCCCTCGACCCACAACCCTCGACCCTCAACCCACAACCCCTCGACCCACAACTCCCTCGACCCACAACCATTCCGAATTACCCCCTCGACCCAAAGTTGAAAATGGGTGATTTAGGTTTAGTTTATAATCGTGTAAGGCCTATTGGTGGACCCTTTTTATTTATAACATAGGCCTAGTTTGTGTTTTTGATATTAGCCCTAGGCATAATAAATTTTCTGTTGGTAGACCTATATCCTATTTATATATGCGTGCCGCGTTTACAAGTCAAAGCGTCCCTGTGCAGACAGTGTTGTGCCAGCTGTGGAGATGCTGGCCCAGTATTGAGACAACATTGGGTGAATTTCCCGTGTCAGCGCGTGTGTTGGCTTTGATGCCAGCCACAGCGCCCATGTTCCCGGCTCCAGGACATTTCGCACCATAGACGTTTCGCCCCCCAAGACGTTTCGCACACATCTTCAAGACGTTTCGCCCCCGTCGCCGTGACGACTTGTCCCAGTTTAAGACGTTTCGCCCCCCTGTGAGACGTTTCGCACCCACGGAATACGTTTCGCCCCCTATGTGAGACGTTTCGCCCCCTCCCCAAATTAAGATACCTAGCCCTTATATATATTTCTAAAAATAAATAATCAGCCTTCAAATTTATATACGTTAATGTAATACAACTTACAATATTGCATTCGAAGTTTAGGTCGGCGATCAGATCGATAGTACAATGAATTAAAGTGGCTGAATCAATGAATGAAAACGGTAAGTGATAATAAAATACATGAACAACAACGTAGCCTAAGTGGCCACACACACATGTCTTTCCTAATAATAAATGGGACGGCAATCTTCACAATTGTATGCTGTTTTATGATTAGGGTGCGAAACGTCTTTCTTAAAAATGAATATCATGCTGATTTACGAATAGCAAGCGAAACGTCTTTCCTAATTATGAAAAGGGTGCGAAACTTCTCTCCAAATTATGACCATAGGGGGCGAAACGTCTTTCTGATTAGGGGGCGAAACGTCTTTCCAAAATATGAAGAGGGGGAGAAACGTCTTTCCTAAATATGATTTGTGGGCGAAACATCTTTCTGAAATATGGTTTGGGTGCGAAACGTCTTTCTGAAATATGGTTTGGGTGCGAAACGTCTTTCTGAAATATGGTTTGGTGCGAAACGTCTTCCTGAACTATGGAGACGGGGGCGAAACGTTTTTCTTATTTATCGGGAGGGGGCGAAACGTCTTTCCTAAGTATGAGTTGGGGGCGAAACGTCTCACTAAAAAATGGTGCGAACTGACTATGGGGCGAAAAGTCTGTGTACCCATGTTCCCGATACTGAGGTCATAATCTATAAAGCACACACTCAGGGAGCTACATGTAGCTGATACAATGAAGTGTGGGGGAGGGGGTCTTGTGTAGCATGTTTTCATCGAATAGCCATTTAAAAGGAATTCCGGTGACGTCACTGTGTTTCACAGAATAGGCCTAAAGGTAGGCCTACATTTCTAGAGGGTCATGCACCATTCAATCGGCGGGGAGGGGGGGGGGGAGTATTTTAAAATCAAACCCCGGACAGGCTCTTTATGAAATAAATAATATATTTCAAGACCTGGACTAGCTGGCCTAATCATTTTTCTCCACGCGTCACCGAGCCCTACGTGTTGAAAATATGCGGGGATAAATAATCCAGCCCCCCCCCCGGAGATTGAATAGTGCCCCCCTAACAGTTTTGTTGACAACAATTATATAATTGATTTAACTGCCTGCAGCGGGTCTCATATACATGGTGACTTGAAGTTTTCGGAACGTGGGAACTTCTCGATATAGGCCCTATAGGGCCTATTAGGCCTGCTTGAAGTATAAATATTTGGTTACTAGCCTGTCTGACTCTTCGTTTCCATTTTCGGGCTGTGACTGGCGACCTTGCCGGCTATTTGGTTACCATCTAATGGGATAAAAAATATGTTGTTGTGGGTGGAGGGGGTTGTGGGTTGAGGGGTTGTGGGTCGAGGGACTTGTTGGTCGAGGGTTGTGGGTGATGGTTCGGGGGGATCGAGGGGGTTATGAAGGTTAAACCCAATATCGGCCGGCTGTGAAATGAAATGAATCGGGCTTTAGGCCACCTTTGTGCACATATAGGCTAAACTGGGCCAGGAGAACCTCCTGAGGATGGTGAGATGATTGAGATGACACTGTCCTCCAGACACAGGATTCGAAATTCGAGCCCTGGCGGTCTGAGGCCGAGCACGCTACCTCTCGGTCACGGAGGCTCCCCACAATACTAACTTTCACACGTGGATGGGGAAGAAACATTTTTGTTTCTTTCAAACCGCCGAGACCGGGAACCGAACCCCGGACTCTGGCGTGAAAGGCAGCGGTGCTAACCACTACCCTAGGGCCCCCGCCCCGGCCGGCTGTGTCTACCAAGAGAACAGCACCTGGTGGACAACTGTCCCAGTAAACACAAAACATTTGTATAATACTTAAACAACGTCGGCCCAACGTCTTAGACGCTGGGGTAGTAGTATAACGTTTTACAAAGCCAAAAGGCAGTAACTTCAAGTGATCACAAGTGAACAGTTAATGGCTATTAGCTTCCCCCGGCACCATCGCCGCCCTTCGCTTTGTACTTCTACAGCTCCAATTAGACTGTTATGACGACGATCTCAGCCCTATGGACAATAACAATACCGTGATATTTCTATTATATGTGACGTTTAAAATCATCTACCATCGTGAAATTTCATTAACGTTTAGAACTAATTATTTCTGCTTTCAGCCGACAAGTATGTTTCAATTTACATGATTTACATTAGTTAAATTTGCTTGCATATGGTCCATATTATTATTATTCACATTGGGACGCAGATGGTTAATTGACTTCATAGTCAAGCGGCAAAGCTCACGCCAACGCAGGTGACGATAGGCCTACCCTGTCTGTCAGTTGGTTGCCAGACCCGACAAACACTCTTATTTTCACCGGAAATCGTCATGGCTCACACAGAATGTCTGGTTATAAACCGCACCTGTCGATTTTTTAGCTATTTTACCAAACATCATTCTGACCTCAGAGAATATATCTCTGATACCACACGCTCATTTCGCCGTATGCACGCATGGCGATTGATCAGATTTATCAGCCGTTAGTGAGCGTTACCACGTGATTTTATAACCATTCCTATAACCACGGAACTATTTTGGTGTTCACTTCAACTCATTACTTATCCTTTTTTCAATATTTAATTTGATCTTAGAGTTTGTTACAGGTAAGGGCTATTTATTCTGTTCAGTAGTGGATAAATTGAACCAGCACAATTCGCATGTCATTCAGTAATTCATATTTGCCAGTGTTTTGAAGCCGATTGTAAATTCTGTCAGAAAAACGTAAACATGGACCTTCTCACAGCAGCGCGTAGGCAGAAAAAGTAATCCATTAAATGTTTTCTATTTCTATGTGAATATAAACTTATATGTGGCGGAGTAGTGGTGTTTTATATTTGCCATATATATTCAGGACACTCAAGCGTGTTTATAAGCCTATAGTTGTTATATCAACAAAACTGCTCAAAATGAGCAGTTTTTGTCGAAACATGGCGTGTGGTTACAGAGAGAGAGCGGGGTTGACCTGAGCGACATCTATGTGTGGAGAATGACCAAACATATTTCCAGTGATAAACCGATATACGGTAGAGCTACGAGAACATCATCACATCCTGTGATGACATCAACAGGACTGAGTGCGTCGTCACCACTCGCAAAAAAGCCAGGCACTCCACAATGTAATTTAATATTGTCCTGACGTCTATTACATTGGCCCAACATTAAACCAGCATTGGCTGAACGACTTCTCTCGCTGGAGAAGCAGATCATGGTCTTGATCAGAGCACAAACTGCAATTACAATTCGGCAAACAGCAGTAACAGTATACTTTCGTAGTACGCAGCTACTGCCGTTTGCTTTTGCACGACAGCGTATTGGCGCTGATAACTAAATGATGTATGAACGGGCATTGCAAAAAAAGACGTTATTCAGTCGTATTACACACTAGTGCAAAAATGACGTTATTCAGTCGTATTACAGACTAGAAATGTATAAATTATATGAATTTACAAGCCTTTAACTGCCAAGGCCAAAATCTACTTTTAATAATACAAAATGTGATATTATTGAAGATAGATATCTTAGCCAAGACCTAACTTCTATATTACATAACACTAGATGTCAGTTGTGGGAGAGAGGGTGGGTGGGGGCTACCCCTCTACCACAGACTGCCTGCCACGTGAATCAGCCTCTCTGGTGTCACCTGGTCACAGCCACACAGCAATCAAGAGACATTGACACAATGTAAGCCTAATGGTGGCCCACCATTTACAACACTGGGCCAGCATTGGCCTACCAGTAGAATGGCCTTAGCACATATATGTTCACACAATGCTAGTTTAATGCTGGCCCATCATCTACAACACTGGCTCAACAGTAAAACAGCATTGGCTAAACATCTCATTTTCGCGGGAGGCACAGGCAAATAATTGATACACTGACATAATGTTACTTTAATGTTGGAACAGTGTTATAAATGATGGCACAACATTTAACCAGCATTGGGTCAGTGTATTATGTTGTCCGCTTAGAACAAGCATGACATAGAACGGCTTCTGCTCAGCAAAACCAGGTATCTGCTTATTTCACAAGTGTGCAGATACTGTCTATTGAACATGCTGTTACTAACAAAAAGGAGGCAGTGACATCAGCGTAAAGGAAGTATATACTTGATTTACAAGTTAGCAAATACAGTAGATCCTGTCACCAACGACCTTGCTTCTGCCAGACAAAAAAAGTCGTTGGTGACAGGAAGTCGCTGGTCACAGGAATGAGTTTTTGCAGTAAAATTTACGGGTGCGGCGGTTGGTTCAATGTCGGGCTAATGACGGCGACATTCACCCACCATTGACTGGTAGTCATTGTGGATCAAAGCACGCGGTTGCGGCAACATTTTAATGCCTGTTCTAATATCACTGATTATGACGGTGGTACGCTAACAGAGCACAGTTATATAAGCCCAGGTAGCTTCTGACCCTTTACAGGCATGTGGCGTTGTATATTCACATTAAATGTGCCACTATATAGGACAGATGATGTAGCCCTGGTGAAACAAAAAAATAACTGGTGAAACAAAAAGGGAACAGTTATTCATTACTAATGAAAATAACACACATGTGTGTTTACACCAACAGGAGCATTATGCCCACACTAGGACGTTTGTACAGTCCCCGTCCAAGCCAACACAATACGTTGAATCAATGTTGGTTTAACATTGGTCCACCGTCTACGACGCTGGACCAACGTTAATCCACCAATGAATCAACGTCTTGTATCTGCTGGGATATGTGGCCGGACCACGCTGATATAGGACGTTCGCTACTTGTGAATAAACACACGTGGACGGCTCATTAAGGCAGTGTATTGTATTAAAGTGACTGGGGGATTAGTTATGTCCCGACGCGATGTGGTTCTAATGTTGGCCAATCCTGCATCAACGTCTCTTGCCAGCTGTATAGTCACCCAGTAGACATGAGCAATTGACCCGATGTTATTTTAATCCGGGCCTACTTCGACGACAGTGGGCCAACGTTAAAACAACATTGGTTCAACGTCTTGTGTTTGCTGTTCAGTGACAGCGCGTCTCATGTCTGGAGAGGGGTGTACTGTTGACTGACAGGCTGTGTATAGCTAATTATGACTGCGGCGCTCTCTCTACCAGACAACACACAACTGAATAGCACTTGACATTTAGTGTGCTATAGACAATATTATTTGTATAATTAATCATGGCGTATCTTCTTATTACATTCCTTGAACAATTTAATACGATTGTATTTTAAAACATGTTTAATTAGCGCTATGCAAAATAAACAATTTTATATACTTTTCGACTAATGCGAGCATTAAATATATTCATAGGGCATATCTTTAGTTGATCATTGGACATGAAGGGTTGGATGATTTCCTACGGGCGCCAGGTGATATTGCTGTGCAGTAACATCGAAGGTCTGAGGTAGATAGACCTCTTGCGACAACAGTCTGATCTTCCAGCAATATACCTCTCTGTTAACCATGATATCCACACAGTCAGATCTGACATGCAGTGGTTTGCTCATGAATGTTTCCAAAAGTCATATGACGAAAAAAGTTGAGGTCGTTCGACACAAGTAATATAATGACCTTCTGCCGGATATTTGAGGTCGCAAGTCGCGTTAGACAGAAAGTCGTTGATCACAGGTCGTTAACTATAGAAAAATGTTCCGTGCAAGAAAAAAAGTCGTTGGAGACAAAAGGTCGTTGATGGCAGGGTCGTTGATGACAGGATCTACTGTACGACCTTTTGGTAGCGCCATGGCAAGAGGAGCCAGTTAAGAAGCAGTAAATGCCTGGTTTACCAGGGAGCAGATAATGCCTTTTGACTTTGCACAGGCAGAACAGATGTAAAGCGGAAGTTAACGACAGACGTTTTTCTTGAAAGTCAAACTAAAAACTTGGAGACTCTGTCTCCAAGATGAAAATGAGCCCCGGTTGGGCTCGCCAAAAATATTAAAAAAAAAAAAAAATTGGAAAAAGGCTACTCCCAGGATCTGGTTAAACAGACTGTAGTGCACTGTGCGCTTCACACACACTGCCCCTGATCACTGGACTTGTTTATGCATGTACCAGTTCAATTCTCTTTTGGAGCATGCAGCACTACAGCCGTTTTAGCGCTAGGAGCATGGCAAGCAAAATCATATCCCATCGAAAAATCAGTTCCGTTCACGGGAGTTTGCCAAGCAAAATCATATCCAAAATTGCACGGGGCATCTTCTTGATGTTGTCTCAATGCAGGACCAGCCGCATTGGAACGACACATGATGTGCCTGTATACAGCGCACACAGAATGGCGGCCTTAACGTTAATCATATTATGATCATTATACATGTGCCGCACATGTATAATGATCATAATATGATTAACGTTAAGGCAATACATGCTTTATTCAAGAGTGTCTCATATCTCTGTTTTATTATAATACATTATTATAATGTCTTCTGACTTGAAACTAACAATGAACAGTTAGGCCTACTGTTTAATAGATACAGTGATCTATGACGAATATGATATTGTTATGCCTCTTTATGTGTTGTCATTTGTTCAGAAAATAACAAAATATATGCGGCACCGGCGGATAAAACACATGCCCTGACCCGGGTCCCCCCCTGTAGGCCTAAACTAAGACAAATTATTGTTTAAAGCTGTGACTGTTGTTCAAAATGTACCAGGTTTTACACAAGATATGCTGTCATAGCATAATCCGGAGAACCGATTATTCGAAATGGCGGAATCACGAGGGTAACCCGGGCGTGATGGATCATACTCGTGAATCCACAAAAAAATAACAAAGGGATTTTTTCCGTGTTCGTATATTATGTGAATGTGAAACAAAAGAGTTCGGGGACATGACTTATACTGCTTTACCCTGAATTCATTTGGTATTCGGCGCTGATATAAAGCATTTGGTGTGAAAATCAGGTACATGTACTTCCAAGGTTTTAAAGCACCAATACGAACCCTGGATTACATCTTCAACAGTTACTGTGTCGCAAAAGAGAACACCACAGAACAAGAAACTGTTTTCAAAATTTTATATATGAAGATACATTATAAACACATATGGCACAAACAAAACATAAAGGTATTTAACGATCAAATAATAGTGGTAATAAAGCATACAAAAAGGAAATGGACTATATATCGTAAATTAGAGCAGCATTTTTCACGGGCGCTGTCACACTTTACCATGAAAGTTGATCTTACCGTCATTTATCACACATCTTATCCTAATATTTATTCAATCACATCATGCAAGTGATTTCTTCTCTGTATTCAGTTATATTTAGACATATAAATAATACTATCTGTTGCTTGCATCTGCATAGTCTGTCCGAATCTATATATTCTGGAGAAAATTATCTTCTCTAATTGAGTGCTAGGTTATTGACCCCCGCAATTCACCTGCAACACAAACAGAACAGCGTTATTAGACACATAGATATTTAAATGTTTGGTCTCAAATTGAACAAATACCAGTACGAGTAATTTTCACACACTTGTTGTGGGTCACGGAATATTTCTATAGTCTATGTGTGTTGCAACATATCTATTTAACTTCAGTTTCATTTTTGTTCACCTTGAGATGCGAATTGCTGTAGCAATTCCCATCCCATGGTAACTAAACCAGCATAATTTCTCAAAAGTTGAGAACGTCCTTATTGTGTTGGATCATACCATTTACAGGGTTCCCACGCCAAACGCAAAATAAAAATTCTATGATTTTCCCATGCTACCAGGGTATTTTTCCAGGTTGCTCAATTCCGTTTTGGACGCATGTGTAATCAGTGGTAATTTGTCTAAATTGTTATTAGAAGCATAAATTGTTTTTTACATCAAAAAATTTGGGCACATGCAACCACCAGTAGCCAAAGATCAGGCTAACAAAGAAACACAAGCTTAGTGACAAAAAAACAAATTCTGCAAAATTAATTATTAAATTTATTATTAAAAAAAAATGAGGATAACTGAAACAAAATTCCATATCATTTCTATGCAAATGTCCCTTTTTTTAAATTCCACGATTTCTCCATGCATGGGATTTTTTAATGCCAAATTCCAGGTTTTCCAGGTGAATGGGATTTAATAATGAATGTGACGTGAAAGCTTAACCCTTTCAGTACAGGGACCGTCTTAATACGTTAGAATATGACGTCTGTAGACGACATTTCAAGACTGTCCCCGCACTGAAAAAATTTAAATATATCTAATCGCCATAGACCCATGACATAGGTATTCAAATGAAGGGGAAAGACCTAACTGAGACATTTATGACTATTTCAAATTGAAACACTTTGGTCTCCTGGTTTATATAAAAACTAGATTTGCCTGAGGGGCAAAGCCTGCGTCTCCACCAGCCCCACATAGTACATTAGTTATAGAGAAATACAGTACTGTCACCAATTTTTTATGTAAACCACGTGAAAATGTGATGTCAGAATCACACCACAATCTAATCAACATATGGCCAGGGTAAGTTGCTTCCTTGGAACAAATCGATGAAGCAGTTCAAGCTCTTCAGAGTAACATTTTGTTGAAAAAAGAAAAACAATTCTTTTTTCTCAGGGCCACTGAGTATACACAAAAGATAAAATTTGAGCTGTATAACCATATTACCAAATTTTCATAATAGCCAAAATAAGCAAAACTGAAATATCAGCTAAAATCCTAAAAAGTAATAAAATATAAGTTTTTATTATCAATCACACAAAAAACTAATCAGCACACATCCAGGGTAGGCTTATTCCCTAGAACCAAACATGAAAAAAATCCATGAAGCAGTTCAAGCTCTAGAGAGCGACATAGGAATTTGGCGGCCATCTTGGATTTTGTTGAAGAAGCTGAAAAAAGGCAAAAAAATTTACGTGCAAACTTCTTGGGCCAATATGCATACCGCAAATATTTAGAAATAATCCAAGCAGGGGTGGAGAGCTGAATTAACAAATTTTGATGATAGCCAAAATGAACAAAACTGGAATATTTGCTAAAATTCTGAAACGTAAAAAAATCAAAAGTTTTTATCATCAGAATCACACCAAAAGCTTTTCAGCTCACGGCCAGGGTAAGGTCTTTCCTTTAAACCAAACATGAAACAAATCGGTTCAAATCGATGAAAGGGTTTTCAAGTGAGAGCAGAAACAAGTGGCAGCGGGGAGACTCAGCAAGAACAGGGTCTCCACCACCATGTAGTGAGTGCATGTAGTGAGTGGAGACTTAAATATTTCAGGACTTTAAGGGTCAAGTAATGATTGACTTACTATGTCATCAATTTTGAGTATACTGCGCACCGTCTCTGCCGCAAGCTGAATAGCACTGGTTGACACCAGTAGTGGCTGCACTACATTCTCCTCTAAAATGTTAGTGATGGCTCCCTGAAAACAATTATATAACATAAACAAGTAGCAATTGATTTAGTGATTTGCAGATTAGCATAACTGATTAACATACATTTATGAAATTAAATAGCCTATCTAGCAAACACAAAACATTTGTATACATGTATGTGTACAACGTCGGCCCAATGTCTTCGACATTGGACCAACATTATACAAATGTTATACAAATGTTTTGTGTTCGATGGGTGATTAGTGAAAAATATGTATCAAATATGAGATACTTTATTGAGCTTGATTGATACTAGAGGATATACAAATATTCCTTTAAAAATATTTTCAACGCATTTAAAGCTTTGAGTAAATCAAAAAAAATACCAGATTTAATATAATCGTTACCTTTCTGACATTGATACCCGCAGTCTTCTCGCCCTGTGCGTGTTTGTTGCGCAACTCTGTAACTGAACCAATAGGGTTAAGTCCTGCATTCTCTGCGAGTGTGAATGGTATAACCTCCAGCGCCTCGGCAAAAGCACGGAAGCAGTACTGCTCCATGCCGGACAGGGTCTGTGAGTATTCTGTGAGTCTGAGAGCGAGTTCTATCTCTGGAGCACCTCCACCGGCAATCAGGGCTCTGCAAAATAAAGGGAAGCAATCAAATATTATATTGTGACAAAGAATTATTAACTCACCTTTATACGGTTTCGAACAAGACAAGTCTGAAATCTAATTCAAATATTATATTATGACAAAGAAGATAGAAACAAAAGTGTATTATATAGAAACACTGATAATGTGGCAACATAAATTTCACAAACGACAGAAATTTTCAGTCACTTGAATTTGTGGATCGATGTACACAACTTCATGTGACTGAAAATTTAAATTGAATATCTGAAGAGCTGTAGTGGTTAAATTGGGCTCCGGTGTATAGCCCGCAGAGGGGTAAATTGACCAAAAATTGCGGGCCAGACAATAGATACCACACACCGTAGTATTCCCCGCACGTGTCTGCCCGCTCGCGCCAGTCTGGGTAATCCCGCCAATCTGGTAACTTCTACAGCGGCTGCTCAGTCACTCAAGTAATATATACCGCGTAAGATATTTAATTTTAACAGTGTAGTTATTATTTGTTCTATGTTGACATTGTATAATAGAATAATTAATGTTGGGGTTATTATTAACGGCAACAGAGACTGACGAGATAAAGAAAGACGTTGATGGGACAGAGTTAATAACACGCCAGGTCATCGTTTAGTAACGAGGAGCAAACGCCACTACATATACCCTAGCATAGCCAACAGTACATATTAACCTTTTCATTCCCAACTCGTATCAAAATGCATAGGCCTATATATTTTATTGAACCAATAAAATATTTTCATTTATATATTTTTCAACAAATATATTATTATAATTTTTTTAGAAACCGAGTTATAAATTAGTAAATATCGTATTATATTTGACCAGATAGTTATATAAGTCATGATCATGTGATAAATTCAATGCAGATCATGTTATGAGGCATATAGCTATGTAAAATCTGATGCTTTAAATAGGTAGTATGCGGACATTGTATATTATAATTATAATACATTATTAAAAACGTGTTGAGGTCTATTAACAGAAAAACGGCCGATTGTAGAGAGATAAAAATCTACGAATTAGCCTATATTACAGAGCATGTACGCGAGCCTGTCATCAGAGACAACCCTTGTGTGTCACACTGTGTGTATTGTAGTAACGTTAGTCCTCCCGCCGTTGTATACAATGCCATCCCTGGTAAACACGAGACGTTAACCCGCCCACAATCTTCGACGTTGGCTCAACATCAAAACAACATTGGATCAACATCCCGTGTTTGCTTTGTCGTCGTCCGATACACATACCCACACTAGACTATATAACACCTTGGCTGAATGGCGCGTAAATCTATCATGTGAAATGTAATTGTTTGGTCTTTTTAATACCGGTATAATTATATTTTGGCGACTCGTTTCTATTTTTCCAGTGCAGGGTTTCCAATGTTTCTCAATACAAAGACAATTTCATATATCGTTGTGCTGACATATAAGAACCGTCTAAAATGAGGGTAAATTATTTGCAGGTTAATCACGGCCGTTGGCAGTAAAATGTCACACCATTATTGATGCAATGCTCTGATCACCGAGTGGCGTTACCTGTTTACCACGGCCGTTGGCAGTAAAATGTCACGCCTTGAATGATGCAATGCTCTGACCACCGAGTGGCCGCTAACTGTTAACCGCGGCCGTTGGCATTAAAATGTCACACCTACATTGATGCAATGCTCTGATTACCGAGTGGCGGTTAACTGTGAGAGTTGGATATGTGTGTAGTGGCCATCCACTGCCAGAAGATGTTTCCACTTGGCTCCGGTCCGTGAAGTACGGAAAACACATTTAGACGTGATATATGGCAGAAGAAATTTAACCATAATTAAAATTTGAAAAAATTGGGACTTCAACAATGTATAGCCGCATTCGTTATATACCCCGCACCAGGCCTTCCAAGGAGTGAAAAGTAGCCGGTTATACACTGAAAAATACGGTAGTTGTATTACAAACACTATTCTACCAGTTTCATTATAGTTTCTTAAACCCGGAATACATGAAATAAGTATATAAATTGTACAAAAATATGTTGATACATGTAGTAATAACCAACCTTTTCTTGACAAGACATCTGATAACACAGAACGCGTCATGTATTGACCGGGCAGCTTCTTCCAACACCAGCTTATTTGACCCTCTCACCAGCACAGACATTGTCTTACCGGCGTTAGCAATACCTGTAACCTGAACAAGAAAACAAATCCCTAAGATATGTATTCACTCTATATATTAATTGGTCAGTGTGTGATTTTATGGAATATTTTAACATGAAAAACTGTACAGACGTGTCATAGTATAACACCATTGTACATGTTTATTAACTAACGGTTAGCAGAAGTGTGTCATGTTCTCCATTAATAATTGCACTTTTAAAGCTTTTATTCAATTATAATAATGAACTACACTTGTTTCCTGTCATCTTATGAAGATCAAGATTTGCAAATATTAGGTCTCTAATTAAACAAAAAATGAGCAATTTTTACACACTAGAAGTTGTGGCTTGTGATAGAGAGACTCAACTTCAAGTGGGTGAAAATTTAAATAAGATAACTTAATAAGGTTGAGGGAAGGTGACAGTAAAACTAAAAAAAAATTATCACCACCAAACACCATAATATTATATTAAAATTACCTTGATAACTTTGCTAGAACCAGTCTGAACTTCTTCGACTAGTTCCGCTGTGCCGAGGGTCTCGGCAGTGAAATGGTCAAGGCTGGCTACTGGTCTGCATGATAACGTCTGTAATAATAACACATTATTTCTCAAGAATATCTGATTATGTAAAGGTTTCTTATATCTCATGGTTACCCTATTTACCCCCATTTCTTGAGTAATCCTTTAATCACCTGTGTCACATATCATACATCATTATATAATTATATGCTAATATTGGTAATAATAATACATAGCATTTTGCAAGAATTTTTTATGCCATTATGTAAAAGTTTCTGATAGTTGCCCTATCTATCCCCATTTCTTCATTAATCCTTCAACCATATAACATTATATAATTACGTTATATCTAATAGTAAAATATAATAGGTGTGGTTTCTATGTCATTTATTTGAAGCTGACCATCACGACAACAATTTAGGCTCCAAATGGAAAAAGGCTATCTGACAGTCAGAGGAGAGGCAGTAATTTGATAGTTACCACTGTTGCCTCATAAATAAACAAGAATAACAAAACCAAAACTGTAAATTGATATCCTCACTTACCCTGCAGATAAAGTCGATGTCTTCCCTTTCAACATCCTTAATTACCATTATTTTTAATTTTGATAGAAAGTGAAGAGCAAGATCATTAATACCATCCCTGCAATATAAACATCATGAAAACTAACATAATAAAGACAAAAAAAAAATAGGAAAACACAAATTTCTCCAACTTCTAAAATATTTTTATTGATCATGATAATAAAGAACAAAGTTATTCACTTTGGAAAAGTCACAAATGTTAGTGTGGATACATATTGTCTACCACTATTAGTGGACAAGTGCACAATTTTGGACAAAATTTCAAAGGACTATCTTTTAAATCGTAAAAAATAGTGTTTATTACAGTATTAAAACTCGTTGGGCAGGTTCTGTATTGAAAATAAACCTAAATCAACCTTTCAATAAAAAAGGCCAAAGAAACAAAATTGGCCACTGTTGACCTGCCAGTGTGGGAATAAGGATTGACAAAAATTAAATTACTCTTTAATTTAAAAAAAATCAACTAGTTTATACTTTGTCGCAACTCAGTTGCATGACACTTTCAAGTGTTTGCTTTGGCTGAATATCAGCCTAAAAATATCTTTAAAAAATCTGAGACATTTCAACCCTTATACAGCTGAATTGTATCTTATTACCATTTATTAGCCCTTGTACTACTGAATTGTTTTTAAGAATTTTTTATTTATTTGAAGCCGGAATTGCTAACGCAATTTCCAGCTTCAAATGACGAAAAATATTATTATTCGCGAAACATAGACATATTCCTAAATCAAATTATTTGATGAACTGAGAATCACAAACAATAACATCACTTTCAGTGAGATTCAATTTATTTTGGAACATGCTTGTAAATGGTCCCCACAACAATTAACCCTTCAAGCCCTCATGATGCATCATTTATCTCCCCGAAAGCAGAATAATTTCCCTACAACTGAGGAGTTTTAGAAGTGAAATTCCCATGAAATTCTTTTACCAACACATGGTAAAATTAGCTATTTTCTTTAATTCCGCCCCCACTTCAAGTCATCTTCATCCACTACAAGTCGAGAATTGCGACAGCAATTCGCGGCTTGTAGTGGATGAAGATGACCATGGTAAACTCGGGTTGAAAGGGGTAATTAATAGTAGATGTATGTTATAGTCTTACCTGAGGATGGATTTTTGAATGAGTAGTACAGTACATCCAGCTTTTTTGATCTGTTTGCAGATGTTGAGGATATACTTTCTCTCCTCACGTAAAACCCGATCCATCTGAGCGTAATCTGACACGATAACCTGATTCTCCATCTACGAAACAGACAAAAATCACAAATAAATACACACAGGGTATTTAAGTATTTAAAGGCTACTTAGCCTTCTGTCAGAGCTCGACTACATGCGCTTTATTTCAGACAGAAAAAAATGTCTGCATCTTGCACATGTGTTCACTAAATTTGACACTTACCTTTCTGTTTCTTTTCAAATTACCGTATTATCCCTAATAAACGCACCACCCCTAATAAACGCGCCCCCCCTTTTTCATGTACCCTGTATATCCAGTCAGCTGGCTTGAAAAAATCTACCAGACACCAGCCTTCTGCGTGTAGCCGTGTCAACATGGTTGAGCCACGGTCAGCGTGTTGTGAGCATGGGTGTAAACGCGGTATTCTACTGTTACATGTAGCCTAGTTGTTGTACATGTTGTTTTAACACTGGGCCAACATCGTACAGGTTGTGTTAGAATAACGACTGCGTGTCAGGTTTGCTTACAACAAAAGTACTAACTGTCCATTGCACTAGCTCAGTGATCATTGAGTCAGACAGATTTACAAGCGCCCAAAATTCCCGGCGTTTTAATGCGACGCCAATGTATAGGGCCTACCCGTAGGCTTAATGCTAAGTATGATTTGAAGCCTCTAATGACACGAAAAACGTCTGCCCCTGTTTATCTTGCTACGTCATGTTTTGGCCGTCAGCAGTTGGCGTCCACTGGTCATCCAAATATGTGAGGTATGGATCTTGTTCTACTATAGTAGCGACGAGACACAGGACTTGATACGTGCTTAAACCCAGACGATCCAACCATGGCATTGGCCCATTAACATGATTAATGCTGCTGCTGCTTTGAACCAATGTTATAGCGCACATGTATACATGATGTCCCTGCAGAGATGATACACCACCATTCGATAAATGGCGGGCTAAGGTCGGCAAGAGTAGATGACGTCATCAGGCCGGGGACGGTCTGCTGTGGCAGACATTCTGAGGCCTACACACTGTGTGAAATTAGAAGTAAATTTAATCAGTTAGGCCTACATCTTTTTAAAGCATTCATACAGTATGTTGCAGACGCATTTCTATTATTCTAATCAGCAGTAATGTATCTAAAACAAATACGATATTTATATATCGTCGTGCCCAAACAAGATCATTCCAAGATGAATGTGATGGTAACCGCCTCGTCTCGGCCTATATAGCGGGCCGTGGCTGCATAAGGTGGCAGCCTGTGTTAACATACTAGTTACACTTGATGCCAGCGCGCACGTGTGGCGCCTTGAGAGTGGATGGGGGCTTGCACGTGCAGTGAGTTCTCGCCAATGTCGCATGGCTTAATGACGGCGCCGCAGCCGAATGCGACTGTGAAATACAGATCAACATTTTAGTGCACATAATAAACGCGCCCCCAACTTCGTCTCCGCGCCCGGCGCGTTTATTAGGGATAATACGGTATCAGGCATCAAAACAGGAGCAGATGGAAAAGTAGGAAAAAATTAGGACCCATTTTCATAAACAAGTAGGAAAAAGTAGGACAAATTCATAAAAAAGTAGGACGTACTATTCACATAAAATGACCAGGTGCTACAATTTGAACTCAAAATTTGATAATGATTTTTGAATTAAAAGAGCAAAAGCGTCCCTCAGTATGCTTCATTGGGACAAAACAAGAAATATTAGACACGGTACAGAAAAGTGCAAACACTTATTAACTACAATTTATTCACAGATTACTATTATTCATAAAATATTGCAGTAGATTTTTAAAGAATATAATTTGGACAAAAAAGTAGGAATTTGCCTATAAAAAGTAGGAATATGAAAAAAAAAGTAGGAAAAATTAGGACTGTTTTGATGCCTGAATTATATAGTTTTGTCAACATTGAATAACACCGATTTATCTATCACATTTTGATAAAAAGGCAATTATGTTAATTTTATTAGTTAGATTTTGCGGTAAAAGCAAGTAAGATCTATAGCGAACATAATTTCTTCTAATTATCTGCACAAAATACAATGAACAAACAAATAACCTAGCAAACACTAGACGTTGAAACAATGTTGGCTTAAGTTTGGACCACCCTCTAAGACGCTGGCCCAACATTAAACCAACAACACCACAATATCACATCCATCTATTGCTTACATCTGTCTTGGGAGGAGAGATACAGAACTGTATTAGACCTATTTTAGCTTTCTCCACTCTGCTGGGTCCACCATCTGTAGCTGAGCGCTGGTTGAACACAAGGCCATCAATTAATTCAGTGTCCTCAACCGTCCCTCTATTGGAATAACAACAAAACATACGCATGAAAATCTATTATCCCTCACGCTGCTTAATGGTGCGTTTTTTATTTTACATTGATTTAAAACTGCAATTTCCAGCTTCATATGATGAAAAACTTTCTGTCTATAGCATATTAAATAAAATTAATTGACTAATATAATTCATTACAATGAGGACATTTTTTATCTTTAACACAGGTGGGGATAGACTTTGATGTCCATAGATGTCAGACACAGATTTCAAAGTCTATCCCTGCACTGAAAGAATTAAACAATTATAATGGTCATAGACCCATAACAGAGGTATTCAAATGAAGCGGAAAGAGCTAACTAAGACATTTATTTATGCTAATTCAAATTGAAAAAAAAACTATTCTCTTGGTTTACATAAAGATATTTCAGCGCTTTAAGGGTTAATTTTCTATACTACATCCGGATATTTAATGAAATCGGGTTATTTCTGTTATTTTCAGACTTGTTAAAACTGACCCGAGTTTCTGAATGACCTTGATGTCTCTCAGGTCAACGTTAGTGTCTTTGCTGGGGTCAATGACTTTCATCACAGCGTCAACACAGAGCGGAGATAAAATGTTTGAATATTGTGACACAACCTAAAGAGAAATAATATTCTAACTATAAATCAAAAAAGTAATAGTCATAATCACAGTATATAATTATAATTTTTATTTATGCTTAGATTTGAAACTAATTCCATGATGAACTTTAGCCAAATATAAAGTGACCAAGGTAATAGTTCAACTCATTAGAAATAAGTATTTATTTTCTACAAATATAAAAATAATTCTTTATTAATAAAAAATCCTGAGATATACTTCCAATATTCTCTTTTTCATTGTCACAATTTTAATACATATATAGGAAATAATTTGAGGCTACAGAAAAGTAACTGTACTAGTAATAGGTTGCTGAATAATATTAATATAATTCTACAAGTGCAATAGTAGTAACAAAAATAAATTAAAAAATGACAATATCTTGTTGGATCACATGTCTGTTTACCTTTGAGTTTAGAGATGTTGTTGCACTTTTCAGGAGAGATTCCCGATCTGAAAGTTCCAGTGGTACTGAAACACCTTGAAGGATTTCTGTGGATTTAGCAGCTGCTCGTTGAAATGATTCAGAGATGGTGGTGGGATGAATACCTGGAAATCAATTGAAATATGTCAAATGCAACTTCAGAAAAACCATGCCCTGAGATATCCGAAGAAGACACTCAATTTGAGTAAAAATGGCTACTTGTGTAATCGATATCAAAAGATATGACAATCCCTTGCTTAACCCTTTTAGAGCGGGGACAAATTTAAAATAACCCTTCGGACTCTATGGATTATACAAAAAAATTTCAGCATTGCAAGGGTTGAAGGACAAACAAAACGGCTGAAGCCCTCACGATGCATGAAAGCATCATTTTAAATCCCTGAAAGCAGACTTAATTTTCCAAAAACTAAGAGAACGAAAATTTCCATGAAACTGGTTTACCGATACATGGCAATTTTCTTTAATTTTTAAACCATATCAAATCATCTTCATCCACTACAAGTCAAGAATTGCGACAGCAATTCGCGGCTTTTAGTGGATGAAGATGAC
Organism: Flabesymbios commensalis; assembly: GCA_964017125.1. Lineage (NCBI taxonomy): Eukaryota > Metazoa > Annelida > Polychaeta > Terebellida > Flabelligeridae > Flabesymbios > Flabesymbios commensalis. The sequence goes on along the minus strand of OZ024906.1, from coordinate 97,588,765 downwards.
GATGGTAAATTCAGGCTTGAAAGGGTTAAAGGGATAAATAATAACTGTTAAAATTCACAGGCAGCAAATACTTGTTCTTACTATTTGTCTTTTAAACTACCGGTAGTAGGATACTTATGCGAGCACCTTCATGAAAAATATTTTCGATGGACCAGCAGAACACATGCACATTAACCCTCTAGAGCACGGATGTCCAATACAGTGTTTTATTAGCACCTGTATAACCCCTGAAAATCAGTTGTTAAAAATAAAGTATGCCTTCAATCTTGAAACACTGATAATATATGTTGGGACTCAATTTCACAACGTGACTGAAAATTTAAATTGAATCGCTCAGCGCTGTAAAAACTCTTACACAGATTGATACGGTAGATAAGTTTTACAATACCTTTCAGAAGAAGCCTCTCGGCAGCTTCCAATAAGCTTCCTGCGATTACTACCACAGTGGTGGTTCCGTCCCCAGCTTCTACGTCCTGTGCTTTGGACAGCTCGACAAGCTGGAATTGTGACATAAAAATACTTTCACAATTTTTAGAGACATTGAAAGAGCCTGCCCTATACTGGTTACAAACAATGGTCTATGGAGATCGAGAGAGACAAAAAACCAAAAAGTATCAACATTTTTTTTATTGTGATGGATCAGGGGACTCACATTATTTAATATAGTTAACTAAGATATAAAATATATCGCTGCATCAGATTTTCAACGGCATGAACAAAATCAACTAGTGCTAAAATAAATAGCATTATATTTGAAGTATATGCATACCATTTTTGCTGCAGGATGAAGAACTTGCATTTCTTTGAGAATGGTAGCACCATCATTAGTTATTGTAACATCACCATTACCAGCTTGGATCTATAAGAAAATAAACAAATTATCTGTTTGTGTTGCAAAAATCAATGGTATTAACCCTTTCAGTGCAGGACCGACTTTAGAATTCTGATGTCTTAAGTCGCTCCTCACACTCGACTGAAAGAGTAAAACATTTATAATGGCCGTAGACCATAACTGTAAACATAGGTATCCAAATGAAGCAAACATTTATGATGATTTCAAATTGACCAAACCTGCTTGGCCCCTTGGTTTATATACAAATATTTCAGAGCTTTGAAGGTTAACCAGGTTCTCTAACTGTTTGCAAATAAGTGAAGAACATTCAAAGGAGAAAATAATGAGCAAACTATTTTGTATATTTCGAGTCAAATTGCACATGTTATGCAAGTAAATACTGGTAGCTTGCAAGTTGTGGGTTAATGTGTATTCCAGTTGAGGTTGCAATCGCAACAGCAATTCACTCCATGAATGAAAATGAGAGAGAATTACAGCGATGATAAGGAGAAGTCAAACATAATATGAAATGCTATGATAAAAATAACATACACACACAAAAAGTAACTATTTTAAACTACATCAAGTCAGACAAACATTTGAATTATATTTTATTTTGAAATTGATTATAAATGTAAACAAACCATCTTATCCATTCCTCTAGGACCAAGGCTTGTTCTGATGGCATCAGCGACAGCTGCAATTACAAAAGCGATTGTATTAGCATAAATTACAGGGGTTATTACAGCATTGCTAAAATAGGAAAAAAAAGGCTTTAACTCATTGTGCGTGGAATCTGCTATTACAGTAGACTGCGGAGTATAATCTGTTGGTAACAGATTCACGCTAGATTTAACCCTTATAGTGCGGGGTTCGACTTTAGTCTTCAGAATCTGACCTTACAGCGCAGGGATTGACTTTAGTCGTCAGAATCTGACCTCACAGCGCAGAGATTGACTTTAGTCGTCAGAATCTGACGTCTGTAGACGTCAGATTCTGACGACTAAAGTCGATCCCCGCCCTGTAAGAATTAAAATATTTCTAATGGCTGTAGACCCATAACACAGGTATTCAAATGAATCAGAAACAGCTAACTAAGACATTTAATGATCATTTTAAAATGAAAAAGTCAATCCCCGCGCTGTAAGAATTAAAATATTTCTAATGGCTGTAGACCCATAACACACGTATTCAAATGAATCAGAAACAGCTAACTAAGACATTCAATGATCATTTTAAAATGAAAAAACCCTTTGGTCTCCATAGATTTTACAAAAATAACTTAGCGCTTTAAGGGTTAACGATCTGTTAACCCTTTGCCTGCTAATCACAACAATAGTTGCTTTTCATTTGTTTTATTAGCTGATTGCAAGACTGTTATTGGGAATGAAATGTGTGCTTGAGCATCAAAATTTGCAAATGTTTGGTATCAAATAAAACAAATACAAGTAATTTTCAACCACTTGAGGTAGTGGGTTGCGGCGAGTGGTGAGACACAACCTCAAGTGATTGAAAATTTAAATAAATTAACTTGGCAGGATAAGGGTTAATTATATAAAATTGATTAGCAATCTGCTATAACCTGATACAGATTCAGTTAGTTGATTGTCTGGTGCAAACTAAATTGGCAATGGACAATCAAATTTCACCAATAGGTTTCCAGACAGGCAATACATTTTAACCCTTCCAGAGCGGGAACCGCCTTTATATGTCAGAATCTGACATCTGTATACATCAGATTCCAATGTATAAAGATTATCAACACACTGAAAGAATTAAAATATTTATAATGGTTGTAGACCAATAACATAGAACTTTATTCAAATGAACCGTAAAGAACTAACAAGACATTCATGATTATTTCAAATGGGAAAAAACCCTTTAGTCTCCATTATTTTGAAGCAAAAATATTTCAGCAATGTTATAAAAATAAAATTCAAATTGGTAAACCTGGAAGATGAAAAATCACTTATGTGAATTAGATACAATATTTTGTTCAATAAAACAGGTTTAGAAGCACACACTTTTTTTTCTGTCTATTTTGCAAACAACTGATAATTTCTGTCAAAAACTAAATCAGCAATAAGGTTATCTACAAGACAACCCATTTGAAATCCTTATTTCTGACCCTTTTGAGCTCCCTGGATTTATTCACAACAAAGCATTTTGAAAACAAAATTCATCAGCTAAAAATAGTATTTTATAAAATTGGTATATTTTCTTTTGTGGGACATTTCTTTGGACAGTGGAAAGAGTTTCTTCTGTAGCACCCTGGGCGATATAAAAGGTTTCTGTCATTCAGTATGGGTGCAGGGGTGGGCAGGCGAAATGAGTCCTGTCGCCACAAATGGCTACTTTTATGTGCTCTAAATGGTCATTTTTAAATATTTACATCACAGATATTTTGCTTCTGTGGCCACATGTGGTGATGTGGACCACTTGCCCACCTCTGGGGTGATAAAATGTGAATAAAAAATGAATAGAAAATATTTACGTGGAGAGGACTTCACAGCTATGCCTATCCTCTAAAGTATGTTCGACGGTGGGGAATTGTCCAAAATGAAAGTTAGCTTTTTTCCCCTTATTCACTCAATATTGCTTTATAAATTACAAAAATGATATTCGTGTTTTAAAAATCCCATTTGGCATTTATTTTTATAACAAAATGCCAATTCTCACGCACTTAATTTAATAATCAGCCTTTTTAATCTCGCCTCTTTAACACCATAAGCGCCGGTGGTTAACTACGCATTTCATCGCTCACCATCTGGACAAGCTCACTTCGAAAAATCGGCGGAGGTGTTCAGTGTAGTTGCAACTAGCCCTAATGGTCGGTTGCTTTAGTGGCTTATTTTCGTTCATATTTATAGCGCTCTCAAAGAACGTTATGGATGCCTAGCTTGTACTGCAAGAGTCAAGCGCGCAAGAGTCATGTCAACAAGTGCTTGGTGAATTAAAAGCACCCGTCCACAAAATTTAGAATGATCCGCTCAGCAACGTTGCCATAGACATGCTTCCATGTTTCAAGGTATCACATTTAAAATGGCAGCCGTGACAGTTGAGAGCTGTCGGCAAAAAGTTAAAAAGGAGGATTAAAGCGGCAATATGTTGGATAACATTAATTTTATAGATAATTTAAATGCCAAATGGAACATAGAACAGGTAAATATCATTTTTGATAGGTTTCATGCGGTATTTTTGAACTGGATACCAAAAAGCTGACTTTCATTTTGGACCATTCTCCACCGTCGGACAGACTTTAGTACACACTGGTATGCCGCCTTCCAGACGTTTGCAGCATTGTCAGTTCACCGAACATTGAACAGGTAGAGGATATTTCGCTGCCGCATTTATTTTGAATGAGACGTTTCTTATCATATACATTTTGCATTACCATTTAAAACTAACTTGACAGGAAAATCCAGCTATAGCAGTGGACTAACGACGGCGAAATGACAATGATGCGAACTGACTACGATGTGAAATGACTATGATTCGAAACGTCCACTGACGGGGCGAAACGTCCAGACGGCGAACTAGCTATATTGTGGTAAATTTATGTTGTGATCCAACGAGTCTCGAACCGGTGACCTCTGGCACCACAAGCCAACGTTTTACCATTGAGCTAAAGGTCTAGACAGTAGCTCAAGGGCTCAACACTGCTTGCTTTCCTACACTCTTCCTCCTTATCTCTCAAGGAGAGAGGCCCGCCGCGATCTCATCGACTGGCGCCACAGGTTGTCAACCATGTTCCCAACACAGCTGCCCAACCCCACAGATCGTTGCCTTGCTCGTCCTCGACCTGGCAAGCCCAACACCTGACCACCAGCTGTCACCAGTCCATTGCAAACATATTCGTCGCCAATGTGGTAAATTTATGTTGTGACCCAGCGAGTCTCGAACCGGCGACCTCTTTACCATTAAGCTAAAGGTCTAGACAGTAGCTCAAGGGCTCAATATGCTTGCGAAACTTTTCAAGGACCTTTCAAGGACTCCTCAATATTTTTTAAGGACCTTTTTTTGTGAAAAACGGCTACTTTGGAGTTTTTGTTACTTATACTCTTTTTCTCAAATTTCACACCACGCGTATCAGTGAAATTACAATATTGTGTAAAATATTAAATGCAGGCCTACATTGTTTATCGATATTTCTTTTTTGACTTTATAGACACACTACATTTCCAAACTAAATCGTTATTTAAGTGTAGATTTTTCTTGCATTTAATCACTATACCCAAAGTCGCATTAAAAGTTATCAACCAGGATCGCATGTTTTTTGTCGATTTCTCGGGTCAATTGTCAACCGATTTTCATGAAATTTGGTAACAATCATATTTCAGCAGAATCCTAATATCCCTGTAAATTTCGTAAAATTATATATCGTATTCCAAAAGTTACACCATTTGACATGTAATAAATTGAAATTACGACATCCCTCTATAAACCCATTAAACTACCGTATATCCCCGCGTATAGTGCGACGCCATGTATAATATGAGTTAAGATTTGAGGCCTCTGATGACCTGAAAAACGTCCACCCCTCTGTATGATACGACCTCAAATTTTGGATGTCGGCAGCGTACCGGGCGGCAGCGTTCCGGGCCATCTAAATGTGAGGCATGGATATTATCTTATTCTACTAAATAGCGCCGTGACTGCATAGACGATGCTCAATGACGGGAACAGCGGCAACAGTACATTTCTGCAAAACCAAAGGGCACTATCTGCTTACTTATAAAGTAAGCAGATACTGTATTTTCATTTTCCACGGCAGAGTGGATGTCATCGGGACTGTCTCGGTGGGCAGACATTCTGAGGCCTGCATAGGCTACATATATATACACACAGATTGTAAAATACCCGTATTTATATTTAGCCGACAAATTTATATTATTTTAATTTATCTATTACAAAGACCATATTTTAATATCGTTCCACGATGAAATGTGATTGTAAAACATTTGCAGACTAGCCGCATTGTCTAGACACAAGAGGTGTTTGGTTGTACAAGTGTCAGGGTGCAATAACACAGCAGATACCACCATTTGCTCAATACTGTATCAGCCGCAGCAACAGCGGTAGGCGTTAATGTTATCCCAGCAATGTGGACATTCTGAGGTCTAAATGTATAGAATTTGCGATAGGAGATATAATCAGTGATATCTTGTTATATTTTGTCAACGCATTCTCTCATTCCAATATTAAAATATCATGTTCAGATTTGTCATACACAATAGAACACTCCCATATGAAAGGCGATCTTAGATTAAATCATTATTAATAAAAATGAACAGGCCAGTAGTGTGAATTGGTTGCAGACTAACGGCGTCATTTATCTGCCCGTGGTTGTCAAAGGCAGGGTTTCCCCTAAAGCGTTATAGCGTAGCGGCCCCGCTACGCTTCACTTTTTGGCCGCTACGCTTAATAAATGCCGCTACGCTTTATTGATTTACCGATACGCTTTAATAGTTGCCGCTACGCTTGCCGTAGAACTACAGCTGACAGCCACTAGAGCCAGCGCTGGGTAAGCCTTAGCAGAGAGGTATATAGTGTATGACCTTACTAAGCGCGCGCAATGGTTATCACACGTGGTCCTGGTCAGCATGCTGTCTACTGCACTGTGACCACAGCAAACACGAGACATTGATCCAATGTTGAAACAATGTTGGGCCACCGTTTACGACGCTGGCCCAACATTGGTGTGGTGAATAAGTGTGTGTGTAAGTGTGTGTGTAATATCGGCTGTGCGCCGCGTGCCAAGTCAGGGTGCCGAGTGTTCTGGGAATAGGCAGGGCTACCCATGAGTGCGGTATTTTTCCGAGAACCTTTTTTCTAATTTATTTTAATATGTCTAATGCATTGTCCGTAATCTATTGATGATAAAGAAAACCAAAGTTGATAATTTTTATAAATTTTATATCTGTATACATTTAAAAAATGTATACATGGTATTTTTATTTTTTAAATCTCCCTTATTTCAATAAGGACCTAATTGGGAACAAGTAATAAAATATGCCTGAAAAAATAAAATGGTTGAGTTGACCCACAGATAGCCCGCATCATTATCGCCGCGCGGTGACAATCAACTGGTTTACAGAAACTGACTAGTTTATGGACAAGCGTGTCTTGTCAGCAAGACACGCTAGACACAATCTATAGGCGATATTTCTTGATTCCTTGATCTGACTGAAAATGCACACGTTCAGCACAGTTGTTCTAGCCTAGCCCAGCAAACACGGGACATTCACCCAAGGTTGTTCCAATGTTGGACCAGCGTCGAAGACGGTGTGCCAACATTGAAACAGCCTTGGATAAATGTCCCGTGTTTGTTGGGGCTACTGTCTCAGACGTTGGCCCCAACTACTCCAAAAATGGCCAATGTACGGTAGTTCCCACTGTAGGCCTAAGTGTATAAATATTATCCATAAATCTCTATGGTGTTAGCTGTGTAAGCCTAGTTCTATGAGCATAATCCCAGGAAACCCTGGAAAGTTTACCAGAAGTAGGCCGGCTCAGTACTGGCCATCGTGTGCGACGTCAGACCAGCATTGAAACAGCCATGAGTCAACATGCGTGTAAATAGCGGCTTGGACCTATCGTTAGTGGCAGTGAGAATCAGTGAGAGTGGCAATGGATATATTAAAAAAATAAAAAATCATATAACACTAGACATTTTTATATATAGGCTCATGCATAATGTGTTTTGTGTTGTAGCCCCCCCCCCTATTCCGTTAAAAAAATTATAATTCATGAAATCATACATGAAATATTGTCAATTTATATACTTTTTTCAACAAATTAAATAGGTAAAATAAATTCTACATATCCCCAGAAAGCACCAAAAGACACCTTATATTAAAAAAAATTCTTGGGGGGGGGGCATACCCCCAAACCCCCCTACTTTGTGTTCGCCCTTCGGGCCAACACAATAGCTGCGCGTAATTCGCGCTCTCAAATTTTCATAATATTCTGGAAAGCCACCACGCTTACATTTATTTCTGTGGGAAACCCTGAAAGGTGCCACGCGCGTCGGCGGGAATGTGAGACGGGGGCTCCCAGGAAACGCGACACATTCACCCAATGCTGGTACAATGTTGTGTCAGCGTCGCAGACGGTGGCCCAACAATGTACCAGCATTGGGTGAAAGTCTCTTGTTTAGTCTTCTACATCTATGTATAATACGAGGTGCCTTTTTGTGACATGAATAGCTAAGAAAAAACATCGCATTATACACAGGGATATACGGTAATTCTAAACATGTCAAATGGTCTAACTTTTGTAGGCCGAAATCGCCGAAAATCATGCGATCCTGGTTAATTTGATGCTGAGTAGGCCTATTATAGCTGTTGCCAGTGTTGGCGTTGCCGCTGCGCGACGTTTTTCAAGATCAACAGCAAAACATCACAGGTTGATCAAAATCAAGGACTTTTCGTGGGTTATTTGTATTTTACAAACATCAAGGACTTTTCAAGGCCTGGAATTTTATTTTTCAAATTCAAGACTTTTCCCGTTTTCAAGGACCCCGGTCCCGGGCCGTGGGAACTATGGGAAACCGGAATGCCGGCGTTACCGACGAGTCGGTTTGAAAATGTATTTTTTTAGCTACAATTACAAAAGCAGTCAAGCGGGCAAAAAAATCTGATTAAACATAATCAACTACATGTTGACGTTAAATTTTGTTCCTTATTACTTATTACTGTTACTTAGGACTTGGTTTATAACATGTCTTGGCATTTTTGACAGGCTAAAACAGATCATGTCAGGGGAGCGATAATTAAAGAAAATTGGACACCTTTCGCAGCAATAATGTTACTAAATCGTATCTGAGCCGGCTTATCTTTGTCCTGATACTCAGACTTTTTCCCTGATCGGGACACTCTGGGAGCTCCTGTTTTCTTCATGATTAAAATTTAGGAGTTAGATGCGATATTTACGCAGATGGCGACCGATTTTATTTTGACATCCAAAACAAAAATATTTTGCAGACGGAATGTTCTCGACGCCGTTGTTTCCAGAAGGGTTTATCTAAATTCCTAACCTCGTATCTACTATGTAAAACAAAACAGAGGGAAAATTCCAACTAGCTGTAAAAAACACTGATCTGCGAAAAAATCAACAAATAAAACTCTTCGGTTTTATGTTTCCCAAATACCTGTTGAAGAGTTCCGAGAGATATACCCTGGGAGAATTTTTGACAACACTTAAAATTTGACAAATTTATACAAAATTATACAAAATTTCAATTTCTTTTTTAAAAAAATAGAATTTTATAAGATAATAGCGAAGCTGAGACCTATATTTTTCGACTAAAAAAGCATCCCATGTCTTTAACAACTTCAAATTTACATTGTTCACAACAAACCTCACTATAATTTATACAAAGTTTCAAATTTTTGTGGAAAAAATAGAATTTTATTTATTTATTGTCTTTTATAGGATAATAGCGAAGATCCACTTAATATCACGGGACCATTTTTGAAAAGAAATATTTGATAATTGTCAATAGGTCAAAAAACCTGTAGGCCTCTGGGCAGAATAGGCGAGGATAGACTTCAGAAAAATATGTGCAGAGGTCGCTATCTGAGCATAAAATCTGAAATGACCGCTGTTTCTAATTATATATTTGTCACCCGAGCCCACGCGTCATTGAAGTGTTGTATTTTCGTCAAAAATATTTCATGTGTGTCGCAGAAAACATTCAAATGTTCTTAGATATGTGGCGTCAGGATAGCTCATTGGTAGCGTGGTTGACTCATAGCATGGGGGTAGGCCCACCAGATTCGACCTCGTTGCACGGGCAAAATTGTTCCTTGGTGCACAAATATGCAGTGACCCAAACTGTTCAAATTCGTGGGATAATAACAACTGAAAAGTATAACAGATTTACGCCACATCAATAAAATATATGAAAAATTAAGAAATAAAATGACCAATTATGTCATAGTTGACATGTAAAACGGTCACTAAAACATTTATATATTATATGTTGCTGTCAAAGCAAAATTCAAGATGGCCTATATTAAATGAGTAGTCCACTGTGTACGAACAGCGGGACACATCTCTCCAAGAGTAGGGCATAATCCTGGCTTTGGGCTTTGGGCTTCCTCTTGTCGAGATATGTGCAGAAAGAAACGTAAAGCAATGTTCAGAAAGCGCCACATTGATTACAGAGATAGAGATATCTGGGGTTCATCTAAAGCCAGAAACGTACATAGAGTGGTCTATAGTTTTAACCAGAAACAGAGATAGTCAAGATAGGTATTACAATGTGAAGCGATGCTGAGACCTATATTTTTTTGACTAAAAAAACATCCCATGTCTTCAACAACTTTAAATTTATACTTTTCACAACATACATCACTATAATTTATACAAAATTTCAATTTTTTGTGAAAATGGATAAGACCAGAGAGTGATTAACAGTAAGGTTGGATGTAAGTTTTATGAATTTTTGGTGGCCATTTCGAATTGTATCAGTTAATTTGGAACATAAGCAATTTTGATTGTCATGTTGGATTAAAAAAGATTATCTGGGGTTTTTCTGGTAGTCATTTTGAATTTTGATGACAATTTTATATTGTGCTATTCTTGTAAGAATGATCATGAAATGCTGCTTTTTAAAATAAATATATATTTGTTTGCAAGGTAAAAGCATAATTGTTATTTAAATTCCCAATGTAGCAGTTAAGCGGTATGCAATGCCCATTGCAAACACATGACGATTACTCAACTTGTCTGCAAATTCAATGAACCCAAAAACTACAGAAGATAAAAACATCATACACACATGTTAAGAACGTGCTTGAATGTGTGATTATATGATACAATTAACAGATGTCAAAAATATTTAAAACTTCACGAGCCATGAGCCTCTGAACATAGACTCAAATGCGTAAGAGCCCCATGACAATCTATAGAGATCCCGAAAAACCTGGATAGATATGAGAAAATTGTGAAAGAAATATTTGGATGACTTAGAAAAGTCATAGCAGAATATCTCAATATAATCAAGAGCTATAAGCCTCTAAAATGGCCTAAATGCGTCACTGAAAGTTTTCAATAAACGCCAGGCTATTTTCCAATAATTTATTTTTGGGGCTGCCATTTTTAATTCCGAAAAATTTTGTAGGTTATTTGAATTTTAGAATATTTTCTGAACATTTTTATTTAAACAAATTTATAAAAATTCTAAAAGGGAGGACCATAATTCTATGGGGACAAACTTTCCTGATTCCTAGCCTATTGTCTAGAAAATATCCTGGTTTTTACTGAAACAGCGGTTTTGTCGCACAATGGATTTCCAGAAACCTTTATCATTGATAACTGTGAAGAATTCATTAACGAAAAGCTTAAAATACTAATTATACACCATCCAACCCACAATAAAATGGGCGAAAATAACATTTTCATAAAACAGTAAAATCAATGATAGAAAAAAATGCCATTCATGACGTTTGGTGTGGATCAACAATTTGGGGCATGTAGGCCCTACCTACCATCAGTCAGTTGCCATTTACCATATGAGGCTTTTTATAGCAAATCGCCTAGCTGTCATCATGACAATGCCGACCATTTATATATTTTTTTGATTAATGGAACATAACTGGACAACAGACTACTGACTACTGCTGCTTCAGTTTGGAGGATTATATTTAGTTGGACATAATTATTGTTCCATCGCTACCTCACCCTGTCCTTCTGCCACTTCTGGACAACCAGCTGTATGATTTGATCTAATAAAGTATGGATATTTCAACTGTTTCTTTCATGCTTGTTTCTCCTGAGATGTCGGGTTTATCCGACCAAACCAACACATTTAACTAGGTAAGACAGAACTACACATTTAACTAGGTAACTCAGAGCGCTGAACATCGAGAGTAACTTAGCAACTTAGTAACTTATCATTCAAATTCCAACTCTGTCTCCTGGGAGATATACAGCTGAGATGCCAATGAGGCGCATGAAGCTATTTTTCCATTCTAAGAAAATTCGCCTTATGTGCCAAGTACTCACACATTGTAGATTTTCTGAGGTCTCGTCAGATGGAAACTGCGCTTACGTCCATTGACGTTCTTCTACGTCCAACTCTAGGTCAGTCAGACAAGCCATCTGATTTACGTGGTTCTCTGAGTCCCACGACACGACATCGCTGCATGCATGTCCTAGTGTATACAGCACCTTGTAGAACCAGGCGGTCACCCATTCAATTATGGACCGGACCCGGCGTTGCTTAACTTCAGTGATCAAGTCGACACCGATGAGCCAACGCCGTATCCCGTAGTGGATTACGCTTTTATCGCCATTTTGAATTTTATTGGGTTATTTTTATTATGACAGATTGATTTAAAAAAAAATTATAGGTTTTTTGGCATTTTGAATTGGAATTTTAGATTTCAGACTTCGGACTTCAGACTTCAAATTTCAGAAATCTGAAAAAAAATATATATTTGTTTGTGAAATAGAAAGACATTCAGAGGGCCCAGTAAGCACATTGACTTGACTCTCTGTTGTTTTAATGTTGTATCGCTGTCTGCGACGCAGGCCCAATATTAAAACAACATTGTGTCGGCGTTTCGTGTTTGATAGAATTACAACTGTTATTTTTTTTGTCTAATCTAGCAATTAGAAGGTAAATACTGTTCATAGTAAACACTCAAGGTTGGTTCAATGGTGGGCATCCGTCTGCAAGACTGGCCCTGCATTGAAACAGCATTAGGCAAATGTAATTTAATTATGAAATCAGGTATTTATAGGGTTGATAGGGTGACCCAGCCTGGACAAACTACCCCCATTTTAGCCTCATTCTATTCAGGCAATGAATGGATATCAGCCGACATGTAATGATTTCACCTGCTATTCTAATAACTTGAAAATTAAAACTCCCCCCCGCCTTCAAATGTAATTAGTATAGAATCTGTAAAAGGTAAACATATTATATAAACCTGTGGCTATCGTGCTTGTATGTGTGATTATGGTGCACTAAGCAGATTTTTTAAATATTGAAAACTCGAAAAATGATCAGCCTCTGAAAATGGAGAAAAAAGCTCAAATAAAAGACCTTCAATCAATAAAGATGCCTCTTTTTAGATTTATACCTTTTTTTGGTGACACCAAAATTTGAATTTGATCCAGTTAAACTCTCTCGATATCTTAGAAAAATTATAGCATTAAACCTCAATACCTAAGGATCAATTGAAATTGATTGGATGAAAACTAAGGGAGAAATAGCACTCCGAAATTTGGACACAGAGGAATAAAAATGAGCTTGAACCATTACAAACTCAACATGTTTGGGCATAGCCCAAACATAGTTATATTTTGGCTTGGCTCAATAGCTCAAATTTTATTAGATACTAATGTATGACTGTACCAAATTTCATGTTTTCATTCCAAAATGCACAATACTTATGAATTACTTATTTAATCTGCAGGAGGATGACAGCTGGTCTTCATAATAACAGCAAATTCATCGCTAGAGATGGAACTCACCTGACGACGACCATCACATGTGGTGGTTTCAAACGTTAAGAGGAAACTAAAAATGGACTTAGGTGATGCAGCAACATCAACACGTACGTGATTCTAAATCCAGCAACAGACATGGTTGACCTAATCCCAGATCTAGGGACATTTTTAGGATTCGATATCACGATTCCTCACAAGATAAATATTATGGTGGCTTACCTCGCTCACCTGTTGCAGACCAATTGTTTAATAGGTGTAAACATGGAAGAGGACATCAAAGTCCCTGCTAGAAAGACATAGCACATGGTATGAGACAACCATATCCTGACCCTCACAAGGGTTATGATGTAAGCCCGACGCTCGCGATTCTAAGGGCAGAAACGACCATTACCGTAAAATTAGAAAACGTCATAATTACCGCCATGTCCTAGATAAACTTCTGCTTTCCAGACGCCACTCCTGGGATGTTAGCAGACTGCAGTCTAGATGGCTCAACAGAAACCAATACTAAATGTTCATCGAGAATTGAGAATAGCTTCTTGGAATGTTGATGGTTTCATGACAAGAGAACATGAGAAATGGTCTGATGTTAATTTTGTCAAAAATGTTTAAAAACATGATTTGTATGATACTGGTATATACGCAAAATGTTTATATTCCAGCAAAGATTATAATTTTTTTTAAAGATGGTGAATCTTTTAAGACAATGTGAAAAATTTAATTTAGCAGTACAGCAATCTAGGAGATATTTTTCAATGTGGAGATTTTAATCCAAAAGTTTCACGTGGTGATGGTTTCATGCAGATGGATGATTCTGATTACATACCAGTTGGAAATTATTATAATCCAGATAGCCAAAATATTAATATACCAGGATATATACCAGGATACAAGGGGAAAGAATCTTTTAATGTGTGTGTTTCAACTGGGCTAAGAATTTTTACGAAAGATTTATTGGTGATAGCTTAGGCTATTATATATGTCACAAATATAATGGGTCTAGTGTTATTGATTATAAGTTGACCAGCGAGTCGTTTTTGAATAATGTGCTGTACTTGCATGCACATAAATTGACTGGAAACCTCAATGACCATTGTACATTATCTGTTATGTTGAGAAAAAAATCACTGTATCAGATTAAAATATGTGTATGCTCAGTTTACTTGAGAAGTGTTTTAGAGATTCACAAAGTACAGACAGTTTTGTGGATACTTTACACAGTGGGCATTTTATGCAGCAAATTGATCAGCTTCTAGTGACAGATTTTTGTTGTTCAGAATATGGTATTAAATAAGCTATATCACAATTGAATAATGTAATTATTGGAGCAGCAGATATTTCTCTGAAAACAAAAAAAACAATAATTCTGAAAAGAAAAAGTAAAAAATGATTTGATGCAGACCTGCTTAGAATGAAAAGATCATTGGACAACAAATGTTATCTATTATTCAAATATTATAGGAATCAGTCAGAAACAGTTTTTTATAAATCCCCAAAAGGAGAATAGCTAAGCCAGAAAATTAAAAGGTAAAACATATAAGCAACAACTTTTGGACACAATGGAGAATTTAAAAGATGCAAATCCTAAAATAGTTTAGTATTTTATCCACCAGTTAACTGAGGAGGAAAATATTGACCAAACATGGTGATATTAGTTCAGATTCTTGGCATACAGACAGAAATCTTATTGACAATAAAAAGTCACAACTGGACTCACATGTCATGTGTGTACATGTTATGCAACAGAAAAAAACACAAGCAAACGTTAACAAATATATTAATGCATATAGAAATATAAAAAATAAAATTAGAAAGAGATGAAACATATAATATGAAAAATAAAGTAATATAATGTACAAATAAATGGTATTATGTGCAAATAAAAAATGTGTACATACTTAAAATCACGCTTCAATATTATCAAGACATAGGTGAACATGTCGCGCCAGAAGCTTAATAATACAGTGTTCTTGGTAATTTAATTTTTTTACAAACTAAATTTTTTATGATATTCTGTTAAAATTGTCAATATAATTATTTGCTTTATTAAATAAAACATCTCTTTCCTCATTAAAATAACTACAGTGGATTAAAACATGTTCTTTGTCATCAACAGCATTCACACACATCTTGTACACATTCTATTCTTTATGTGTGTGTTATTATGTCTTCTGATAATGGCTGCCATTGGTAGGCCTACAGACCAACCAAATTTGCCTTTTACTCAGTTTCTTTCTTTTTGAGTCAGAATTCATGAAGAGTCATAACTTGTTCTCTGCCCAGGTTATCCACCATGTTGAAGTAACGGTGCCTCTTAGCTTATTCTGGCAGAGAACGAGTCAGAAGTCATTGCAGACACGTTTATTTATTTACAGAAAACACGCTGATCAGCATTACAAATATATAGGCCTACAGAAAGTGACTTTACACAATCACAGATTGACTAAACAGTAAATAAATTAATTTTATGTCGCCACTTTTATCCAGCCCCCAACGTGATAGCACGCGGAGCCTTTGACGAAGCAGAAGGCAGTAACTGGTCATGACATAGTAATCAGTTACTTCCTCAAGCAATTGTCAGAGGCATTAATGATTTGCTCGACCGCTTGATGAGCAGAAGATAGTATCCATGCAGCCGCGATTCAGCGCCTGTAAACGTTCCTATATGTCTCCTGAGCGTTCAGATGGGCGGGTGTCGAGCCAGCCAACACAATTAACAGGTGAAGCGTTGGCCCAATGTGGAACCATCTGTCATCTTGGCCCACAACGATCTACCCTTGAAAGCTATAAAAACATTCACTATATTAATTCATAATTATTTTTAAATATTTATACACGATGTAGGGTATAGGCCTAACTCGCTCATCTGCGCTCTGATCTTTTCATTAGAATTTTTTTTTCTTTTGTTAATTCATAGACACGCTAAGAGCTATCTATATAGGCCCGAATGTTATAGTCAATATAGTAGGCCTATAGGCTTGTAACGTCAGTCAGTAGGCTTATGGATAATATAGGCATGGTAGACCCATGTATTTTACTTCTAAAAGTCGGGTAAACTCATTAAATTGATTTGATAAGTGGCACAAATGTTTATAACGAATCAATGCTCATGAAACAACCGGTATTTAGTGAATTTATAAAAAAAATTCTGGTATATTTGGGTCTATTTCGAGATTTATATGTATATTTCGGCATACTTTGGGGTATGGACGCATCCGCAAGGATGATGGTTTGATTTGAATTTTTTGGAAGAAGATCTAAAGATCTGCTGAATTATTTTATTTTTTTAATTTTAGAGCCAGGATCGGTCAATATCAGGGAGGAGAGATACGTCATAATTTTCCTTGACAGCGATAAACACTCCTCCTCCCTGGGTTGATGTAATTCTGTCTTTCCAGAGGATATTATAACCAGGAGGAAAAATTTCGTTTGTGGAAACACTTTTGTTAAGCCAGGATTTCGTGCCAAGAATACAATCGGGTTGGAAATAGTCAACAGATGATTGGAAAGCTTCAACTTTGCCCCGTAGACTTTGACAATTCAGAATAAGGGTTGTGACTTTACAGGAAAAGTCTATGTTTGATATTATTTTTATTCTTAGCATAACATTTTTGAAACCTATGGCTATTTCATGTCTAAAATATAATTGAGTCATCAAATTATAAAAGTACCCACAAGTCAAAAGTAGAAGTAACTTCAGGAATGTTCATAAAATTGCACTCACCTAAAAATGCTCACTACCTTCAAATGGTGGAGGTCTTCCCGCCAAACATAATGCAGTTGGCACATCACCAATATTCTGTCTTTGCTATTATAAAAATATAACTCATAATATAAAATTGTCATTACAGTCATATTTTAAAATAATATTTTAATGATTTGACCCAAGTCACCCCATCGTCCCAAGTCACCCCATTTTACGATACCTCGGAGAAGGTGAGTGTTACTACGAGCAGATGACAACTGGTGAGTTGTGAAGGCTGGAGTGAAAGCTTGGAATGAAACTGTGAGTGATAGATTGGTAAGCTGTGAACTCGTTTACCAATAAAAACTTGGTACTTCAACTCAATATAATTTTTATAATATAAATATAAGAAAGAGCGGATATATATTTAAAATTAGTTGTTTAAAATATATGAAATGATAATAATCGCGGCAATATCTACACACGCGATAATCTGATCGTGCTTAAAGGTGAAATGACCTGCTTCATTCGTTTACAAATTGTGAATTATTGTATAATTTTAAAGTATTCATATATAAGTAAATATGTTTAAGGCCTATATAAAGGCTCATAATATTATATCAGTTCTAGTTCCCAACGCGATAGACCTATTCATTATAGGGGGCTGAACGAGTAGAACGTACGTAGGGGACTATTTGGGGGCCGAACAGGCAATGCTCGGGAGCCAAACGTAAGGATAGAAATGGTAAATTTGTGGTTCAGAGAATCAATAAGATAACACTAAATTGAACTAACATTGGAAGGGTTGTTTTAAAACTTCATGACGTTTAGATTCACTTACTACGGCAATTTTTCTGAAATTTCTGGACTTTCTGATTTGTTCTAGATTGTTCTAGGGCTGGGGCTAAACATAATTAAGGATAAACAATTTTTATGATTAGGTTATATGTTATCTGGTATTATTCCGGCCTGTTTTCACAATTCAGGCCTAGGAGCAGATGAGCAGGCAGGCTGTTCAGACAAGTAATTTTCAGCCACTTGAAGTTGTGTTTCGCGGTTCAGTGTAGTAGTAGTAGTAGGCCTATAGTATAACTGTATGTACCACGGTAGGGGGCAGAACGGGTAACGCTCTGACCACGCTAACTCAGTGACTGACAGGCCAGGGGAAGCATTGTATATTAGGGGGCTGAACAGGTAA
Source organism: Flabesymbios commensalis (assembly GCA_964017125.1). NCBI lineage: Eukaryota > Metazoa > Annelida > Polychaeta > Terebellida > Flabelligeridae > Flabesymbios > Flabesymbios commensalis. The sequence goes on along the minus strand of OZ024906.1, from coordinate 97,570,585 downwards.
GGGGCCGAACGGGTGAGGGGCCGAACGGGAGGGGGCCGAACAGGTAGGAGGCCGAAACGACCTGATACCAAAGTTTTATTATGCCTCAAGTGAGATTTGATCACTCAATAAAATTGATTTATTGATTGACTCGTCTTCCTAGGGACGTAGCCTAGGCAATAGTCTGCATACCGTGTAGGCCTACACTGCTTTGTAATATGTATCTGTATATTACGTGACAGTACGCACTATTGTGCTATCGCGCCACGGGAGTAACGTAGCAAGGCCTGTTATCATGCATGATATCATTCGTGGCCTTATGTATGTGCCAAGTACTCCATGTTGTGGATTTTTTGGGGTCTCGCCGTATGACTGTATGGAAACTGCGCCTACGTCCATTGAGGTTCTTTTACGTCCAACTCAAAGTCAGTCAGACGAGCCATCTGATTTACGTGGTTCTCTGAGCCCCACGAGTGTATTCAGCACCTGGCAGTCCCAGGCGGTCACCTATCCAATTATGAACTGGGCGCGACGTTGCTTAACTTCAGTGATCGAACACAAACCGGTGAGCGAACGCCGTATTCCGTATAGACAAAGGGCACCTTAGACCTTTAAGAATTGTAGGCCGATGGATATGGAGTTTAGACGGACCCTTCAAGAAAATAAAATACATAAATATAATATAGGTTTAATATTACTTATGGTTTATCGCCTGGTTTATTTATTGTCTGCAAAAGTATGAAAACATAGAAGAAGATTTAAAAAAAGCGAGATTAAAAATATAATTTAAAAATATTGTAAACATTAGCACAACTTCCGGTTTCACCAGCGTCTATTTTGCGGGAAATTCGTCGTGTCGGAAAAATTATTGAACACGTTTTTCTGTTTATTTTCATGGAATTTTAATATCTGCTGTAATAATCGTTTCTTTATATGAAACTGAGATATGTATCAAACTGTGAACTTGCTAACTGAACGTCAAATTGGCTTTTTGAGTACGTGTTTTATCAAATTTTGTAATAATCAATTCAATTGGTGGTAACAAAACCCAAATTTCAATTCACGAATTTCCAGTTTTGCCAAAAAGGCAAAACTGCTGTAGAGTAAAAAAATAAGGTGTTATGACCCAGTAGCAGTGATGCCCGAAGCGCTCGCGCCAGTGACTCGCTGTCCTAGGGCCGTAGCGGGATCCGGGGGGGATGCTCCCCTATTTTTTTCAAGTAAACTTAACTTAACTTCTTAAGTCTTCAAATGGTGCATTCTGGCAGAATCTGCAGTTAACAGGTGGAGGCTGACCGCAGATTAACGTACGTACTTTGAAGGACGTACGTACTTCGATCTAGCTAGACCGTACGTCCATTGACGTACACCTACATTTATAATAGGGCTCCCCTTCAGCCTGAGATTGCATCGTTCCCATTTATAAATAGAAATAGCTTGACATGGGAAATCTTTCATAGAGACCTCACGCGTCGATTAATACCAAAACGAGGCTAGGCGCATGTTTATACTTCCGGCAAATTTACAAAGAAAGAGAGCCTGTGATTTTTGGCAACATTCTTCATTGTTTTTCGGTGAGTATTGTCATGAGCCAACGTCGGGAATTACTTTTTTATACAGAAAAATATGTATGCTATCGTAAGAGCCCAAATTTGTGTAGTTCCTATGTTTGAGTTTTCAACATTTTAAGATTATTTCAGGGTGGTGTACATCCGTACGTTGATTGAAGTACGGACACCAGCCATACTTTGATCGACGTACGACAGTGATAGACGCCAAACGACGTACGTACTTCAATCGAAGTATACTTTGAATGAGGTACGTACTTCAATCGAAGTACGGTATAGGCCTCTAAGCTAAGGCTAAGCCTTAAGCACAGCCAGGCCTGGTCTGCCCTACTTAGCTACTAGACTAGTAGGCCTAGCCTAGTAGGGCTAACCCAACAAACACAAAATATTTGTATAACATGTATACAACGTCGGTTCAACGTTGGTCCAACATTGTACAAAAGTAGGTTGACCGGTCCTTCCGATAATTATTGATCGCTCACACCCTAACACTGTATTTTAAATATGCCCAGCACTGGCACAGTGGCAGCACAACGCAGAACCAATACTGGTTTAATGTTGGATCGCCATCTGCGACGTTGCCCTAACCTGTGCAACAGTCCTCTCATGGCTTTTCACTGACAGCCACGCTAGAGACGGAATTTCTGTCTACGTTGACCCAACATTACCATCATTGTGTTATGGTATGGTGTTTGGGTAGGCCTAGTGAGGAAGGTCTTTAAAATATATTCTAGTGATATCTTACTAACGTTCAGAGCCGTCATTTGGGGGGAGGGGTTCGAGAGGGTCCCTCCCCCCCCCCCTGTGACCACAGAATCCACCATATTCCACCAATTTGCACCTAACAATAGACTAAAATTCTAGGGGGCATGCCCCCAGACCCCCTAACCTGCGTTTCCCATTCGCTTAATGCCAAATATCAATTCAAGCAGTAAATACCCCAGCAATCCAAAATTGGTCCCCCCCCCCCAAAAAAAAAAAATCCTGGGCACGAACCTGCTAGCTAACTATTATGTGTTATTATTTGTCAGACCCCATTCATATAGTATAGGACTATAGGCCTTCTGTTGTTTCGTAGCATTATTAAAAGACTAATTTCAATAATGAGACTATGAATGTCGCTAGCCGTTATAAAAATGGGGATGTTGTTGTTAGTAGTGTCCCAAAATATTTAATCAATTTCATTTGGTTTGAAAAGTTCTCAGATGTGACCCTGGCAGTGCAAGGGTTTATAGTTAGTAGACTAAGTAGGCCTATATAGGGTTATAATTGAGTTAGGCCCTATCAATAAATAAAAAAATATGTCAGCCTAAATTAACTTATACGTCACTGAAGTACCAGTAGACTATCAACATTTACAAATACATAATTTGACAAATTTTGTTTATATTTCAGGTAACCACTTACCAAATCATTTGACAACATACCTTCAGACTGGAGATGAAACTCAATCCCAAAATATAAGCACTAGTGAAAGCAAACCGCTTCCTGTAGCATGTTTAGACACATTATAAAAGGGATTGTAGTATTACCCCCACATGCATCCACAATTCTTTTTAGAACTCTCTTTCTCACTTTATCAGTCCTCTCTTTCTCTTCTCTCTATCTCTCTCCCCACTATATCTTCTCTCTTTCTATCTCTCCTTACTCTCTCTCTCCTATACTCTCCTATTCTCTCTCTCCCACTCTCTCTCCTACTCTCGTCTCTCATACTCCCTCTCTCTTACTCTCACTCCTACTATCTTTCCTACTCTCTTTCCACTCTCTCTCCACTCTCTTCATCGCATTCTCTCATCTCTTGCTCTCTCTCCTATCTCCCTCTCTTTCTCCTACGCTCACTCCTATTCTGTCTATCTCCTATTCTGTCTCTCCTACTCTCTCTCGCTATCTATCCTACTTTACCCTACTCTCTCTCTCACCCTCCTGATCTCTCTCTCTCTCCTACTCTGTCTCTCATACTCTCTCTCCTCCTCTCCACACTCTCCTCTATTTCTCTCTCCCCCTTCTCTTACTCTCTGTCCTTTCTCTCCCTCTGTGTGTCTCTGTTGTGGGTTTCTGTGGGGGTGATACTACAATCCGCTATACCGTACATTCCCTTTATTCATGTCATTAAAACAATGAAGGACTACGCAGTAGTATAAGATGGAAAAGGAACATGCTTCTGATATGGCCTGCTGTTGCTTTTTTAAGCATCAAACATTTTGGATCACTATAATATCATGCACTGATGTAGCTATTGCAATAATAAAATATTCTTGTGTCTGGAAGTCTGTTTTATGTGTGTTTATAACATCATGTAAGTTAACCACCAAGAACAAAAACGTAAACACGAGCAGAAAAATAAATAATATCGAAAAAAATGAAATATCGATAACTCAGTTGATTTTTCACCTAGGCCCTACAGCATTAAAAGAAATGTCTATCTAATTGTTATGGCAATAAATTTAATTTGGTATACAGTATATATGATATTTTGAAATTGAAAAAAATGGCCTGACCACCCTAAGGGGCTGTTCAACAATTACGTAAAGCTTTTTTGAGAGATTTTTCACCCCGCTCCCCCCCCCCTCCCACCCTTCATAATGCTTTTAACGTTGTACGTGTTGACTACGGTCCGTAACACATCGCTTAACCCCCCCCCCTCTTCCTTCTAGGCGTTATGTAATTATTAACCCTTATGCTGCCGGGACCGAATATATCCGTTTTCAAGCAACTTTCAGACCAATACATTCAACTCAAAATGCTAAAATGTTTTGTGATAGATGCTTAGTTAATCTATTAATTCATTTTAAAGATGTATTTGTTCATAAAAATAATAAATTTTTTCGACATTTGGACATCGAGCTGGAAATTGCGTTAGCAATTCCAGCTTCAAATGAATGAAAAATTGTCAGAAAAAATCGGCATCATAAGGGTTAAACGGCCCCAAACACTGGCATTGTTGATAAATAATATGATCTCAGCTGGATCTCGCCAACAATCTAAATTGTACAAGATAGACCTACAGATAATCAGGGAGATAATATTTTTCATTGTTTTTTTACGTCGATTGACGTACGATAAGTACGTCAATCGACGTACGTACTACAATCAAAGTATTAAGACTGAAAAAAATTCACAGCTCACTAAACCCCATCAACAATTTAATGTCAATATTTAATTTTACAAACATAAAAATCTTTCAAAACAAGTTACAATCGAAACTTGAATAACACTTCTCCGAAATTATATTGTAGTTGTGATTGGCAATGTTACTATTTCTGCAAAATAAGCAAAAATGATGTAGTATTTGAAAAGTACTAACTTTGAGCTATCATGTGTCCCTGGTGAAAGCACATTGGGAATTCCCCGCCAACTAGAATGGTAGGCTATCTACCATTGTGCAATCCTCAACCGGGCTAACCAATGACAGGAGGCGACACAAGCTACAGGACATGATATTTATAGGTACCCCTAAAGCCAGTTGATGACGAGAAGCGTACGTCAATGGAAGTACGGTCGACCTAGATCGAAGTACGTACGTCCTTCAAAGTACGTACGTTAATCTGCGGTCGGCCTCCACCTGGTTAATTTCTAAGACTAAGGCTAAGCCTAAGGTTTATATTATAATTTATAGGCCTAGATCTATACCTACCCTAGCTTCCTGGGGCTAGGCCTATATATATATTTTTTTCTTTAGCATTTTGTCAGTGCGACGCTGTGATAAAACACCGCAGCACCGCGGGAAAGCCCTGCCTTGCCCTTGATTTGCTTGAAACTTTGCAAAAAAATGGAATTTCTATTCTCGTTGTTACGGCGTCACATTAACCACCGCATCTTTTTTGCCGATTTCTCTGTCAATTCTAAACCGATTTTCATGATATTTCGCAAGGACTATTTTTAAATCGCCCGCCAAATACGGTGAAATTTTCATAAAAAAAATATTCAATAGTTCAAAAGTTAGACCATTAGACCATTTGACCGTCCCTCTTTAAACCCACCAAACCGGTTGAATTAAAATTCATTTTAAGCTCTCTGTATTGCATTACAACGTCCGCCCGGTTCATAATTGGACAGTTTCCATCTGGCGAGACCCTAAAAAATCCACAACATGGAGTACTTGGCACATATATAAGGCCATGGATGATATCATGAATGATAACAGGCCTTGCTAAGTTACTTCCGTGGCGCGATAGCACAATAGTGCGTACTGCCACGTAATATACAGATACAGATATTGAATATTTTCTAATAAAAATTTCACGGTATTTGGCGGGGGACAGTCGGACATGAAAAAGGGGTGGGGGATCTAGGGGTCCTCCCGCAGGAGAAAAAAATTCTGAGTTTCAAATTTGTGTGCTCAAAATGGCCTATTTTAACTGAAATGATAGCAAAATCTGGAATATATTTTCATTTTCTTTGCCAACATGGCAGGGGGGGGGTATATCTCCCCCTGTGGTGCTGAGAGGGGGTCCAGACCCCCTTCCCCCCTGGCGGAAAGCCTGAAGATGAACGATCGCTCGTCAGAAATAAATCTGACAGGAGCAAAGCTAGTCTTGTTTGTTTTTTCTAAAAACACTGCACGTGTTTTTATTACTTTCTCAAACACAACAGCTTTAATTGCCGTAATAGATCTATTAATGTTATTAATATTATCATTGATCATCGATAAACTTGCTACAAAGATGTAGGCCTAGTTTACGCCTGTGAGGCGTGGCATTTCCTCCGTGACTGTATTATCCTGGAGATTTAGGATTGTTAGCAGCAGTCATAAACAAGTATCAATGTCTTTCTTCTATAACATAACTTTATTCAAAGGATGACTGCTGCTAACATTCTACAACACACAGGGAGACATATATAGCACTCATGAAATAAGGTATTAGCTATTTATCAATCCTCAAAAAAAAAAATTGTCATCCATTTTCTTTTGCTGTTTTGTATAATGTTTGATGTCGTGAAAAAAGATGCTTTCAGCAAATCACCCAGATTCAGTCATATTCAAATTTATTAACCAGGGTGAATAAATTTTGAGGATTCCTGAGTCATTTCTGAACAAGGTTGGGGTAAATTATAAAACTCAATTATCATTTATGTTGTGGTTTTACAAAATTAACAATGTGGAAACTCATCACGCTGCCCGCACGTGAAAAAAATTGGTTCAAGATTTACAATTGTTGTCAGGACCACTAAAAAAATTGTAGGACCACCAGATCCTCTGAGCTTTTTTTGTTTGTGTCAAACCCTGGATTAGACAACTTCCCGTCTTTTTTTTTCAATTTTTGCATAACTGCCCATAGATTTCCTCCTTTATATAATTTGGACAATTTTTGCCCGTCATTTTGACTTTATACCCGCCAAATAACGGGTGCACGTGTCGCTGGATAACACAGTGAAGCTTGGACATATGTATTAGTTGTGTAATTAAATGCAAATACACAGCTAATATGTTGCACAGTAAATGCTTCACACAAAATAGTTATATGTTTTGAATATGACGATGTTCAGCTATTTTTCTTAGTTCTATGTTACCTTTCTTTCTATTTCCAGGACAGCCCAAGATAACTTTGGACAGTGTTGTAGAATCTTTTGAATGTCAGCGTTCAGATGAGCATCTTATTGAAGGTCGTGACAATGGGGTTGGTTTTTGTACTATGACTCAACTATTTAAGCACTAAGTGTGACTATAGTCAATTTAAATCTTATTAGCCTTTCAAATCCCAATTATAAGAAAAAAATATGTGTTTAAATATCAATGTTTCAAAATATTTGGTCTCAACAGTGTGAATAACTAACTGATTATACCACTCGCCCATTCGGGCGAGTGCATTTGAAGTGCTACTCGCCCAGTAAAATTTGAACTCGCCCGAAACAAGGGGCACTAAGCTAACTCTTAAAACTGTGCCAGCGTTCAAGAGTCGGCTGGTCTACCAGCCTCTTTCTCCCCTGCAGCCTGATACTCCACATTGGAGAAGCTGCTGGAGTACAAAGTTCTAATTCAACCAAGTCTAAGACGTGTTTAATCATTGGAAAATTGACAAAAAACTAATGACTTGTAAATAAATGTAACAGGATATGTGAACATATACATTATAGTGACATATATGGACATGTATAATCCTTTAGTTGGCAGTTTAATTATAAACATTTCATTTAGTGGTGGGCGTTAATTAAATCATACTGTCTGTGACGTCTTTTAACAATGTTTACATTTAGTTGCAGGACATAGATATTTGTTTACATGACATACACTGCACGTGTATGTAACAACACGCGTAGGCCTACTCGTCAACAAATGCAGGTGTGCGCACGCATGTCTGTTACAATTGACCCTATAGGGGGGTGACACAATTGACCAATTGCTCAGACAAGTGCCGCATACTTAGAGCTCAGTGCATGCGTACCGTGTCAGCGATGCATACACATGTAGGCCTGCCGACTCCAGGCAGTCATCGCGCTGATCCGAAAATCTCCAATCGTGCCGTAATTACGCCACTCTTTTAGAGCCTGGCAGGTCACGATTGCATGACATGAACTAATAGTAAACAAATCTATCCTGACAAATTATTATTTTCACAGCAGACTACATGTTTAAATTACGGAAAAATACGCACTCGCCAACCTGGGCGAGTTCGTGGCCAGCCGAACTTGCCCGTTTTTTTTCCTACTCGCATTGGCGAGCGGGCGAGTGCCAATCATGCACACTGCTCAAGGTAAATATATATTCGTAATCTTCACCCATTTAAAGTTTTCGGTCATGGTAGCAAGACACAACTTCAAGTGATTTAAACTGGATACAACTGGATTAAACAAATGTACATTGCCCCTTGACAAATCACCTTTTTAGAAGGAACATTCAAAAGTTAACTTTCAGTTTATTATCTTTACTGTTTTTCTTTTTATAAATAGCATGTTTCATCTAATTGTATAATTTGTTTTAGGGGTTGATACCTCCCTTGGCATGCTCATTTTCTAAAGGTAGGTTGGCTGAACAATTTTGCTTTTCTTTAACCAGGTCAACTCCATGAGAATTTTTGGTATTGTTATAAATATAACCAGGTTTTTTCAAGGCAAAATGTGAAGAGTAAAAAGATAAGTTCTATTAGTGTTTCCACACCGTGTATGTGGTGATTATCAGATTTACAGAATTTGTTGTCTGGCTATTTGTAATTCCAATCCTTCTCTAGATCTACTTATAAATAGTAGTTATCCCTTAAATCACTAAATAGCAAGAGTAACCTTTATAATGCTGAATTTTTTTGAATAAACCATGGAGGCCAAAGGGTGTTGGTAAATTTGAAATCATCATAAATGCCTTAGTCAGCTCTTCCCGCTTCATTTGAATACCTATGCTATGGGACAATAGCCATTAGAATATTTTTATTCTTTTATTGCGGGGACCGTCTTTATACGTCAGATTCTGACGTATAAAGATGGTCCCCTCGCTGAAAGGGTTAAAGCGCTAAATAGCGAAGAGTTTAAAATTTAATTCACTTAAATTTTCACCCACTTGAAGTTGTGTCTCGCTGACGCGATCCACAACTTCAAGTGAGTGAAAATTTTAATCCACATTTTAATTATTGTGTCATACACAACTTCAAGCTACTTACATTTTTACAATTTGAATCGAAACAGATGCCAATCTAACAATTTTAACCCTTACAGCGCGGGGATCGACTTTAGTCATCAGAATCTGACGTCTAAAACCTCAGATTCTGACGTCTAAAATCAGTCCCCGCACTGTGAGAATCAAAATATTCGTAATGGCTTTAGACCCATAACATAGGTATTCAAATGAAGCGGAAAGAGCTAACTAAGACATTTATGATAATCAGGGTCCTGCCCAGAGATTGGTTAGTGGTGGGCGGTCTTGACACCAACATGTCAATTTTTATACTAGCGCCATTTTTTTATACTCGAAATAATAAATTTTCATGTTTTTTCTAACTGTTGTGGTGGGTGGCATGTCAGAGTGCCGTGTGCGGCCGCCCAGCGCCGCCCACTGTGGTTAATTTCCCTGGTTAATTTCAAATTGAAAAAACCTTTTGTTCGCCATGGTTTATGCGGAATAATTCAGCGCTTTAAGAGTTGAGGTAATCTCTCCTTCAAATTTTCATCTTCAGAATTGATTAGCACTTTAAGAATTAACTCAGTTATGTTCTGCTGATTGTCTTGTATTAAATGATATGTTTTCTGTCACAGCCGCTGTCAGTCCCAGAGAGGTTTTAGCCGTCTCCGATGAGGATGGTGGAGTCGTTATATTCCACACTGACAAGACTGGTCCTGCAGCAATTTCTTCCGGTCTGTTTGCTTGAATAATAGTATATATAGCTGATGTTTTGCAATTTTTATCACCGATTTTGCAAGTGATTGTTCTTTTACCAACATAAAACACCGTGCAGTTCATTTACATTAAATGGTTATATGATGATCAATTCAGTCATCTCCTACACCAATTATCAAGATCAATAAAAACTAGAAAGAATTGTTCGGAAACGAACACGAAAGCAGCCCTCCGTTATTGATCGACCACTATTTTAAAATTGTGGTATATGATGGCTATGTGAAGTATGAGGAAGCAGAAATTCATAGATCAGCTATCATTCAAGATTTCTGAAATAGGCCTAGTGAAAAAAAAATGACTGGCTGCCATCTTGGATTTTTTAGTGTGAAATTTGTCATGGGTTTTCCTTGTGTGAGACATTACATTTTGTTTTATATTCATGGTCCAGTCATTTTGCTTTTTTTGAGTTAAGTAAATATTACAAAATTCAAAATGGCTGCAAACAGCCATTTTAAAATTGTTTGATCCTAAAAGTTAATCAGGTCATTGGCTGACATAGCTGAACATATTTGCTAAATTAAAAGAAGATCTGATGGCAACTTTTTCCTGAAATGCCCAAACGAGCATTTCTTTGTTATTGGCCATAGTAATTAAAGGGTTGATGATATGGGGATCAAAATGTCACCAAAACAATTTCCCAGTTGTATGTGATGGCTATGTGAAGTATGAGGAAGCAGAAGTTTTATTAGTAGCTATCTTGAAAACAAATAACTGCGGCGGCGGTGAACCATGTGGAATACAGTAAGCAGCCCGTCTCGGCGAGGGCTGCTCAAATATATTAATCGATTATCCTGACAAATTAAATTATTGACTAATTCACAGTTCTTCAAAAGATAAAACTGTCTGGCCAGGTTTGGACTATATTACATCTGGTACACTCAGCCAATAAAATTAGGAGCCAATAAAATTAGGAATTTTTTTTACCCGACTTACAGGTCCGGTAAAGCTGCTAGTTTACCAGACATCAGAATTTTTTCCTGGACAAGAATTTTTCAGTGATTAGGATCACACTTTTCTTGCTTTTTCAGCCATTTTTCTGTGCGTTTGTTTACATACATCGTCATACCTCACGATTTCAGGCCACCATAGAAGGTGTGTAAAATTAGTGGCCAGCTATTGGACATAAAACGATGGCCCCAAATATGAATTATAAATTATATATTTGTTCATGGTTATGCGCTTACAGGGCCATTTAAGTGCAGGCATGTAACCGCCGAGCCGACTTTTACGATGTCGTCCGTGGGCATTCGTTTGATCAACTTTGGAAAACAAAGTTCTATCAATGTTTCTCATTGCCAGATTTTACTTAAAATGTTGTGCTTTGTTCTCAAAATGATATTCTTTCATTTCCTCAAGTTTTAATCGCATTAATCCCGCCAAAACGCCCATATTTTATCAATATTCAACTAGTAATCAATCGGTGTTTGTGAAAAAGTCGTTATTTCGTCGTCCGCGATTTTGTTTTTCAGAATTTGCTGAGACGGTTCGGCTGCATTCGGGAACATCGCTACATCATCGATCCATAAATGTTATTCGACAAGTCGGGCAGGTGACTGCCAATTTTGATCGGACATTAAGAATTTAATCTAGGTGCGGTCGGACGTTAATTTTATTGGCTGTACACTCATTTGTACAACCAGACCTAACTGTACGTACAATCATATCATACTGTGATCATCAGTTGGTTAAGAAATTCCCATCACTGACATTAAATTTTTTTTTCAGAATGGCTCGCGCATACTAACGCTGTATTTGACCTGGATTGGATGCCCGGAGATGGTTGTTTGCTGACAGCAAGTGGAGACCAGACAATTGCTTTGTGGGATGTGGCAGAGGAGAAGAGAATATCAGTATTTGGAGGGCACACAAGCAGTGTTAAAACAGTCCAGTTTAAACCAGATTGCACAGGTTTGTTAGTTTAGAGTATAACTATTACGAAACAAGTTTCCAGTTCATGTGAATGTGATTCGGTTGTGATTATCACTCCAGTTTTTATTTATCTTGGACTCTAGCAAGGACATGGTGTCACCCAACAATAGGGGCACCATGGGTGTACTAGGATAGGCACCCTTACTGTCAGAAAAATTCTTGAAATATCCATGAAAAATCCTTGAGTTTTGTGTTTGATGAAGTGTGGGAACCTTGTGCACCATGGGTCAGACAACATGTTTAGAATTAACAGTAAGAAAGTGTGCGTGTCAAAATTAATGTGTACAGTGACAGTATCAATAACAGACACTGATGTTGATCAGGCTAATCTTTCTGTGATGTCATCAGCCTTTGTGTGTAGAAGTATGTGTTCACCCTAGAGTGCTGAGCTATTTAAATCTTTAAACGTGGGGAACAACTTTAGTCGTCAGAATCTGACTTCTGTAGATGTTAGATTCTGAAGTCTTAAGTCGATCCCCACACTCTGTAGACAGAAAGTGCAAAAAAATTTACAAAGGAGAATTAGCTGAGTTAATTACAGTGGTCCCGTCACTTGATGATCTTGCGATTAAAGACCTAAATCAAATGACGTATCTGTAATCAGTGATATCCCAAAATGTACATTGATTATTCCTACACATAACCCTACCAATGTGGGTATCGACTTTAGACTTCAGAATCTGACGTCTATGGATGTTCAATTCTGAGGCTCAAAGTCGATTCCCGTACTGAAATAGTAAAATATTTATAATGGCTGTAGACCCATAACAGGTATTCGAATGAACTGGAAATAGTTAACTGTGACTTTATGAAGATCTAATATTCAACCCTAAAGCCCTCACGATGCATTAAAGCATCATTTTACATCCCTGAAAACAGACTTAATTTCCCTACAACCAAGGGTTTTAGAACGAAAATTTCCACGAAACTGATTTACCAATACAAAGCAATTTTCTTTAATTTTTAAACCACATCAAATCATCTTCATCCACTACAAGTCTAGAATTGCGATAGCAATTTGCGGCTTGTAGTAGATCAAGATGACAATGGTAAACTCAGGCTTTAAAAGAATTTAAAAAAAAACCCTTTCTTCTCTTGGTTTATGTACCTATATTTCACCGCTGTGTGATAAATAGAAAAGATGAAGATGACTCATTTTCAGCCTTTATATTTGTTCATTGTGCTTCAAGACCTTTACAGGGAGAAATGAACGTCACATATGCTATATTGACTTATGTTTTGCTTTAAATTGTGATAAAAGTAATTTTTTACCCACTTGAAAGACACAGCTACAGGTATGGAAAAAATAAAATGGTAAAATTGTATAACACATATGCTAGTGAATTAGGGTCATATTAGATATGGCAGGATTAAACGCTACTAGGTAGTGTACTCCTCAATCATTTTGCTTTATTATATAATTCAACCCTTTCAGCGTGGGGACTGTCTTGCACTGGAAGAATAACAGTTTATAAGGGTCATAGACTCAAAACATAGGTAGTCAAATGAAGCGGAATAATCTAACTAAAACATTTAGGAAAATTTAAGATTGAAAAAAACCATTTTGGACTTTTTACAAAAATAAAAGGGTTAAACAGTACCAGCTAGTCTACTATTCAATTTATTTGCTGTATTTTTCAATTCTAATGATTATTATTGTGTTGCTACTTTTTCTCACTTGATTGACTTCAGATGATCACTGCTGTCATATAAACATTTGTTTTTTATTGACTTGATGTATTTTATTTTACTGCATGACTCACAGAATTTTATGTTTGTAGATGTTTTTGCTTCGGGCTCCCGAGATGGTCATATTATGGTATGGGACAAACGAGTAACGACAAAAGGTACAGTTGGTTTTGTAGTTGTGGTGTTCATCCTCCCAAACATTTTGTTTTATATGGACTGCTCGGACAAATTTTATCATTAAGTCTCCACCCACTATGTGGTGGTGGAGACTTATTGTTTTTGCTGAGTACGCCTGACGCTGCCACCACCGCCGCCCCCGCCACTTTTTACTGCTCTCACTCGAAAACCCATACTTAGATTATTTCCAAATATTTGTAGTATGCATACTGGCCCTGGGGAATTTGTCAGGTAAATTTTTTTTTGCATTTTCCAGTTTCTTCAACAAAATCCAAGATGGCCGCCAAAATCCTATGGCGCATGCTACAGCCTAAACCGCTTCATCGATTTGTTTCATGTTTGGTTTAAAGGGAAGACTTTACTCTGGACGTGAGCTGAAAAGCTTTTGGTGTGATTCTGATGATAAAACTTTGATTTTTTTTTACGTTTTAGTATTTTAGCGGTTATTTCTGTTTTGCTTATTTTGGGCATCATCACAATTTGGTAATATAGCTATACACCTCTACTCAGAATATTTCTAAATATTCCAGTATGCATATTGGCCCTGGAAAAAATTGCCCTGTAAATGTTTTTTGTGTTTTTCAGCTTTTTCAACAAAATCCAAGATGGCCGCCAAAATCCTATGTCGCTCTCTAGAGCTTGAACCGTTTCATGGATTTGTTTTATGTTTGGTTTAAGGGAAAGACCTTACCCTGGACGTGTGCTGAAACGCTTTTGGTTTGATTCTGATAATAAAAACTTTGATTTTTTTACGTTTCATAATTTTAGCGGATATTTCAGTTTTGCTCATTTTCGACATCATCAAAATTTGGCAATCTAGCCATACATCTCTGTTTGGATTATTTCTAATTATTTCTAGTATGCATATTGACCCTGGAAATGCCCTGTAAATTTTTTTTGTCGTTTTTTCAGCTTTTTCAACAAAATCCAAGATGACCGCCAAAATCCTATGTCGCTCTCTAGAGCTTGAACTGCTTCATGCATTTGTTTCATGTTTGGTTTAAAGGAAATAACCTACACTGCACGTGTGTTGATTGATTTTTTGTTTGAATCTGATAATAAAAACTTTCATTTTTTAACGTTTTATAATTTTACCGGATATTTCAGTTGTTCTCATTTTGGCCATCATAAAAATTTGGTAATATATTTATTGTTCGACGCGAAATAGTTCAGCATACATGTGCAGCCCATTATCTACTCTCATTTCATAAAATTCTGGTTAGAATAAATACAAGGTGACAGTACTGCATTTCTCTATAATTTATGTATTTTGGCTGCCAAATATATGTGGGCGGGGTGGAGACGCAAGCTTTGCCCCTCAGGCAAATCTAGTTATTATAGTGTAATATAGCTTGTTATGACTTCTACGGTCAGCAGATACATAATCATGGACATGTTTAATTAAAAATAACTTATTTTAATCCACTGTATGAATAATCGTTGAGGAATAGTATCATTTTGCCATCTGATTTCTCTTTTTTATTTTCCAGATGGGAAGGTACCTTTTAAAAATGTGATAAGAAATGCACATAGCTGCATCAACCAGACTCCTAGTGGCCGTAAAAGACGATCATCCACTGGTAAACTGGTAAGGGAACTCTAAGCCCAAGCATAATCTTTTACTTCTGAGTTATTGGTTTCTATTTGCAATTCATTTATAGCTGGTATTGCGATTTCAAGCTTCGAATGACTTGAAGATTTGTCTTAATGTAAAAAAAAAATTCGACTATCTAATTATTTCATGAACTGTAAGTTTATTAAGTTCAATAATAATATATATTTATCTATCTTATATAGCAAGACAAGGCCTATTTTTCTACCTCTACTTTTATAGTGATTTCTCACAAAAACAAAATGACAGCTTTTGTGTCACAATTTTGTGAATTGTGATGATTTTAATGTACTTTTCATGGAAAGATTTCCTGATGATGCTGATCTCAAATGAAGCAAGATCTATATGATTCACTGTTCACAAGATAAATTAAAATATATCTATCAATGCAGATTTTTTTCATCCATTTGTCTATTTTGTCTGCTTGCTCTTGTTCATATGTCACTTTACAACAACTTTTTTTCTGAGCTCATTCTTATATCAATAGTCCTTAATTAATATAATTATGTGTCTTATTTCATAGGACAGTCAACAAAGTGTTACAGCTATAGCTTTTCAAGATGATAATAGTTTGATCTCTACGGGTTCAGTAGATGGGTAAGATCCTTGTACTCATTATCTAGTCAATTAATTATACATACAGATTTCACCCCTTTCAGGGATCATTTTCTGATCATATAAAATATAAAATATGGTGAAAGCATGGTGAAAGAACTTAGAACTAAGTATAGACCATTTATAAGAATCTTTTATATATAATATAACTGACAGTATTTATTACCTGCAGATTAAATATTAAAACTTACCTTGAACAGCCAAACAAATGTTTGATAAATCGAGAGTTTTATAATTTTGCAAATGTTCACATGATTGATATCTTTAATAGTTCTGTGAAAGTCTGGGACTTGAGAAAGAATTACACGTCATGGAAAACGGAAGCTTTACCCAAATTTACGTTCCCGTACTCTGGAAATAGCATCAGGTCACATGGTAAGATATCATAGTTTAAATTATTTCTTAGGGATTATAGTATTTTATAGTATAATAATTTGATGTTATTATGCTGGCTATTTGATTGGCTATGCCCAACTGATATAAACCATTACATTTAATGTAAGCAAACATTACATTGGTGTAATGTTGGGTCAGTGGCGCATTATTGCATTGAGTGAATGCATTGTTTTTACTCGTACCGGTTTAATTGGTAATTATCTAAGAATGGATGGTAGGTTAATATTATCCCAACAATAAATCAACATGCCTTCCAAGGAGTAAAGAGTAGCGGGGTATACATTGGAAAATACTATAAATTAGGAAACTTACCAGGCAAATGTTTTTAGTCTAATATTTTTAATTTGCCACTGTAATGTGAATTATTTTTCATGTATTACAAATTGTTTCTCTTTAGGATTTTCCAGCTTGACGTTTGATTCGACGAGGACACGTCTTTTTGCTAATTGTATGGATCACATTATCTATCAATACGACTGTGCATCTTTTCAGCCTGAACCAGGTAACTCTTTAAAACCCTATTCCAGCCGAATTATCATAATTTTCACCCACACGAGGTTGTGTCCACATATCTTATCCCATGTGATTAAAAGGAATAGAAATGATTATAGTCTGATAAGCACTTGGGGTAAAGCCAATGTTTTGTCACGTAAATCAATTTGTTCTTGGGAAAGCCAAAAGATAGTCAGAGTTCATCAAATACACTTAAGATAGATGGTTAAATAAAGCATATTTAATAAATTTTACCTTGTGGAAAATGACGTGATCTAGCAAATTTTTCGAAACAACTGCAGGGCTGAAATTATTCGCTGTAGATAGTAAACTATCTACTAACTAAGTGTAACAGTTTATGTTTATTATATAAAAAATTGTTTTATTTAATTAGGCTAAGCTTAAATTATTTATTTGCCATTTTTGATTTAATAAATATTACCACATTTTTGTTTCTCTCGAAAAATAGATTGATACAACTGTTATTAAAACCCTATTAACACCAAGTAAGCTTATTTTAATTTCAACCCACTTGAATTGTATCTCGCTATCCCAACCCACAACTTCAAATCAGTGAAAATTATTCGCATTTGTTTGATTTGAAACCGAACATTTTGAGTTTTTTATGATTAAACACACATTTTGTTCCCAATATGATAACGGAATAGCAATGATTGTAAGTTGATTAGCACTTCAAGGATTAATTTATTTGTTCTGGAGAAAAGCCGAAAAATTTTCAAAGTTTATCAAATACACTCAAAATAGAAGGTTTAATAAGACACATTTAATTAATTTGAACTTGTAAGAAAATGATACTAGCAAACTTTTTGAAACAACAGGTGGGTTAAAATTATTCTCTGTAGGTAGTAAACATTTATCAGTTTACTCTTATTGAAGAATTTTTTTTTGCATTTTATTGGGTTAGGCCAGATTTATTTACACCACATTTTTCTTTTAAATATTATCACATTTTTGTTTTTCTGAAAAATATATTAAATGTCGAAATAAAAATGTTTACTCTTTTTTTTAGTTGCAACATATAGAGGTCATAGGAACACCACTTTCTACATTAGGTCTAGCATCAGTTCAGATGATCAGTATCTGCTGAGTGGATCATCAGATAGCTCAGCGTGGATCTGGAGAATTCATTCCGCGGGATCCGTGCCGTTAGTTTTACGAGGTCACTCCTCTGAGGTTTCTGCGGTGTCGTGGAGCCGTAATAACCTGTCGTCCTGTGTCACACTTAGCGACGACGGGACGATGCACATATGGCGGAGAGGTCTGAATGATAAGACGGCTGAGAAGGGAGCACTCGTCGGGTATTGTGAACGTCCACACAGAGAAATAGGTGAAAATCAAGATATATTCAGTATCTCCTTTGTTAACCTATCAGAAATACCATTGTCATCTTCATCCACTACAAGCGACAGCAATTCGCGGCTTGTAGTGGATGGAGATGACAGTTAAATTCAGGCTTGAAAGTTTTAATGCAATATATACACTAAAAATACTGTGGCATGTGAATTGTTTTTCAACACATTAACTCTGTGGCATGTGAATTGTTTGTTTCTATTTTTCATTCAATAGAAGCTGGAATTTGCATTTTATTCACATTCAAAATTCCATTTACATTGAAAATTACTTAAAAACCGTACACATACGGTCACAGCAGCAAAGAGGTTAAATATTCTGAATTCTGCACCAGTTTTGCACCTATCGTACATATACATGGCATAAGCTCATCCGTCCTTTAGGCCTAGGATGAGCTTATGCCATCGTGTGTCATCTGCTGTCTGTCGGCCTTAAGGCCTAATATGAGCTTATGCCATCGTGTGTCGTCTATTGTCTGTTGTCTGTCGTCCATCCACAATTCACAAGAAATGCTTCTCCTCCCTCAATTCTTATCAGATTTTAATTCTGTTTTGGTTTGTTTGAAAGAGCTTGTTCCTGTGCATTAAATTTCCTCACAGATTTGAGAAATTTTAATTATTAATTAACTAATGACCTAATTAAAACCTAATTGGGGCACTCTGTCCACCATTCACAAGAAATGCTTTTCCTCCCTCAATTCTTATCCGATTTTAATTTTGTTTGGTCTGTTTGAAAGAGCTTGTGCCTGTACATTAAACTTCCTCACGGATTTGAGAAATTTTAATTATTAATTAACTTATGACCTAATTAAGACCTAATAATGGCACTGTTCACTATTCACAAGAAATGTTTCTCCTCCGTCAATTCTTATCCGATTTCAATTTCGTTTCTTTTGTTTGAAAGAGCTTGTGCCTGTGCATTGAACTGCCTCACAGATTTCAGAAATTTTAATTTGTAATTACCTTCCCCCAATTAAGGATGAGCTTCTGTGTCATTGACACTCTGGTTTGTTTTTATTTTTCATTCAATAGAAGCTGGAATTAGCTTTTATTTACATTCAAAATGCCATTTGCATTGAAAATCTCTTAAAAACCGTAGGCCTATACATACGGTCACAGCAGCACGAAGGTTGAATATTCTAAAATCTGCATTAGTTTTGCACCTATCGTACATATATATGTATATACAACATAGGCATTCTCTCTGAACATTCTTTTGAATCTGCATATTAATTTTTTTTTTATTAACAGAAATACTACCAGTCATGAGTTATTTAACAGCGCTGGGATAGACTTTAGTCGACAGAATCTGACATCTGTAGACGTCAGATTCTGACGCCTAAAGTCGATCCACGTACTGTAAGAGTAAAATATTTCTAATGGCCGTAGACCCATAACATACGTGTTCAAATTAATCGGAAATAGCTGAAGAGGACATTTATGATGATTTCAAGGTTGCGATGTTTTTTTACAAATTAATTCAGCGCTTTAAGGGTATGTTTAGTGGGATTTCATATATTCTCTTTATTTTACAGGTGTGAGTGCAAACACAAATCCTACTAGCAACACTGTGGCAGTCCATTCTCAAATCAGAAATATTTTAACTTCACCCATTCGCGGTACAGCTGTACCTTCTAGTCCTGCTAAAGTGTCGTTGGCTGTGCGACAAAGTTTGGCAGCAATGAATACAGTCAGCAAAAGTCCTTTGCGATTTGGGTATTCTATTTCCACAAGCCCTCGTCTGGTCTCACCTTCCATCACAAAATGGTTTCAGAAGCAGAACATTACAATAGGGAGTCCTATGAAGCCTAAGTCTCCTCGCAGGCTTGTGGTAACTCCCAAAAAAGTGTCTTCGCCAATGTCTTCATCGCCTAGTCTGAACACTGAGAAACATAGTGAAGCACATACTCATCCCGTCCCGAGAGGGTCCTCCGTAAAGCGAAAACTTAACTCTGGGGACGACTTACCCGAAAGGAGAGCAAAAAGAGCACGTATTTGTTCACAAAATGAAAACAACGTTTCCAATTCTTTAAATAGTTCAAGAAACAGTCCCGCGAATAAAAGGGATTCAAGAAGCAGTCCCGCGAATAGAAGAGATTCGAGAAGCAGTCCATCTAGTAATCGAATTCTTGTTAATTATAACAAACCTAAGACCCCTAAGTTAGAATCTGTCAAAAAGTCATTGTTTGAGGACAAATTGCTGGGCGTGAAGGCGATGTCTAGTGATCACGACACATACCAATCACCCACACTAAACCTGCCTAACTATGTAGTTAATCCACAACCAAGAACTCCTGTCGGTAAAAATCTGTCAACGCCAGATGGCACACCAGACTGGCTGACGAGGATGAAGTTAGGGCGAGACTCAACAGGGTCTCCTTCTGATTCAAAAAGTCCTCGAAGAAGAACGCCCAGAGTCTCACGACAACTCCTCGAACCAAGCAGTCCTGCAAGTCCAGCCACCCTGACAACACCGAAAAGCAGCAGGAAAAAGAAATCGGCGGAAGCCACCACACCCACTCAGAGATCTCAGACTAAGACCAGCCAACAAAACACGCCTGTCTCCAGAACTAAAGATTCCACTCCGGTGAGTCGTCAAATTGTCATGTGGTATTGTACTAGGGTTGTAATGAGAGGTAGTATGCTTGGCGTCAGCTTGCCAGGGTTTGAAGTAAATAAGTATATAGTAAGTATGAAGTTATTAAGTATTAGTAAGTATATAGTTGTCTGAAGCCCCACTTATTATGTGATTAACTGATTCATTTATTCATTGCCTCGCTGATGAAGAAGGGGGGAATATGGGCTTTTATTAGAATAAATACTTTTTATTTTCATTTGGTTGGACTATTGAGATTGTAAACTCTTGATGCCCTTCATTATTAAAATAAAATTTACGCTCACTTGAAGTTGTGATTTGCTAGCGCAACTCACAACTTTTAGGATAGTAATAATTCTAATTTGAATGAATAATTATGCAAATCTAACAAATTTAAGGCTCATTTTTCTTTCAAAGTTCAATATTCTTGTTTGAAGGTCAAATAAACAAGCTAAAAACTGCTTTGTGTTATTATGCAACAATGCTTTACATACTTATATTAATATATCAAATCTCTTGTTGCAGAGGTCGCTGAGAAAAAGCCGCTCCATATTACAGTATTTTTCTCCACGAGGGAGCCAAGAAAAAAATTCATAGCTCAATACAATGGACAACTGTATTACATGAAATATAGAATTCTTACTTCCAAGAAAATATGATGTTATAATTTATGTGGCAATGTATTATTTGCCAATTTATTTTTGATATAATTATATACATGAATGGTCTGTTTCTTTTATTGCCTGACATGAGAAGATATTGCAATATATTTTTCACACTCGCCACAAACTGGTCTTTTGTGACGTCATTGTATTCAGTTGTCTTGACAGTAAATTTATATGCGGTGAATTATTATTTTAAAAAAAGAAAAAGAATTATTTAAGTTGTTTATGCTTTCATCATTTAGAAAATTAGAACACATAATCTTTTGAATCAGATAGCATTTTGTTGCAGAATTTATGACTAAATGTGCTACATTGTCTTATGTTTTAATTCAAATTGTGTATAATTATGTAAGTAGATTTTGCTGACTTGTTGGCTGCTTTAGCGAGACAACCTCAAGTGGGCGAAAATTCAGATTCTATAACAATGCACTTTAACCAGATTAAATTGCTGCTGCATTCTTGCTGAGACCAGATTAATTTATTTTGTCATCTCATGTAATCAATCAAGAATATATCATGGACTGTTCCCGATGAATTCAGGTATATTTAATGTAAAGGCAACTTATAAAACTAATATTTTTGTCAGTTCAACTGTTTGCAATTAGGTAATCCTGTACCTCAGAAATTTAACTGTATTGCAGGTGATGTATGTGCACTGACAGAAGTAGGGGCCATGGTGTAGTTGTTAACTCTTGTACTGTTATGCCCGTATATACAGTTTGAAGCAGATTTTAAACCAAATAATCTGTCACTGAACTGGATAATATAGTTTGTGGTAGTTGCTCAGTTAGTAAAATAATTCAACTTAGTAGATATATATTTAAAAGAAATTGACATTTTCGTCATTTGAAGCTGGAAATTGTGTTAGCATTCCAGCTTTAAATGAATGGAAAATACAATAGGAACAAATCAGTAGGACAGGGGCTAACTGCTCCCAGTTTGTCCCTCATGTCTGGTATTTAGATTTCAAAGAAACAATGTTTCTTCTAGTGATGGGAATTGGTTGGGATTTCATCATCAGTGATCGGTTGGAATTGGTTGGCACAACTGACCGTTGATCACAGTTAATCGGTTTCACAACGTTTTTATGAAGAAGATTAACATGGCACTTATAAAAAGGACACACAAGTTCTCAAATCCTCTTTTATTCAGATTTTTTTCTTAATTTTAATTTTAATTTTTTTGCGACAATTGGTTTATGACGTTTGTAATCGTTAATCACAATTAGATGAGTAAACGACCAATTGTCAATTATAACTGATCATCGGTACATCAATAGTTTCTTCCCTGCTAGACTTATAGGTTCAGTATTCTGGGCAGCCTCTGTGGCAGAGTGGTAGCATGCTCTGCTTCAGGTCATCAGGGTACCCACGGACAGGGAAAAACATGGAAAATTGTTAAAAAGATTCCCTGCAGGAAATTTGATAATTTTGTGAAATACAGGGAAACACTGGTGGGAGTAACTTCTGTCGTTGCAGAAATGTTGTGACTGAGAATGTTGTTTCAAGGCAAAAAGAAAAGTTGTTGACATAATTATGGAGTTTAAATTTTTACTCATTCTTATGAATTCACTGAATTTATGCATGTATACCCTACTCTACAATAGTTTGCGTTGGTCTGACTTAACAGCATGGGGGAGGCCGCTTATTGTTTTCTCACACCATAAATATAAATATTGGCGGAATTTCACCTCTAAATTTCTGTGGGTATCCTGTCAAATTCATCCACATTCATCCACATTTCTTTCATTCATTCTTTCATTCACTCATTCATTCATTCATTCATTCATTCATTCATTTGTGACCTGCTCACAATTTTGGAATGTATATATTCTGTATAATCAGTTTGAAATTGCTTAGAAATGACTCATTAGTATGGAATACTTACCTCGATCGAAGGGCATTGAGATTAGAATTTAATCTTGTGTGAGAATTTGCGCCTTAAACCTTTCAGTGTGGGGACAGACATCGATAAACGTCAGTCTGAAGACAATCCCCGCACTGAAAGAATTTGTTATGGCCGTATAGCCATGCCATTGTTATTGAAATGAAGGGAAAGAGCTAACTAAGACATTTATGATGATTTCAAAATGAGAAAAACCTTTGGTCTCCATGGTTTATTTGCAAATATTTCAGCGTCAAAATAATTTGAAATATAAATATTCATTAAATTGTGTTATTGTAGCATATGTTTTAATTCAAATTTTATTATTCCAAGTAATATTGAGCGACTTCAAGTTGTAAGTTGCAGTAGCGAGAAAACTTCAAGTGGTTAAAAAAAATGTAGATATTTGTGGATTCAATTTAAAAATTATTATTCCACAATGTGCTTGAATTAATGCTAGGTCAACATTGACCCAATCTTGCTCTTTTACAAGATCACCCGATTAAGGTGACTAGAAGCATAATATTGTCTTGGGTCATTTTTTACAGGACATGAAGTTGTGATAGTTTAAATTGAATTTGTGAAACGTACTGGATTTTTTTACGTTGTGAGTTCTTGTCAGCACCTTCATGTATATATATTAATTGTAAAGTAGTAGATTAGGTAAATTGAGTAAAACAAATGCAAATAGTTAAGGCTTATATTCACATTTGTGACTTTCCATGACTGAACTAAAGTCAAAATGTGCAATGTGAAACAGGCTCCATGCTAAGGTAGCAAACACGTACATACATATCATAGTTAAAAAAGGCACAATCTAAATGCCAAACTGCTTATGTACTATCAGACTTGACTTGACTTAAAGATAATAATATAGGCCTACAACTTATCAGGAAGGTCACACCTGTTACTGTTGAAAAAATGATACAACATCACCACGATGATGATGATGTTGATGATAGGTATTTGTATGTCTCCGGAACAACGCATCATATTTCGTGTTGTCCATTTGTAATTCTGTCCGCCTGGTGAGGTATGATGTGATTGTTTGAGATATCATACTTGGTGAGTATTGATTCCACTGACAACAATATACCTGGGAGCTGGCCCACTCTTGTTCAAGGGTGTGAGGGAAACTTTTGTCGTCGTGATATCTCCGTAAGACCACCAGGGTTTGATTTTCGAATCCTGTGGCTGGAGGGCAGTGTCCTCTCATTCATCTCGCAATGCTCAGGAGGTTCTCCTGGCCCTGTTTTGTCTATATGTGCTATAGGTGGCCTAAAACCCCATTAATTTCATTTTTATCTCTGTTCCTACAGCATAATCACTTTCATATCCCAAGTGAAATGGAAGCTCAGAATGTCTGTATTTTGATGAATTATACCATAATTTACTCAATCAATGTGGTTCATAAATGTGACAAACTGGCTAAAAAAATTAACCCTTACAGCAGGGGGATAGACTTTAGTCGTCAGAATGTGACTTCTGTAGACAGTCGATTCTCGCACTGTGAGAGTAAAAATATTTCTAATGGCCGTAGACCCATAACATAGGTATTCAAATGAATCGGAAAGAGCTAACATTTATGATGATTTCAAATTAAAAAATACCCTTTGGTCTCCATGGTTTTCGGAAAAAAATCATCCCTTTAAAGGTTAAGGTGCTAATCGCTTCTATTGCCGTTTTTAGCCTTTTGGTTTGTCCTTCAAAATGTACAAGAAAAATGACCATTAAATTTGCAAGATTGACATAGATTTCGATTCATATCGTATAGATATACAGTAACGTAAGCAATTTTCACCTACTCGGAAGTTGTGGGTTGCAGTAGCGATACACAACTTCAAGTGGGTAAAAATTCAAAATATATAATTTAGCGCTTCAAACGTTAAAAATGATCATACTGCTATGAACGGGATAAGACTAACCCTTGTCCCGTCACACCCATATTTATACTGTTTCAAGCATATTTTAGATCAATAGAAATATCACTAGATTTGATAAAATAGTTTTTGATAGATGCTCAGTTAATCCAATAATTTTATATTGGAGATGTCTATTTTTCATAAATATAAACATTTTTTATCATTTGGAGCTGGAAATTGCATTAGCAAATCCAGCTGCAAATGACGAAAAATAGAAACAAACAATTTGTCAACAGAAGTGTTAATCCTCTCGACCTATTGAGTGCCTATCATGACTATTTTTGTTCTTAACATTTTTTTCTCATATTGAATGATAGTTCTTGACCGCCAAATTAGTGTTTACTGAGAAATTATTTTAATTCGAAAAAGTATTTTTTACCCACCTAAAATTGTGAGTTGCAGTATTGAGACACAACTTCAAGTGGGTGAAAAATAGAATTGTATAATTTATGAACTATACTATTACAGTATCATTGTACTAGCATTTTCTCTTTTATCAATTTCATGGTAAATATAGCACAATTTACACCAGCATGCTAAAGACGCCTTTCTTGCACTTTCGAGTGGGAAATGTGACCACCACTGATACATGTATTCTCATCTCAAGTGATTCTCAAAGACATGTTAACCGACTTAAGAAGTCAGAATTAGACATGACGTCCAAACATGAAGCGGAAAGAGCTAGCTAAGATATTTATGATGATTTCAAATTGAAAAGAACCTTATGTTCTCTTGGTTTATTTGACAATATTTTGGCTCTGTAAAGGATGACCCTTGTGCTGCTGGGCCCAAATATATACTGGATGTTTCAAATCAAACATATTGCAATTTAATGCTTTGCTTGACTGAGCATGTTCCAAAATTTTGCCAAACTCAATTGGCAAAATAGATTTTGGAACATGCTCAGCCATCAAATTATTCAACTTTAGAGATCTTTATCTAGAGTAAAGAGAATATTTTGTTATTTGAAGCTGGACTTTGCCTCAGTAATTCCAGTTTCAAATGAATGAACAATCAAATCATTTAACTTTGGAGAGGTTTATTTAGCGTAAATATAATTTTTCATCATTTAAAGCTGCAATTTGAGTCAGCAATTCTAGCTTCAAATAAATGAAAACTAGTAGTTATTATTTTTGTTGACCAAAAAACTGAAACATTTTGCATTTGCTGGGCATTTCTTATCACTTCATTTACATTGAGATGTAGATTGCAGCCTCACCGGCTTCAAAATAAATGAAAATACTCTTTTTATAAAGATATAATATATCAAATGATTGAGTATTTGTTCAATAAATTTTGTTTAAAATATATTTTGCTTTATCCAATGTTGTTTTAATGCTTGTCCAATGTCTGTGACTTTGGCCTAACATTAAAACAATATTGGGTGCAGAGATGCTGCATGTTAACAAATCACATGGCATGTTTTTCCACAAGATGTTGGGGGACTGTAATATTATAATGTCAATTTTCACTGTGTGCATCTTATTTTAAAAATATTATTTATGTTGTCACGTGTCTCTAAACGGTCGCAGATAATTTGCATTTAAATATTGACTACCGGTATACTTGAATATGTTCATTTTTACAATTCATATTTTTATCATTTTTTTAGATTTATTTATACTGACAGTGTATGTCATGAAAAATAATGGGAACAATTGTTTTGTCATGTTTACAACATGCTTGTAAACCTGTAGTTATGAATAAAATATTTATAAATGATTTTCCTCTTTAGTTAAGTCTCCACCCCCTATGTGGTGGTGGAGACTTATTGTTTTTTCGGACTCCACTGCCGCTGCCGACGCTTGTTTCCGCTCTCACTTGAAAACCCCTGCTCGGATTATTTCTAATTATTTGCAGTATGTATAGTGGCCTGAGGAATTAGCCTTGTAAAGTTTTTTCTCTGTGTTTTTCAGTTTCTTCGACTAAGTCCAAGATGGCTACCAAAATCCGATGTCACTCTCTAGAGCTTGAAATGCTTTAGATTTGTTTCATGTTCGGTTTAAGAGAAAGACCTTGCCCTGGACGTGTACTGATTAGTTTTTGGTGTGATTCTGATAATAACAACTTTTTATGTTTTAGAATTTTAGCGTATATTTTGCTATTTTTGACTAGCATCAAAATTTTGTAATATAGCTATACACCCCTGCACGGATTAATTCTAGATAGTTGCAGTAAGCATATTGGCCCTGGGGAATTTTTCTAGTTTACTTTTTTGGGGTTCACTTTCTTCAACAAAATCCAAGATGGCCGCCACAATCCTATGTCATTCTCTAGATCTTAAACTGCTTCAGTGGTTTAGTTCACAGGAAAGACCTTGACGTGTGCTGATTAATTTTTGGTGTGAATCTGATAATAAAAACATGATTTTTTTATGTTTTAGGATTTTAGCGGATATTTCAATTTTTGCTTATTTTGGCTATTATCAAAATTTGGTAATATAGCTAATAGGCCTACATGTCATTTGTATCTTTTGGATTTGCTCACGGGCCCTGAGAAATTTGTCTGGAGAATTGTTTTTTTTCAGCAATATCCAACATGGCCGACGAATCACATGTTGAATACTAGATTTTGGTTTGATTCTGACATAACACTTTTAAAAATTGGTGACAGTAATATATTTCTCTATGTATTTTGGCTGCCAAATCTATGTGGGGCGGGTGGAGAACCAAGCTTTTTCCCTCAGGCAAACCTTGTTATACCCCCTCTAATAATTAATACATACGTAATTTCAGTAGTTACCCCCTTCTCTCTATGTAAACTGTTTCAAGTTTCAACCCAGAAATTGCATCATAAAAGGGGGCCCGATATTAGGTTAATTTGACTTTCTGCAAAAAGTATCAATTTGCGTCTCAAACAATAATTTTATGGTGGGTTTCGAGGCATCACCCTGGTAAATTTTGAGTGTAAAATGTCGATGTTTCGGCAATTTAGTTACAGAAAAAGGAGGGTGTTCATGACCACCTTCTGCTTCACTATTATTATAGAGTGAGTGGCGGGAATGCCTCGTTTGACCCGTTTGTGGCTCGAAACTCTGAGGTAATGTGTTCGAAATCCCGCTGGCTTCAGATGTTTGTCATCGAAGTTGTGCATACTGTAAGCCGGGAAATATTGGCGGTTTGCAGAATGAATATAATTGGCGGAGATTAATAGTGGTGAATTTACTGTGGTAGGCCTACATCAATACTATACTCATATGAACACTCTTTTGGCGGAGAAAAACATTGGCCTTTTTTTTTATCAAACTGCCAATATAAAACGGGCGCCAATATTTCCCACTGAACAGTATATAGTGATCCAAACTGTGATAAGGCCTGGAGTATGCAGTGCTGTCTATAGAACTGTGCACTATAAAGAACCCTTGCACTATTTCGATAAGAGTAGGGCATATTCCCGAATTTAGGCTTCCTTCTGTCGCAATATTGCCATTATTGTGCAGGAAACGACGTAAAACAAAATCAAGTCACTCAGTTAATTCACAGCCTACAGTGTATACTTTTTATCCCCCGCCCACGTAGTGGGGTGTTTGATATTGTCCTAACCATTTCTGGCCGTGTGTCCGTTCTTCGTTTCCCATTTGGGAGTTATGACCTTTGACTGTATTTCTTATTTTGAGGTCATTATTGACATTACCTGATGGCAGTTGATAAGTTGAGTTTCCTGACGAAAAAAGCATCTGATGGCTTGTTTTCATAGTGCATACACACATCTATTAAGGGGTGTAGATATGCCTTTTTGTGTTATGACCTTTCACCTAATTTTTTACCTTCGATTTTGAGTCCCATTATTAACATTAATCAAGGAAAATATAAATGTTTTCTTTGCTTTAATTTATGGCGGACGATAAGTTCAGTTTCCTGCTGGTATATTGCAAAGCGTTTTCTGGATTGTTTTCATATTGTACACACACACCCCTTAGGAGGTGTAGATGTGCCTTTTTGGGGGGTTATGACCTTTGACCTATTTTTTTACTTTGAGGCTTTTATTAATTTAATTGGCTTTAATTAACCGCGGGGATACCGTTAGCGTCAGAGCTCTTGTTTTTTGTGAAATGTCCAAGTGTGATGCATGTATGTCTTATCTCAACAACAGGTAAATAGAATCGTTCATAAAACATGGATCTCATACGTCAAAACTTATGGCTGTCCTGGAGAAGTCCTGTAATATAATATGCAATTTTCAGATTATTTTGTAACACTAGTATTCGGATTAAAATGTCCTGGAAAAGTCTTAAAATTCCTCTGCTCAACGGAAATCGTTTTTCTATCCAACCCCTCCCTGGTTATAAATATTAACCCTCGGTCACAAACGCCTATTTCGACTTTTAAAACCTTCTAGGCCCACACGGAGTGGGGGTGAATATTTTGAATCAGTGAAACGAAACGACTGATCTGCCTTGAGGTCTAAAACATTCTCTGAAAGGAGTTTAGATTACATCATCTTCCCATCGGCAAGGCTAGACGTATCCAGGTCACTGCGACCTCGTGAAGCCTAGCCTTGCTGCAGAGAAAATAAAAAACGAAATTAACTGAATGAGGTTTTTTTAGGCCACCATGTGCACATACAGGCTAAAGTAGGCCAGGAGAACCTAATGATGATGGTGAGATGACACTGCCCTTCAGACAGGATTCGAAATTAGAACCCTTGCGTCTGAGGTCTAGATGGCTATACTACTTCTCGGTCACGGAGGCTCTCCACAATATTGAATCTTTACCAGTGTGCTTACGAGTGAACAGGGAAGAAACAATTTGTTTTTAAATTTGAATGCCAGAGCGGGGTTCGAACCCGCGATCACCGACTTTCCAAGCAGACAGCTTTAACCACTGCACTGCACTGCACTGCTGCGGGAAGATGTATTACATCAACAAATACAGTTGTTGACCGAAAATTGCAAAATAAACATATTTTTCTCACTTTCAGACACACGTGATGATTGGCCTACGTGCGGCGCTCTGACCATATCTGATTATCCGCTATACATTGCATTAACAGCGTTGTACCGATGCGGGCCCAGCATGTGAGATATTGGGCCAACATTGAAGCAACCCTTGACTAAGGCGTCGTGTAACCTGGTGTAATAAAATCCGAGGCGTTGGCCCAGCGTGTTTTAAAACCGGGTCGACGTCTGCGACGTTTGCCCAACTTTGTGATTGAACCCTAGCACCCGAAGGGTGCTGAGAGTGGGATTTAGGCATTCGAAGCTTGTATGAAAGCTGATCTCTTTGCCTATCCAAATACTTCATTAGTATATAATACTCATTGGAAAATGTCTGGTTGGCAAGGGAGGCAAGGAACCTGGAAACAGCAGCGTTTTAGAATTTAATTAATTTTGATGCGCCCTCGGCGAACAGAGGGTCGCGGTGGTCTAAATGAGGTGTTGAATCAACTTTAAAACAATGTTGGTTTTATGTGTGGTGCTGGTTGGACGAGTCCGCACGGCACCTACACCGGGGCACGTAGACCAGCCACCCCCCCCCCCCCCAGCGGCGCTATTTATTCTGTCTCGCCGGTCCGTCCAGCATCCCTCCCGGTGTTGCTGTGATGTCTGTCCACCGCCCACGACGTCGACCCAATGTCACGCCATTGCGGTGGTTGCCGCGTTTTTCTTGGAAATCATTTTTCCCAGTTGATGGGTAGTAATGGACCACAGTGCATTATTTGGACGGGTCACAAAGTGGGGCTGTTGTCTCCTGTGAAAATAGATGCTATCTCTAAAAAAAGTTCATCTGACTGATCAACACTCTTATAGCAATGAAATGAAATGAATCGGGTTTTAGGCCACCTTTGTGCACAAATAGGCTAAACTGGGCCAGATGAACCTCCTGAGGATGGTGAGATGATTGAGATGACACTGTCCTCCAGACTCAGGATTCGAAATTCGAGCCCTGGCGGTCTAAGGCCGATCACGCTACCTCTCGGTCACGGAGGCTCCCCACAATACTGACTTTCACACGTGGATGGGGAAGAAACATTTTTTGTTTCTTTCAAACCGCCGAGACCGGGAACCGAACCCCGAACTCTGGCGTGAAAGGCAGCGGTGCTAACCACTACCCTAGGGCCCCCGCCCACTCTTATAGCAGCCCAGCCCAGCACGACTGAGTGTGGTATCCCATCTCAGTCCAGCAAAGAGCAATTGGGGAAACTCGTGGCAGGATTTTGACGCTATGAAAATCATACAACGAAAAATATAATGGCAATATAAAACATACTTCGCTTATTCTCTGTATCTCAGCTAATTGTCGGGTATATTAGTTTTCCGATTTCAGCACCGACACTCGAATATCCAAACTTATTG
The DNA here is from genome assembly GCA_964017125.1 of Flabesymbios commensalis. Taxonomy (NCBI): domain Eukaryota; kingdom Metazoa; phylum Annelida; class Polychaeta; order Terebellida; family Flabelligeridae; genus Flabesymbios; species Flabesymbios commensalis. Next base: position 97,539,073 of record OZ024906.1, on the reverse strand, counting down.
GACCTGCTACCAATAAAACTCCAACGTCGTCGCCATCTTGTGCAGTACTGTTTGTACAGTTTCTGCGTGGTGGTATGACAAGAAACTTTCAGTTATAGGTGAGCCTGCTGAGGAAGTTGAGGCTATAACTGAGGCTCCTGAGGATGGTGAAGCTATAACCGAGGAAGGTGAGGCTAAACTGAGGATGGTGAGGCTATAACTGAGCCTCATAAGGATGGTGAGGCTATAACTGAGCCTCATAAGCATGGTGAGGCTATAACTGAGCCTCCTGAGGATGGTGAGGCTATAACTGAGCATCCAGAGGATGGTGAGGCTATAACTGAACCTCCTGAGGATGGTGAGGCTCTAACTGAGGATGGTGAAACTATAAATGAGCCTCCCTGGAAGGTGATGCTATAACTGAGGATGATGAGCCTATAACTGAGGCTGGTGAGGCTATAACTGAGCCTCCTGAGGAGGATGGTGAGGCTATACCTGAGGCTCCTGAGGATGGCGAGGCTATAACTGAGCCTCCTGAGGATGGTGAGGCTATAACTGAGTCTCCTGAGGATGGTGAGGCTATAACTGAGCCTCCTGAGGATGGTGAGGCTATAACTGAGCCTCCTGAGGATGGTGAGGCTATAACTGAGCCTCCCGAGGATGGTGAGGCTATAACTGAGGATAGTGAGGCTATAACTGAGCCTCCTGAGGATGGTGAGGCTATAACTGAGAATGGTGAGACTATAACTGAGCCTCCTGAGGAAGGTGAGGCTATAACTGAGGATTATGATGCTATAACTGAGCCTCCTGAAGATGATGAGGCTATAACTGAGGCTGGTGAGGCTATAACTGAGGATGGTGAGGCTATAACTGAGGTTAGTGAGGTTATAACTGAGGATCCTGAGGATGGTGAGGCTATAACTGAGGTTGGTGATGCTATAACTGAGGATCCTGAGGATGGTGAGTCTATAACTGAGGATGATGAGGCTATAACCGAGGCTGGTGAGGCTATAACTGAGGCTCCTGAGGATGTTGAGGCTATAACTGAGGATGGTGAGGTAATTACTGAGTCTCCTGAGGATGGTGAGGCTATAAATGAGCCTCATGAGGATGGTGAGGCTATAACTGAGCCTCCTGAGGATGGTGAGGCTATAACTGAGTCTCCTGAGGTTGATGAGGCTATAACTGAGCCCCCTGAGGATGGTGAGGCTATAACTGAGTCTCCTGAGGATAGTGAGGCTATAACTGAGCCTCCTGAGGATGGTGAGGCTATAACTGAGGATAGTGAGGCTATAACTGAGCCTCCTGAGGATGGTGAGGCTATAACTGAGAATGGTGAGACTATAACTGAGCCTCCTGACGATGGCGAGGCTATAACTGAGGATGATTAGGCTATAACTGAGGCTGGTGAGGCTATAACTGAGGCTCCTGAGAATGTTGAGGCTATAACTGAGGATGGTGAGGTAATGACTGAGTCTCCTGAGGATGGTGAGGCTATAAATGAGCCTCCTGAGGATGGTGAGGCTATAACTGAGCCTCCTGAGGATGGTGAGGCTATAACTGAGTCTCCTGAGGATGATGAGGCTATAACTGAGCCCCCTGAGGATGGTGAGGCTATAACTGAGTCTCCTGAGGATAGTGAGGCTATAACTGAGCCTCCTGAGGAAGGTGAGGCTATAACTGAGGCTGGTGAGGCTATAACTGAGGCTCCTGAGGATGGTGAGGCTATAACTGAGGATAGTGAGGCTATAACTGAGCCTCCTGAGGATGGTGAGGCTATAACTGAGAATGGTGAGACTATAACTGAGCCTCCTGACGATGGCGAGGCTATAACTGAGGATGATTAGGCTATAACTGAGGCTGGTGAGGCTATAACTGAGGCTCCTGAGAATGTTGAGGCTATAACTGAGGATGGTGAGGTAATGACTGAGTCTCCTGAGGATGGTGAGGCTATAAATGAGCCTCCTGAGGATGGTGAGGCTATAACTGAGCCTCCTGAGGATGGTGAGGCTATAACTGAGTCTCCTGAGGATGATGAGGCTATAACTGAGCCCCCCTGAGGATGGTGAGGCTATAACTGAGTCTCCTGAGGATAGTGAGGCTATAACTGAGCCTCCTGAGGAAGGTGAGGCTATAACTGAGGCTGGTGAGGCTATAACTGAGGCTCCTGAGGATGGTGAGGCTATAACTGAGGATGGTGAGGCAATAACTGAAGATGATGAGGCTATAACTGAGGCTGGTGAGGCTATAACTGAGGATGGTGAGGCTATAACTGGGCCTCCTGAGGAAGGTGACGCTATAACTGAGGTTGGTGAGGCTATAACTGAGGATCCTGAGGATGGTGAGGCTATAACTGAGCCTCCTGCGGATGATGATGCTATAACTGAGGCTGGTGAGGCTATAACTGAGGATGGTGAGGCTATAACTGAGCCTCCTGAGGAAGGTGAGGCTATAACTGAGGTTGGTGAGGCTATAACTGAGCCTCCTGAGGATGTTGAGGCTATAACTGAGCCTCCTGAGGATGGCGAGGTTATAACGGAGCCTCCTGAGGATGGTGAGGCTATAACTGAGCCTCATAAGGATGGTGAGGCTATAACTGAGTCTCCTGAGGTTGATGAGGCTATAACTGAGCCCCCTGAGGATGGTGAGGCTATAACTGAGTCTCCTGAGGATAGTGAGGCTATAACTGAGCCTCCTGAGGATGGTGAGGCTATAACTGAGGATAGTGAGGCTATAACTGAGCCTCCTGAGGATGGTGAGGCTATAACTGAGGATGGTGAGACTATAACTGAGGCTGGTGAGGCTATAACTTAGGCTCCTGAGAATGTTGAGGCTATAACTGAGGATGGTGAGGTAATGACTGAGTCTCCTGAGGATGGTGAGGCTATAAATGAGCCTCCTGAGGATGGTGAGGCTATAAATGAGCCTCCTGAGGATAGTGAGGCTATAACTGAGCCTCCTGAGGATGGTGAGGCTATAACTGAGTCTCCTGAGGATGATGAGGCTATAACTGAGCCCCCTGAGGATGGTGAGGCTATAACTGAGTCTCCTGAGGATAGTGAGGCTATAACTGAGCCTCCTGAGGAAGGTGAGGCTATAACTGAGGCTGGTGAGGCTATAACTGAGGCTCCTGAGGATGGTGATGCTATAACTGAGGATGGTGAGGCAATAACTGAAGATGATGAGGCTATAACTGAGGCTGGTGAGGCTATTACTGAGGATGGTGAGGCTATAACTGGGCCTCCTGAGGAAGGTGACGCTATAACTGAGGTTGGTGAGGCTATAACTGAGGATCCTGAGGATGGTGAGGCTATAACTGAGCCTCCTGCGGATGATGATGCTATAACTGAGGCTGGTGAGGCTATAACTGAGGATGGTTAGGCTATAACTGAGCCTCCTGAGGAAGGTGAGGCTATAACTGAAGTTGGTGAGGCTATAACTGAGCCTCCTGAGGAAGGTGAGGCTATAACTGAGGTTGGTGAGGCTATAACTGAGCCTCCTGAGGATGGTGAGGCTATAACTGAGCCTCCTGAGGATGGTGAGGCTATAACTGAGCCTCCTGAGGATGGCGAGGTTATAACGGAGCCTCATGAGGATGGTGAGGCTATAACTGAGCCTCATGAGGATGGTGAGGCTATAACTGAGGATGGTGAGGCTATAACTGAGCCTCCTGAGGAAGGTGAGGCTATAACTGAGGTTGGTGAGGCTATAACTGAGCCTCCTGAGGATGGTGAGGCTATAACTGAGGCTCCTGAGGATGGTGAGGCTATAACTGAGGATGGTGAGGCAATAACTGAAGATGATGAGGCTATAACTGAGGCTGGTGAGGCTATAACTGAGGATGGTGAGGCTATAACTGGGCCTCCTGAGGAAGGTGACGCTATAACTGAGGTTGGTGAGGCTATAACTGAGGATCCTGAGGATGGTGAGGCTATAACTGAGCCTCCTGCGGATGATGATGCTATAACTGAAGCTGGTGAGGCTATAACTGAGGATGGTGAGGCTATAACTGAGCCTCCTGAGGAAGGTGAGGCTATAACTGAGGTTGGTGAGGCTATAACTGAGCCTCCTGAGGATGGTGAGGCTATAACTGAGCCTCCTGAGGATGGTGAGGCTATAACTGAGCCTTCTGAGGATGGCGAGGTTATAACGGAGCCTCCTGAGGATGGTGAGGCTATAACTGAGCCTCATGAGGATGGTGAGGCTATAACTGAGGATGGTGAGGCTATAACTGAGCCTCCTGAGGAAGGTGAGGCTATAACTGAGGTTGGTGAGGCTATAACTGAGCCTCCTGAGGATGGTGAGGCTATAACTGAGCCTCCTGAGGATGGTGAGGCTATAACTGAGCCTCCTGAGGATGGCGAGGCTATAACGGAGCCTCCTGAGTATGGTGAGGCTATAACTGAGCCTCATGAGGATGGTGAGGCTATAACTGAGGATGATGAGGCTATAACTGATGATGGTGAGTCTATAACTGAGCCTCTTGAGGATGGTGAGGCTTTAACTGAGGATGATGAGGCTGTAAGTGAGGCTGATGAGTCTATAACTTAGGCTCCTGAGGATGATGAGGCTATAACTGAGGATGGTGAGGTAATAACTGAGCCTCTTGAGGATGGTGAGGCTATAACTGAGCCTCCTGAGGATGGTGAGGCTATAAGTGAGGATGGTGAGGCTATAACTGAGCCTTCTCGGGATAGTGAACAGTGGCCAAGGACGCTATTCTTTTACGTGTATTAAGCAGGGAAGAAACATTTTCGTCTTTTTGAAATATGAAAACCAGATCGGAGGAGGAGCTTGGAGCTCCGGCGTGACAGGCACACAGCTTAAACCACCACACAACCCAGCAAACACGATACTCTGAAACAATGTTGTTTAACGTCTTCGGCCCAACATTAATACAACATTGTTTCAATGTATCGTGTTTGCTAGGAAGGCCCGATACAAGTTGAAGGGGGGTAACTAGGTAACCGCCGAAACTATGTAAACAAGTGTCGCCTGCCTTGGCAGAAGCTGATTAGTTTATCACTCGGACCCCCTCGCAACCACAGGGTCGTATGTAACACTGACACATACCACATAGCACCCTCTGGCTGCTAGAGGACCAATCACAAATAGTGCTGGCTCACTCGCCTTGCGAGAAATCCGGGATTCAATTCCCAAACTATTTCGCTACTGTTTTATGTTGTTGGTTTTTGCTTCATTCAAGAATAAGGCAATCACGTTGCCATAACAGAATCCAAATTAACCATGGTAAACGTGGTGAACTATTAAAATTTTTGCTATTTCCAATTCTGAACAAATTTAATAATATTTTACAAGCACCTTTTTTTCGACATGCAGCGACTACCGTGAGCAATATTGTAGGGTTTTTCAACATTTGTATTTCCATGAAAACAAAGATGGCACATCAGCTACAGTGTCTGTACACCATTATGATATTGATGGGTGTACATACCGCTATATTAAAAAGCCATGGGAAAGAAAAGACACATCTGCCGCTGCCCTGCACACACGAGACCTCTAGCCAATGCTGGTTCAACGCTTTATTTGGTAACAGTCATTTCTTTCTATTTTCATTTTAGTCAGGTAGATATAAGAAAATAAACGGTCTGACCTAAAAAAAATTGCAACAAAACGTTTTTTTCGTTCTATATCGATATTTGATTTCTGTATCACTGATTACTCACATCTAATAAGCGGATTTGCATCAAATTTATAAAATTTGGGAGATGTCATGATCCGGATTACGATGTGGATGTAGGATTCGCATTACTATTGAATTACATGAATTAGTAAGCCTAGTAAAATACTATTTGAATCTAACTGTACAGAAGACTGGTGATGTGAGTGAGTGAGTAAAATACTATTTCGATCTAACTGTATAGAAGACTATTTATGACGTCATAGTCTTACTACTGCTGCCTATGATGACTGGGGTTATACATTTTGATTAATGAATGAAATTTGTTGAATCTATGACGTCGTAATTAACCAAATGCCACACATGGGAATGAATGCAATACTACCACTTTTGATGAATGCATGACATTTGTTGAATCTATGATGTCATAATTAACTATATACCACATTTAGGAATGAATGCAATACTACCACTATAATATATAGGTTTTACGCTCATTGCGCTCATTGATTTCGGTGGAGGTTTGCAGTCGCTGACTGATTGGCTGTCTAGTTTATTTATATGTCTGTCTGTCTGTCTGCCTGCTTGCCTCATTAATTTATATTTATTTATATATATATTTTTGTACACTAGGTGGGGTTTAGAGTATTACTAGGATACCTGAGTGGGGCTCTGGCCCTGGACGCCAGCGGCGTCACCGCGTGGAAAAACTTCACAGGTGAAATGAGGGCTGCTCTCGCATCCAATTACTGAAAGATCCCTCTGAAATAATGGCTGCTCTGGTATCCAATTACTAAATGCTCCGCTGAGCTGAGAGCTGCTCTAGCATCAAATAACTGAGTGCTCCCCCTGAACTGAGGGCTACTATGACATCCAATTACTGAATGATCCCTGGAAATACTGATACAAATACTGAACACCAAACGTGAGCCTTGACGTCCAGTTACTGAACACTCCCCTCAATGAGATTATTAATTAAATAACACTCATTCAGTGAATCATACCCAGCACAAACAGGACACGTTGACCCAGTGCTGGTGTGATGTTGGGTCAGCGTCGTAGACGGTGGGCAATCGTCACACCAGCACTGGATCAACATCTCCGTGTTGGGCCAGCGTCGTAGACGGTGGCCCAGCATCACACCAGCACTGGGCTAACATCTCCGTGTTGGGCTAGCGTCGTAGACGTAGATACACACTACTATAGACACTTGCAGCTGACAATGTCATCTCATTTTGTGAATCAGCTTTTTAATTCGCATATTTTTATTATTGAATGTAGTATAAAAACTTTTAGTATTAAGTCGCTTAGTAAGTATTTTGCAACTTCGGATGAGTGTGTATTTGCGCTGACATGAACGACGAGGCTTTCGAATAATAATGCTGACAGAAAAACAACGCAAGTTTTTGTTCTGTAAAAAAAGAGGATTTCAGTTATTGACCTTTTGACCTCCCTTGCTGCATCAATGTACAACGTGGCATAATTTAAAAATTCTGGACAGTTTTATTCTTATCGAGGTGGGAATCAGTGGAGGGTCGGGGGGGGGGGGGGTTAGGGGGTTCTAAAAATCCCCCCTCCTTTCAAAAAGTAACACAGGTATAAAGTCAATTGGTTGTTAACCTGTAATGTAATGCAAACAGATATAGTAATACACTTTACAGTATTAAACTTAATGTATTTTCTTATTGCTTTACTACTAAAGCATAACGCTGCTGACTTTCACTGTAAAATTTTTGTGAATTCGGATCTAGGATTTTAGTGATATAGTATTTCATTCTCCGGATCTGTATTTAAATGGATTATAAATTGAAAAGTTGTGTTAAAAAAAAGTTATATCTTTCCGAACCCTTTAACCCTTTCAGCGCGGGGACCGTCTTCATACGTCAGATTCTGACGTCTGTAGAATAGGGGGGATAGGGTCAGGGGGTTCAGACCCCCCTCCTTTTAAGAAGTAACACAATTATAAAGTCAACTGCCAGCCCAATAAGCATAATTCCTCCTGACTTCTATTGTAAAAATGTGGTGGATCTGGATTTCGGATTTTAGCGACAACATATTACATTCTCCGAGGACATTGTGTTCCGGATCTGTAACTTGGGGGATAATAAATCCGGAAGTTGTGTTGAAAAAAACGAAGATGTCCTCTTTACTCTTTATTATAATGCTATGCTTTTCATTAACCCATTAAGCCCCGTTGTCGCATAAATCAACATGTCATTTTCAAAATAAAATCAATTTAATATTATATGGTCATCATCCATATAGATTACGTCACGCAGGGGCGTGCCCAGGAGGGTTTCTTAGATATCGTGGTATACATGCCAACGAACAATACTCAAGAGTAAAAAAACTGTATCGGCCTAAAAAATGTCAATGCCCAGCAAACACCGAACTTTTGTATAACATGTATACATTGTACAAGAGAGTTAGTTTATGTATACATGTACATATGTAAATGATGTACACACACATGAGTTATTTTATATATACATATTTACATGATGTGCACACAGGAGTGTTAGTTTATAAATACGTGTGTACACGATGTACACACAATTTAGTTTTTTATATATACATATGTACATGATGTACACACAACAGCGTTAGTTTATATATCCATATGTACATGATGCACACACAAGAGAGTTAGTTATATTTGGGCTATTCCCAAATATATTGAGTTTTCAACGGAATAAACTATATTTCTTGGCACGTTTTTGTAAGACGCTATTTCTCCCTGAGTTTTTATCTAATCAACTTGAAATTTTGACACAACATTCCCAGAGTAGTCAGGAGGGGTGCTATGACTTTTCTAAGACAACCATAGTGTTCTTTCGGATTTATCCAGGATTTTCTGGATTACTATACCCTTGAATGGCAAAAGGCAGTTTCTGCTTACTTGTAAAGTGAGCAGATACCGCACTATGCTGCTCTTTAAATGCAAAATTCATTATCTGCTTACTTGTGAGCAGATACTGCTTTTGGCTTGCAGTGCAGTAGTCCTATAATTGGGTCCAATGTTGGTTCAATAGTGGACATATTGGGTGATTCTCCTTTCATTGCCAGAAGGGTGAACAGGGTGCCCCTATGTCCAGACCTACTCCACCCTTTAGTCTTTAGATTTGATAATAAAAATACATTTATCCAATGTTTCAAATGCGGGCCAGCATCGCAGAGGGTGGCACAGTATTGAACCGATATAGTATATTTGGTAAATTAAAATTAAATTAAAATAACAGTTGCATTTATTTTCAAACACAAAACGTTGAATCACTGTTGTTTTAATGTTGGGCCTGCGTCGCGGATAGTGATACAACATTAAATCAACAGAGATACAAGTCAATGTGTGCACTCAGTACCCTGAATGCGATTCCATTTGACAAACAAATATACATCTATTTAAAACTGCAAAAGCTCAGTGGGGACTTCTGAAATTTGAAGCGTGAAGTCCGAAATGTTAAGTTACAGTTCAGAATGGCTGCTAAAAAACTCATACGCGAAATTCCAATCAATCTGTCATAATAAAAATACCCCAACCAAATTCAAAATGGCCACCACAAAAACTCATAAAACCTAGCCCAAATATTATTGTTACTTGAAAAGTCACAATGTCTAGTTTATATGTACCCTGATTACATCGCAAGGCTCTGACACAGTGACCTCCATTTTTAAATGTAATAGTTCCAATACGACCACAAGTTTACGCCTGCTGAAAATGGCCTAGTTTGCATAGGCTCTTGAAATATTTGTCTCAATTTTTTGGCATCCGAGTTTTTTGGTAGGCAGTGCAAGTGTCGTTTTTACACAGCTGGCTGTGTAAACAAAATGGCGGTCACTGTGACTGGGCCTCGCGCACTAAATGATGTAGGGGGCCCAGTCATACCGGGTAGTTTATATGTACGTGTGTACACGATGTACACACCGGAGAGTTTGTTTATACGCGTGTGCACGATGTAGGCCTACACACTACGGAGTTAGTTCATACATGCATACGTACCTGATGTACACACAAGAGTTTTACTTTTCTGAAATCAAAGGTTATTTTGAAAGATGTACTTAACACCTACTGTGGAAAAGTACGGGCTATTTTGAAAATATACACGACACAGCTGCTCACAAAATAATGATGAACGCTACTGTGGTGAGAACAGGGTGGCCTTTGTCGGACAAATATAATAGGGTGCTAGTTCTTCACACAGTGTAGTGTTAACCCGTGCAAACTGGAGTCGTTGTGCCAATGCTGGCTTTATGTTGGGCCACCGTCTGCAATGCTGGCCCAACATTTAGCCAACAACGTCGTTTGGCTAAATTTAGTGGGAGTTGCTTCGGTATCTAACACCTTGTAGATCACTGAAGCAACAGCGAAATTATCAACAAATTACACAACGAGATAGAAAGTACTAACAACTATGTACTGAGAAAATTGAACCATTATGCTCAATATATATTTTATATATTGAAGACTTAAGTATTTTATCCACGAGTGTTGTGTTTGCCGAGCCAGAACATTTGGACACGCGACGATAGGCTGAGCGTGTCAACGTATATCGCTTGTTACATTGGCACGTGACCAGGATAACGTCACGCAGGTCACCCGTTTACATTGGTGACAGAATTTGTGTCATGGTTAAGACCCCGTTTACATTGGTGCCGTGCCCAGAATTTGTGTCATGGTTAAGACCCCGTTTACATTGGTACTGTACTTTTTCATAGTAGTATGCGAGTATTAATTTTCATTTCAGCTACATTTGCTTGGGAAATTCCCAGCTTCCAATGACGAAAACAAATTATATTCTGAGAAATAAACACCTTTCAAAATCCATTATTTTATCACCTTAGCAGATCCACAACCTTGTTTATTAATTTCTGTGGCATTTGATTCGGTTTGAGACTTGAAAACTCTAGAACTAATATTAAATGAGAGATTTCCCCTTAAATTTTACTATATATCGCAACATTTAAGAAATTACCCGCCTGAGCAGGGAATGCCATGAGCAACATAATACAGTACACGTTTTGTAAAAAGAAGCTGTTTTTTTTATTAATCTCCTCTGGCATTATTCCCCCGAGATAATACAGTCTGTGATGTGTGAGATAATCATAGCAGACAGGAGTCGTTCAACGATTTGTAAACGAGTTGTCAAAAACATTTTTGTGTCAATCATCCATGGCTAGACCATAGAGTTAACAACAGCCTTTGTACCTCCATGGCCTGACAGTGAGTCGTTACGTTACTCACGTAGACACCAACCATGAAAAAATACCTCTTTTTTTTGGCGGACAATTCAGGACGACAAGTATTGAAATATTGCATCCTACATGTCAGACATCACATGATCCCGCTTCTCGCCCTCGCGATCCGACCTGCCCTAATAAAGCAGCCCGCACGTAGTTAGCGCTGCAGGAGAACTGTCAAAAACATTTTTGTGTCAATCATTGTGTCAATCATCCATGGCTAGACCATACCCAGCAAACACAAAACATTTTTATAACATTTGTACAATGTTGGGCCAACGTCGAAGACGTTGGGCCGACGTTGTACAAATGTTATAAAAAAGTTTTGTGTTTGCTGGGTAGAGTTACCCAGTGTTAACAGCCTTTCTACCTCCATAGCCAGACAGTGAGTCGTTACGTTACTCACGTAGACACCAACCATAAGACGTTGTTGGCTAAATGTTGGGCCAGCAGAGGAGATGTACAAAAATAGTTTTGTAAAAATAAACTGATTTTTATACATCTCCTCTGACTAAGGGACCGTCGCAAAGATTCGCATTGTTGTAAAAAAACGAACGCAGTTCGTATAATTTGTGGATGTGAATTTGTAGATGCATGTGCATAATTTGTAGATGGCTGCCTGTTTCGTATTGACGTTTTGCGATGTTTCTGAAGTACAATTTTCGTTTTCATCTATAAAGAATTATTCTATTATAGGCCTACTTTGTTTGAATAAAAACAAGTTATTGTTGAGACATATTTATAGCATTGGGAGTCAGCTGGGAATATGTAAATTAAATACGGTTCCAATTTTGTAACGTATAAATGGGTGTGGGAGTAGGTGGTCATATCCAATACGCTCAGTTTTCGTATTTTTGGACGTGTGGCCTTTTATACAGATAATATTCACATCGGTGCCACGCTTTCAGTCAGAAGGCACATCCATTAGTCAGAAGGCCTGTTTGTCAGAAGGCCCCTTAGTCAGAAGGCCCATCCATTAGTCAGAAGGCCTGTTTGTCAGAAGGCCCCTTAGTCAGAAGGCCCATTTTACCAGTGGCACATAATTATGTCAATATTCATTTCAAGTTACATATAAGCCCGATTGGGCTGGGTACCTATTTCGTTGATGAAATGTGAAATAATTATGAAATGTGAAATATGTACATGTCACTATAATAAATATACACAATACAAAAAAATCAAAAGGCCCTTTAATCTGAAAGCACGTTAGTCAGAAGGCCCGTTACTCAAGAGGCCCGTTAGTCAGAAGTTTGTTATGCACAATATGTCAATGCTCCTAAATCCAATTATAGGAAATTTAGTCTCAGAAAGGAAAGTGACAAAAATTATGAAAATACAACTTTTATTACTCGACAATCAACAATGTTTTGTATATAAAACAACGCAGATTAGATATCATGGTCAATGTATTGAATCTTCTTAAAACACAATTAATAAATTGAGTTTCATTTTTATCACGTGCTTTGTACATCGCTGTGGAGCAAGCATTTAAATGTAATAAAATAGAATAATGAGGCATATAATAATAACCAAATAATTATGTTATACTTCAGAGGAAATGATGTAACAGTCATGATTGCTAGATATACCTATGACAATAAGGTCATTTTGAACTGGAACAGAAGAATTATTGAAAGTATATTTGCGACTATAGAGCATTGAGAGGAGAAATCAGAGCAGAGTTTCTGACCTTGTATCACTCATATTTAATTGGCCAGATCTTCAATCCAAATATGAAAAGGGAACGTTTGGGCACATTCCACGTGGAGTGAAAAATTCTTATTGAGTCTAAAGTTGACTGTCAAAATAGCCGCTTAAAATTTCCTGACAGGAGAAACAAATAATGAAACATTTGAAAAAGTTTTTAATGGCCTTTTAAGTATGGGGACGTTTTTACGGTTTCAAATTGTTTTTTTATTGAGATTCACATAATATCATGTGAGATAAGACATTGATTTTAGAGTATATCAGGTGTATTGTTATCAGCAATCCCATGAATGTAACAATGTGAATGAGTAATACGTTGTCTCTAAATAAGAAAGGGGGTTGTTTTTTTCAATAATGTGAACTGATTTTTCTGACTAAGGGGCCCTACTGACTAACGGGCCTTCTGAATATCAGGCCCAACTAATTTTATGGCTGACGGGCCTTCTGACAAACGGATCTTCTGACTAACGTGCCTCCTGACAAGCGGGCCTTCTGACAAACGGGCCTTCTGACAAACGGGCCTTCTGACAAACGGGCTTTCTGACAAACGCGCCTTTTGAAAAAGGGGCCTTCTGAATATTAGACCTAACTATACGGACTTTCTAACAAACGGGCCTTCTGACTAACGGGCCTTCTGACTAACAGGCCTTCCGACTAACGTGGCTTATGAATATCAGGTCTAACTATTTTTCTGACAAACGGGCCTTCTGACTAACGGGCCTTCCGAATGTCAGCCTAACTTTTAACTAACGGGCCTTCTTAATATCAGGCCAAACTATTTTTCTAACAAATGGGCCTTCTGACTAACGGGCCTTCTGACTAACGGGCCTTCTGACTAACGGGCCTCTGACTAACGGGCCTTCTGACTAACGGGCCTTATGATTATCAGGCTTAACTATTTTTCTGAAAAGACGGGCCTTTTGACTGACGAGCCTTCTGACTAACGGGTCATCTGACTAACTGTCCTTTTGACTAGCAGGCCTTCTGACTAACGGACCTTCCGCCTAACGTGGCTTATGAATATCAGGTCTAACTATTTTTCTGACAAACCAGCCGTCTGACTAACGGGCCTTCTGACTAACGGGCCTTCTAACTAACGTGGCTTATGAATATCAGGTCTAACTATTTTTCTGACAAACCAGCCTTCTGATTAACGGGCCTTTTGACTAACGGACCTTCTGACTAACGGCAGACGGTAACTAACAGGCCTTCTGACTATAACAGGCCTTCTGACTGAAATGCGGACCTCCTCACATTTGCGACGCACACGAGGTAATCAAATCAAACAACAGTCGTTCAACCAGTGTTGGGATAATGTGGGAATACACGAAACTTTGACCCCATGTTGTTTTAATGTTAAGTCAGCGTTACAGACGGGGGGCTAACATTAAAGGGACTGGCCCAGGCTAAAATCATCAAGAAATCGGTGATTTTATTTTGGCTTCTTAATATGACCATATGATGTAAACATGTCCATAGACTAGACCTGCAAAAGTTTTTAAATTTTTCTGTGCGCATTCACCAGTTAGACTGGATATAAAAATGAAATGAATCGGGCTTTATGCCACCTTTGTGCACATATAGGCTAAACTGGGCCAGGAGAACCTTCTGAGGATGGTGAGATGATTGAGATGACACTGTCCTCCAGACACAGGATTCGAAATTCGAGCCCTGGCGGTCTGAGGCTGAGCACGCTACCTCTTGGTCACGGAGGCTCCCCACAATACTGACTTTCACACGTGGATGGGGAAGAAACATTTTTGTTTATTTCAAACCGCCGAGACCGGGAACCGAACCCCGAACTCTGGCGTGAAAGGCAGCGGCGCTAACCACTACCCTAGGGCCCCCGCCCAGACTAAATATAGAGACTAAATTCCCGTATTTCTATTTTTTGCTATGGTTGTCAATAATTAGATATCAGGAATTTCGTCTCTATATCTTTTTCTCGATTAATCAGGTTGCCAATTAATAAATAGGTCGATTAAAATCACAAACATTTCAGCTACGAGATCGAATGCTCCGCTCATTTTCCACCAAGTCATTTAAAAGTTATGGAAATTTTTCGCACCGTGGGGTCGGGATCGCTCTCAGTTACCACCATGGTGAAAATAGTTGATTTTTTTGCAGTAGAACGAATAAAGCAATCCACAGCCCAAATCCTCACGGTGTAGGCCCGTCCACGGCTAGTCCTGGTGCAGTCGTTACCTCAGATAACAGAGTGGCTATTTATGTGGTACTTACGTCTAAATAGGATCTCCACTCCCTGGCAATATGATACAGTGACAATATGATACATGTTTCGGTGTAGCCCCTTCACTACTAAGAACGAATATAGTCATTTTAAATACGTTTTTTTAGACGATCATATCACTTTTATTGGGAGCGGAATAAGTGTTAAAACATCAAGATTTGCAAAATAGACGTCTATATTTGTAACGGACGTAGACCCATAACATAGGTATTCAAATGAATCGGAAAGAACTAACTAAGACATTTAGGATGAAAATAAATTGAAAAAACTCCATCTGATCTTTATAGTTTATAAAAAAAGATTTCAGCGCTTTAAGGGGTATGCGACACTGGCCCAATATTACACCATCGAGTGGAAATAGTCACTGACGTTCCTCCAGTGGTGTCACAACCCTCAACAACCCTCAACCCAATCTGAATCTGAATCGCGCGGTGATCAGCCACACACCGTAAAGGTTCGTGTCGTGGATTGATACATTCGTTTTACAGTGGGCCGACAGTGAAAAAATATTGAATGAATGTCTCTCGTTTACTGGACGAAACCATTGAGCCATTACCGCCATCATAGATTGTACTCGGGTGCTGTTATGTCATTGAGAGGTGCATCCGCAAATTACAGTCACGATTTGTCAAATTATATCCCAGATAACAATGGTCGTCGATCCAATGTTGGCCTTATGTTGGGCCACCGTGTGCGACCATGGTCCAACATTAAACCGCCATTGGCTGAACGTACACTTTTCCTGGGGATGGTAATTACTTCGGTTACATCACCGTGAACCTTTAGACCAGACGTGGCTGGGGGTAAGGTGTCACCCGGAATGGGAATATAGGCCGCTATTATTTTCACATGGCGGGACTATTCAGGGGCCAAAATCAACCCGTTCATCCGGTAACTTCCGCTGCTTTACTAAAATATGGCCAAAAGTGTATATTACCTATGCGCGATAATTTTCCGATTTTGAAAAATCTAGCGCATTACACATTTTTGCCCACTGAGTAGTGAAATGTTTAGCTATATTATTATATTTGATATCACCAGAAAGCTACTGATACAGGCTTTCACGTGGATGTAACACATTTCCTTCCGATCTTTGACAAATGCACAAGGGAGCTTTAAGTTGGTATTTTACCCCTTAATTTTACCTATTTTTCATACTTTTTCAGTAAATAGTCAAAATACTTTTCTCTTAGCCGATGTTTGTATGGTATATATGTTTAGTTTTGATTCAAACATGTTCTAGAACTATTGCGGACTTAAAATAAACCCATTTGGAATAAAAAAAATGAATAATGTAAACATATTACACGCTTTTTTGGTTAGACGTAAAAATTGGCAAGCTTTGGAAAATTGACTGTATCTCGCATTTTTGCCCAATCAGTGGTCAAGATTCTATTTGTAGTGGTTTAGATACTTTTTAACGTGGCTGTGATCACTTATTCAGTGGCTGTAATCACTTATTCAGTGGCCGAGATCACTTTTGTGGTGGCTGAGATGATTTTTTAAGTGATTGTAATCACTTCTTCAGTGGTTGAGATCACGTTTGCAGTGATTTACATCATTTTCAAAGTGGCTGTCATCACTTCTTCAGTAGCCAAGATCACGTTTCTAATTACCGAAATAACTTTCAAAGTAGATGTGATCACGTGTGAAAAATGGCACTAGAAAATGTAAAAGTAATAATTAACTTTTATACCATATAAAATTAACATGAACGAGAAGTCCTGCTTGTATTCACTAAAAAAACCTCTGGAAATTGTTCATATAGAGGGATAAAATGCAAACTATTAGTGCATTGTTGTATGCATTTCGTATTTAATAGAAATACATATAAGTATATAATTATAAAATGTAAAAGCCCTTGACAGTAACTGTCAACTGATATAAAAGATGTTGGTATTTATTTTTTACTTGGGTTTTTCTTATTTTATATATGCAATTTTTCAAACAGACGACGGCCATTTTGTATTTTGTCATGTTTCATATGATATAAGTTTTTTATATATAAAACATAGCTCTAATTCTGTCCATTATTTCTATTATTCAAGTAAAATGCACGAAATTACATATTAAAAAAACAGATGGCGGCCATCTTGTATTTGTTTTACACAAAAATTGTGTGAAATTTTATCCAGGCTTATTTATAAGCATATCTGGATTCAAAAACCGTGGCCTAAATGTGGATACGTGTAAAAAAACCGTTTTATAAAATGGTGTTCTAACGAACATAGTTTGCGTAACGCAATCTGTTAAAATAGGATTTAAGAATTTGAGATCGCCGGCACATTAAGATTATATTTTAGTTTATTTGTCAATGGCAATATTACATTAAATTTTATGTATAGGTCTAGGCTAATATCCAATAAATTTTTAGCACACTAGATAATTAAACACATTATGAAGGACTATCATATTATACTGGCAAGGCAATGAAAAGGTTATTTATAGGTGTAATATATACTGCTTGATATATACATGCCATGTTAATCAATTGTCTTTTTATATGCTTTCAAAGAATATTTTTATACAGACAAATAATTTTTATTTGGAAATCTATTCAGTAGATTAAGCTATATAGGCCCTCACTTACAGACATCTGAGCAAAGAAAAATGATAATGTGGGACCCCGAATCACAGCACAGCTTTATGGTTGAAAGTTCTAACAGTTTTTTTGTCATAGCGACGCTGACCGAACAATAACCCAACATTAGGCCAATGTCCCTTGTTTACTGTAAAGAGCGTCAGTTGCGTGTGAAAAAGTATAGGATATTTTGCAGGAAAAATACATGGTAACATAAAAGTACAGATAAAAACGGTATTCAGTGTGACGAGAAGTGCATGGCATTTAGCCAATGAATAGAGGGCTCGAATCCCCCTTTTGGCACCCGGTGTATACATGGTATACCTGATAACTACCGTGTTCAACTAATTTTCACTCACTTGAAGTTGTGGATCGCGTCAGCGAGACACAACTTCAAGTGGGTGAAAATTGACTGCATATTATTCTTTGATAAACGACACTCCAAAGAAGTTTTTGATAGACTTTATAGAGCCCAGGCCAGATAAATGTTCCGTAGCACGTTGTGGGGGGGGGGGGGGGGGGGGGTGGCGTTTGCTAACTAAGGCCAGAATATACCTTACATTGTTGTGAATATTGCTTTGCATCGCTTTCAGCACAATCATTACAATATTGCGACAGAAAGAAGCCCGAAGCCGAGAAAATACCCTACTCTTGTCGAATGATTTGAAAGGTTATTTATAGTGCACAGTACCATAGACAGTACTGGCCAGGCTTTTGAATAGTTTTAAGCACTGTAAATGCACAACCCCGCTGACGAATATTCGACCCGACCGGGATTCAAACCCAGTACCTCTGAGTTTCGAGCCACAAGCGGACCGAAGGAGCCATCGGGGCCGACCATCCCTTACATCTGACAATTATATGCGGTAAGGAAATCGAATTCATCTGAGCTCCCGATCAATTAGATACACATATTATGACTTGGTTTAATGTTGGACGACCGTCTACGACGCTGGCCCAACATTAAACCAACATCTAGTGTTCACTGGCATCCTCTAGTGGTGTCACCCTGCAGGCGATCTCCACCCCGGGGCATGAAAAATGCCCATAACTTTTAAACCGAAAAATCGAAAAACGAGCTGAGGAAGCGTGGATGTAGATGAAAAACTGTTCAAATGCCTGGAGTGTGCAGTGTTGTCTATGGTACTGTGCACTGTAAAGAACCCTTGTAATCAATTTATAAGAGTAAGGGGACTTGTCATTAAAAATCAGAAAAATCAGAGTAAAAGTCGGATTAGCCAGACCCAACCCACACACCCCTCTATCCATTTTTTTTCATTTTTTTTGGAAACATGTACAACAAAAAAAACCCCGAAAACACACAAAAACACCACAAAATTTCCCCTCCCCCTCCAAAAAAAAAATCCGAGCTGGGACATGACCAACCCACCCACTTCTGAGTTTTTCTCGGATTTTTGGGATTTTTTTAACTTGACAAAACCCCTAAGGCAAAGTCCACTTGGCCTATTATATGAGCCGTTTTGGGGCACTGGTATTACTAATTATCGTCACAATTTTAAGTATAGGATAAAGCCCGAGGAACACTAGATTCTTTGCTGTGGAAAAGGCCGAGGCCGAAGGCTGAGGCCTTTTCCACAGCTAACGTGATAACGAATAATCAGAGACTTCCATGTTACTGATTCTAAAAAACTATTTTCGATCTGATTATTCGAGACCAAGTCTTAGATATGACTGTCCAAAGAAAGGTAGCGCGATTTGTATAGGGTCAATCTGTGACTCAAACCTATTTCGGCCACTGGGGCTAAACCATGCACGTGTCATTATTAAAATAAAATAAATTCAATGGTAAATGGACATTATTCATTTGGATTGCGTTACGGATTCGAAAAGTCTGATCCAGAACTTGTGAATTATATTTAATCATATCTGAGCGCTTTAATCTTTGTCAGAAAGATGCGCCACCACGTACTTTGCTCAACCGATGACATCGTGCAATGAAAGCATGCATGTAATTGGTCACTTCTGCTTGTCCGAAACGCGGCCATTTTGAATTTTACACTTTCCTAACTGACATTCCTGGAGACTTTTAACCCTCAAAGTTTTACAAACAAAAAAAATTCAGGACTGCATACATGCACCATACGTTCGCAATACGTGGACCACCCCGTGTCCCCCCACCCACCCCCAGTGATACGTTCATTGTCACTAATAGCTACAGAGACGAGTTCCGTTTTTTACATAGCTTGCTGTGTTCATATAATGACGGTCAATTTGACCGGGTCTGCCGCGAAATGAGTTGTAGCAATCAAAATTGATAATGACCATTTTATATGGAATTATTTTTTTTCAATTTGAAATCATCAAATGGCTTGGTTAGCTCTTTCCGATTTATTTGAATACCTATGTTATGGGTATACTGCCAATATAAATATTGTTACTCTCACAGTGCGGGGGTTGACTTTAGACGTCAGAATCTGACGTCTATAGACGTCAAGATTCTGACGACTAAAATCGGTCTCCGCGATGTATAACCAGAGATCATTAATGTGTAATCTCTGGTATACCATTAGAATACATAATACATCTTCGGTTTTTTCAAGACAACTTCCGGATTTATAATACATTAAATTACAGGTCCGGGACGCAATTCTCTGCCTCAGAGAATGTAATATAATATCACTAAA
Organism: Flabesymbios commensalis; assembly: GCA_964017125.1. Lineage (NCBI taxonomy): Eukaryota > Metazoa > Annelida > Polychaeta > Terebellida > Flabelligeridae > Flabesymbios > Flabesymbios commensalis. The sequence continues at coordinate 97,519,034 of OZ024906.1, read as the reverse complement.
ACTCCAAATCTAGATCCACAACAATCTCACAGTAAAAGTGAGCATTGCGCTAAGGCTGTCAGTGATAAAGAACAATTACAGACTTCATAATATGTTTTATTAGAAAAAAAACAGTGGCGAAGCAATAAGAAAATACATCAAGTTAATACTGTAAAGTGTATTATTACATCTGTTGGCATTATGTTATAGCCTCATTGCAGGTTAACAATCAATTGACGTTAAACCTGTGTTACTTTTTAAAAAAGGAGGGGGGGGGGGTGTTCAGCACTGTGCCAACGTCTCCTGTTTGTATTGGGTATGATTCACTGAAGGGGTGTTCTGTAATTGATAAGCTTATTGCAGGGAGTGTTCAGTTACTGGACTTCAAGGATCACGTTGAGTGTTCAGTATTTTCAGGGATCGTTCAGTTATTGAATGCCAGAACAGCCCTCCTCAGTTGAGGGGGATCCTTCAGTAATTGTATGCCTGAGCAGCCCTCAGCTCAGGGGGATCATTCAGTAATTGGATGCCAGAGCAGCTCTCATTTCACCTGTAAAGTTTTTCCACGCCGTGACGCCACTGTCGTCCAGGGCCAGAGCCCCACTCAGGTATCCTAGTAATACTCCAAACCCCACCTAGTGAAACAAATATATATAAATAAATAAATATAAATAAAAAAATAAAAAAATAAAGAGGCAGGCAATCAGGCAGTCACTGAGGCAGCAAGGTAGACAGACAAACAGAGATACAGACACACATAGAAATAAATAAAAAAATCCTGTTCACTCGCTCGAAATAAATAATCGAACTCACTCACTCACTCACTCACTCACTCACTCACTCACTCACTCACTCACTCACTCACTCACTCACTCACTCACTCACTCACTCACTCACTCACTCACTCACTCACTCACTCACTCACTCACTCACTCACTCACTCACTCACTCACTCACTCACTCACTCACTCACTCACTCACTCACTCACTCACTCACTCACTCACTCACTCACTCACTCACTCACTCACTCACTCACTCACTCACTCACTCACTCACTCACTCACTCACTCACTCACTCACTCACTCACTCACTCACTCACTCACTCACTCACTCACTCACTCACTCACTCACTCACTCACTCACTCACTCACTCACTCACTCACTCACTCACTCACTCACTCACTCACTCACTCACTCACTCACTCACTCACTCACTCACTCACTCACTCACTCACTCACTCACTCACTCACTCACTCACTCACTCACTCACTCACTCACTCACTCACTCACTCACTCACTCACTCACTCACTCACTCACTCACTCACTCACTCACTCACTCACTCACTCACTCACTCACTCACTCAATCACCCATTAATCCACCCACTCATCCAACCTTGTATATACGCACATCAAAGTCTGCCATGCCGACGCCATAGCCTTTGTGAGTTCCCGCCAATCTAGCCATACGTTTCTGCATCTCTGCTGGTGAGTCTACCCAGCCAACACATTGATCAACTGCCTTGAACGTCTTCCTGGCCTGAACCAGAACCTTCTGGTTTCCGGGGAAATCTGCCACAGCTACGTCAGAAAACTGGAACTTGCCTGAGTACTGAGGGTTCTCCCCAAGGAGCCTGCAATCACAACGTCGTAGATGGATTGACATTGTAGTGGAATTCTTGACGACCGAATGATGACTTGAATAAATGAATAATTGAACGAATGAATAAATGAGCGAATGAAAAAATAAATAAATGAATAAATGAGTAAATGAGTAAATGAATAAATGAATAAATGAATAAATGAATAAATGAATAAATGAATAAATGAATAAATGAATAAATGAATAAATGAATAAATGAATAAATGAATGAATTAATAAATGAATGAATGAATGAATGAATGAATGAATGAATGAATGAATGAATGAATGAATGAAGAAATTGGTGTTAGATGGATGGCAGAATGAATGAATAAATGAATGAATGGAGATGGATGTATGACTGAATGAATGAATAAATTAATGATGACTGAGATAAATGACTAAATGAGTTAATTAATGATAAATGAATGAATACATGGAAAGATGGCTGTTACATCAATCAAAAATGCTGTTAAATGGTGGATGCATGGAATACACTATCCAGCAGACTCAATACGTTCAGCCAATGCTAAATTTGTAATGTTGACCCACCGTCTACGACGTTGGACCAACATTAAGCATGTATTGGTGAACAGACCTCCACGCTTATTTTATTAGATTTAAACCTAACATTAAACACATACATAATTAATGAAAATGCAAGTCATTTCGGGGACTGGCCACCAGCTTTTGTCTAAAGCCCCCAGATTCGATTTCAGTCAATATGAAAGAAATTCGTCATTCGATTTTGACTGTATCGAAGGATAACTGAGGTTTAGCTGTTCATAAATGTTTTTAATTCTTAAAAAGGACAACTTTCTGCGGCAAGTTCCCCCCTCTCCTCACAAAAAAACCTTAAAAAGTATAAAAAAGCTGAAGGTGTTAGGGGTTTTGTCAAGTTCAAAAAAACAAAAAATAGAGAAAAAATCTAAAGTGGGTAGGTGGGTCGAGCCCCAAACTCGGATTTTCGTTTTTTTTTAAATTGTTCGTTTTTTGTAATTTTTGTGTTGTTTTTTGTTTTTGTACATGGTCCCCCCAAAAAATAAAAAAAATGGATAGAGGGGTGGGTGAGTGGGTTAAGGCCAATACAATTTTTTCCCGGATTTTTGGATTTTTTTCAACTTGACAAGACCCCTAAGTACTGCACTATTTCTTTTAATATTAAACTCTATACCATCGAATTTTAACCATTTCACCCCGCTTGTCTTTTTAACATGTTTAATTTGTTTTATTATAATATTATTTATATTTTTATAAATCACCGTCATTTGGTCCGAAATGTGTGCTCAAGCATCAAGATTTTCAAATATTGGTCTCCAATTAAATAAATGAATAAGTTTTAGCCACTTGAAGTTGTGGGTCGCGGTAGGGAGACACAACTTAAGGTGGGTGAAAATTTAAATTATTTATTTTAGCGCTTTAAAGGTTAACACATATTCACTGTGCTGCGGCAATCCTCATTTCGCAGTGAATTAAAATTACAAAATACACAATTCGATAAAATACCTATGTGTAATATCGCACTATTACCGTGATTGGATATCAAAGGGTGTATCTGCCACTTTGTCGAGTGGCCGATACACCCTTCGATGTCAAAGATGGGGAGCCTACTTGAAAATGAAAGGGTGTATCTGCCACTTTGTGAAATGGCCGATACACCCTTTGATGTCCAAAGGTAGGGAGCCTACTTGAAAATGAAAGGGTGTATCTGCCACTTTGTGGAGTGGCCGATACACCCTTTGATATCCAAAGGTAGGGAGCCTACTTGAAAATGAAAGGGTGTATCTGCCACTTTGTGAAGTGGCCGATACAAACGTGTTCATTTGAGTGTGATATGGGGAAATAAAGCACTCGTTCAATAAATTAGGTGTGAGCCTTCATAGATTTCATAATAATAGATTTAGTATCAACTTACTTTTTTAACCCTTAAAGAGCTTAAAGTTATATCAAAACAAAATTCCCACTCGAAGTTGTGTCTCGTCACCGCGACATGCATAATTTGAATCAAAACATATGACATTGTTACACTTTTAATGCTCGTTTCTTTTACAAGTTTTTATTTATTGAAAGGTCAACAGAAAAGATGCAAGCGGCTTTAGACGTGATTAATATTTTTGTATAAATCATGAAGAATAAAGGGTTATTTTCAATTTGAAATCATCATAAATGTCTTAGTTAGCTCTTTCCGCTTCAGTTGAATATGTTATGGGTGCATACGGCCGTTAGGCCTACAAAGAGTTTTATTCTTTGAGCGTGGGGACCGACTTTAGACGTCGGAATATGACGATGTGATTATGACGTCTAAAGTCGGTCCCCGTGCTGTAAGGGTTAAGGGTAGATAAAGGGTCCATGGTGTAATAAGTCTAAACTTACTTCTGGTAAAAGCCGACTCCATGCGCGTCCGTATCCGGTACCACTTTAGCCCAGTCCGACGTCACCCTCGCTTTGTCAGCAGCTGAAAGACCCATTATTCCTAAAAAAAAGAGCAGAAAACTAAACTGAATATAAGAGAATCAAAGCAAATTCTGCGGTCGTCACACAGATTATGTTTTTTTTTATAAATTCGAATATATTTTTTTAAAAGGTTTGTATACTATACACAGTCATGATTTATATTGATACAATTTCAAGTAGATGTTTAAATTGCAATCAGAATTATGAGGATCATAGTCTTTATTTCATTTCTGGTCGCCAGCTGAACATGCCATGACACAACCCAGCGAACAGGAGACGTTGGCTCAACGTTGCTCTACTGTAGTAACGTCTCATGTTTGCTGGGTTGTAAAAGCTTAGTCAATATGAAAAAAAAGTTTTCTCTCGAATGATTGTTTTGTATTAGAAATTCTAATTTGAGCAGTTCACTACAGAGACTAACTTTTAAACTATACACTAATTTTAAACTCACGTTTGAGGAGGTCGTCGCATCACTAGAGTAGGAAATAGTGCATTTAAAATTGCGATATTTAAAATGTAAAACACAACGCGAAAATTATCAAATGCACTACTTTACAATTGTCAAAACACTCCAACACGATCGCTTGCTCGGATTCTTACCTCTATTGTTTCCAAGGCTTAGATTCGAACTTCAGACTTCTTGTTATCCTCAGTGAGCTTGTGAATGTTACGTGCCCTGCTTTTCTCCCTCATATAGGCGGATCCAGTAGGGAGGGGGGGGGGGAGGGGGTCCATGGATGTCCGACGCACGTCACACCAGCGCGAGACGTTGAACCATTGCTGTTTTAAGGTTGGGCTACCGTCTGCAACATTAAACAAGCATTGTTCATATTTGGTTCAATGTGGTGTTTTGTATTTGTCGAATTTTTGCAAGTATAGGCCAACACTTGCCTACACAAGGCGATGGTTTAATGTTGTTTCAATGTTGGCGACGCCGGGCCAACATTAAAACGACATCGGTTCAACGTCTTGTATTTGCTGGGACTGAACCAACTTTTGTGAGTTGTTTTAATGGTGGCCAACATTAAAACAGTCTTCAGTTGCCGTGATCACTCCCGTAAGCCAACATTAAATCAGCATCGGTCCACCCCTACCAGCAAACAACAAACATTTTTATAACATTTGTATAACGCCGGCGGGAGCTTCTATTTTGTAGGGTTATTATATTTGTGTGATTCATGTAATCTGGTAGTGAAACCCTTCAAGCATCATTGCCTGGTTTATGCATCACGTACGCATACACGACGTAGTTTGACTACAACTTATTATACGAAAAAACTCCGTTATAATCCATCGCAAAATGTGAGTAATATGACGTAATCAGGGTATAATTTATGCTGGATTTTACCCTTTTTTTATTCACGAAAACTAGTCAAAATACGAGTTGGGCGGACCTGTCATGCAGGGTACATACAATATGAGTGGATCCGGTCATATTCGCGTGTTACATTTTCACGAATTTCTGATTTTGAGATTTTTCACTAAGTTAGAATTTGCGAATTTTCATTTTTCTTCGGTAGCGCTATTATAATAATAGTTTTCGCAAGATTCTTGCATTCGCGAATTTGTCCTCCTCGCGAAAATCGCAAAAATTAAAACCTCGCGATTATTATCAGATCTCCAGTATGAGTTTTCGTTTCAGGTATAATACTTGGGTGTTTTAAAAAATCAGACCATTTTCATTTACTTTGAGATGAGAATTGAGGAAGCAATTCTCATCTCAAAGTAAATGAAAATGTCTCCAAATCAAGTTATAATGTTCTTATATCAAAGTTATAATGTCCTAAAATCAAGTTATAATGTTCTAAAATCAAAGTTATGATGTCCTCAAATCAAGTTAGAATGTTCTTCAATCAAAGTTATAATGTCCTCAAATCAAGTTATAATGTTCTAAAATCAAAGTTATGATGTCCTCAAATCAAGTTATAATGTTCTTAAATCAAAGTTATAATGTCCTCAAATCAAGTTATAATGTTCTTAAATCAAAGGTATTATGGCCTCAAATCAAGTTATAATGTTTTTAAATCCCAGTTATAATGTCCTAAAATCAAGTTATAATGTTCTCAAATCAAAGTTATAATGTCCTCAATTATTAGTTCTAGTCTATGAACATGTTTACATCATATGGTCATATTAAAAAGCCCAAAATAAAAAAATCAGCCTGATTGTATCGCTTTAAATATCAATATTTGCAAATGATTGATTGGTCTCAAATAAAACAAATATGAGTAATTTTCACCAATCTGAAATTGTGGGTCGTGATAGCGAGACACATCTTCAAGTGGGTGAAGAGCAGTGATGTAAGCTTGTTTGACTTCATGCTATCAATATTACACACAATTGAGTATGATTTCTCAGTCGCATGAGTTTGTTTTACTTTGTGCTGTCATGATTACGCATGGTTGACTATGACTTAGCAGTTATGTGAGCTTGGCTGACTCCATGCTATCAATATCACACATGATTGACTATGATTTTTCTCGCTTGTGTATTTTTGTCTGAGGTGAGTATGATTGACTTGATGTATCAATATGACACATGGCTGGCTGTATAATATGATTGTCTAATATGCGCCATATTTACTTTGAAATTGAAACATAATCCTGTTTTGTGTGATTTGATTTACTGAATAAACACATATTATTATTGATCAACGCTTCAAAGGTTAAAATTAAAATCGCTGCCATGGAGAGTAGAGCGTCAAACTGTACATAGCAATTAATATCAGAATGAAACAGTCATTACTTAAGAATCGGAGCGGGGCGGGCGGATCAAAGGGGGGGGGGGGGGGGTCACGTATAAGTTTCCCTTTCGAAATCTAGAAAATACAATATTATCTACATGATATTAGATTAAATGATAATGCGAGTTATTTTCCTATTTTGTTATTCATTAGATACCAGAAATGGCTTATTTGATATTTTATTAACAAAAAAATTTCCTCGCTCGCCTCTGAGTTTTTATATATTTTATATTTTGTATCTTGGATCCGCCTGTATTAAACGTGGTAAAATATTTTCACATAATGTCAGGGTGAAGCAGTCATTTATTCTAAGATTCAGATTAAGGGTGGTGAATGATTTTCGCTGAATTTTCACTAGATATTCCATACCAGTTTTCATGTCTGTATATTGCACAGATCAAAGGAGATAAACTATGCCTATATCAAGCCTATGTCTATGCAATTGTGCAAGCTCAATTGCCTAGTTATGCGGCGCTCATCCAGGAAATCTCGCCAAATTTTATTTAGCCTGTCCTAAGTGTTATGTCTGGCGGTTCGTTGTTTATTTTATATTATTATTGCCATGTTTTATTTACACTTCTAGCTCGGAGGGGGTTAAGCATACTGAATCAATATATATTGCAAGGTCTGAACCCTGTCAAAAGCTCCTGCTGACTCGGTCAGGCTAGTGTGTATAGCTAGGCATACTTTCTGATCTTGTTCTTTCTGATTGTAGCAACGTTGGCGCTGTTAGTGGAGGTGTGGGCGTACAACCTATAGACTGCCGTATGAGGAGTTCCTGACCTCGCTGTAGGTTGGGGACACCGGTTGAATAATGGTTGTTAATGCTGGCAAAGTCCCAATGCTGGCCTAACATTGGTACAACGTTGTTTTTCAACCATGCATTACCCCAACCCCCTCCCCAGGGTAGCATCTCATAGACGGGTAATACAACGCTAGTACAACGTTGGCACGACCATTCCAGATTTGAAGACACGGACATTTGAAGACAAGGACATTTTTTGGAGACACAGAATGTTTTAATGGTGTAAATGTATGCAACATCGGTGTATGTTTGTTTTAACGTTTGCACAACCATACCAGATTTGGGTACCACGAGACACTAGAATTGGTTGTTTTAATGCTGTTAATGTTATACAAGGTTGTATTAAAAACCGTAAACAAACACCAACCCATCAACAAAAATTTGTCTTTTGCAAGTTGTTTAAATTTTTTTAGTGGATTTGGCTTTGTAAAAAATAACCTTTTAGGACTTTTAGATGGATTTTTATACATCTAATATTTTTTTACAACAATTTATTACTAGTGTGTTTTTTTTACTCAAATATTATCCTAAAATTAGATTTTGCTTATAATATTTTTGTTTTTGAAGTTATAATGTTCTTATTTTGTAGCTTTTTATTACTTGTGCGTTTTTTTACACCAAATTATTACTAGTGTGGTTTTTTTACTCAAATATTATCTTAAAAAATAGGAATAAATTTCCTTTTATGACTTTAAGGTGGATTTTTACATACATAATATTTTTTTTACACCAATTTATCACTGGTGTGTTTTTTACTCAGATATTATCTACAAAAATAGATTTTGTGAACTGCAGTAAGTTAATACATGCAGGGTGTTGTATATTCACATGTTAAATGCAGTTATAAAACACATCCGAACACAAGACACTTAACCACTAGAAATCAAAACGTCTTTTGTACATCGGAACTTAATATTGGATGAATGTTTGCCCAATGTTGTCTGCCGGGGAGGAAATTTGGGGACAACTCGCTTATCATACCACAGATGTTTCTCAGTGAGAGCACAGTGTTATTTATTAGTCTGAGGACATCCGGCAGCCTGCTGCAAATCAACATTCGCTCCCTGTTCTATTAGTAATATTTTCTTTCTCACGTTTAGATGGATGTATATTATATATATATATTATATATTCAATATATATTCACCTTTGACTTCCCGTACACCAACACAGAAAAGTCTAATTCTCCTTTCACTTTTCGTACACCAACACAGATAAGTCTAAAACTTTGTTGTGATAAACCTAAGTAATTTATTTTTTAGTTGATCATGTGTTCAATATCTGTAGAAAGTTGAGGTGTACCAGAGACAATATTAGCTAAATCTTAGCAACAGACAGTACCATCAGCAATAAAAACGACTGATTCAACATGGAGACAAGTGATCAATCAATCTCATATGTGTTACCTCAGCTGTACCAGACACTCATCATACCCCCAGAGGTGTTTAATTGATTGCTGATGCTGCTTCAGAATGCTATAAATGCTAGATAACTACATACTGTGCTACAAGAGAAGCTGAATTAATGTTGGCCCATCGTCTGCGACGCTGGCCCGCTGCCGTACATCATAAATGGTTCCACTTAACCCTTGTCTCGCTAGGCCCATATATATACGTTTCGATCATGTTTTTAGATCCATGGAAAGACCTCTAAATTCGTTGAAATAGTTTTAGATAGATCCTCAGTTACTCCAATACTCAATATTTGGGATTTTCATATTTCTATTCTCATTATATTGTGTTGTGCAAAATGGTAGAGAATATATGATTATAAATGATCTGAGATCAGTAAGGTTACTATAGTTAAAAGAAGCCTTAAACGCGTGGGGTACACAGTTAAATTGGGTAAATTTAATTCTTTCAGTGTCATGCGATAATATATATTGATACCATATATATTTTATTTGTAGTCTGGATTACTATTTGATCAATTTACCTTGTAAAATGCAAGTTTTAATTGATATATTGTAGGCTAATAGATTGCATCCATATTAAACCACACCCACTCGTGCTGAGCCGCAATAATAACCTTAGTCCTGAGAACATGCCGACTTGGATGCGATCAAGCAGATTAGTGATAGGCTTGTTAGAATCAGTAGCATTTCACTTAAATAATACAATATTAAGACTAGGCCTATTTCACGACATGTTGTTAAAATGGAATGGATATGTTTAGACCGTTGGGGGGTCGATATTGCTCTCAGTCACAGTCATGTTAAAAAACGCTCATATTTCCTTCTAACACGATTGCCGCAATACAACTACCCCAAGTATTGTGAGTATAGCCATGTACATCCTACTAGGCAATCGAGACTGTCCTACTGCTATCTATCATACCTACCAAGATCTAGTCAATGCTGGGTCAACATCCGAATAGCCACAGACACAACATTTTATCGTTGTCGTAATGCTAGGAGATTATCACGCTATATCTGGAGGTGTAATGCATTGGCAGTACATCGTACTCCGATGGGTCTTGTGGTTAAACAAACTATTCATTTTAGCTATTAGTACTCATCATTTGTTAATGTAAAGGGGAAGATATTTCATTTTTAACCATTTATATACCAGGGCAGTTATTCACATCCTAACCCACCGGGAGCTGTGAATTACGACTGCACAATGAATGAAATCCTGAATTATATATATTGTAGACATTCATTCTACTTGAAAATTATGTCAGCTATCAGGGAGTATGCTGATGTCATTTAATTCAGACTGACGTAAAAAAACAACAAAATATACATCCAAATATGCTAATGTTACACGGTCATCACTGAGTCAAACATGTATGTGGATAAAGTTCATAAAAAATATCGGTTATGATTGATTAAGAAGATGTACTGCAGTGTTTTATAACAGAGAAACACATAGTTTTTTTATATGCATGTTATGAATAGCATGGATATATATCATAAAGTGTATATGCATGTCAGGGTGTAAGTACGGATATTATGAACAGGGTGCGTGTCTTTTAGATGTATGGAACAATATAATTAATATGCATGAAATACCAAGCTAGCTAATGCAATGATATATGGGGGCGGGGGTCTTATATAAATTTTTCACCGAGTTGCAATTCAAAACGGTTTCAGGTGACGTCACTGCGTTTCACATTTCTGTAATCATTGTAATTATCTGACAGTTGAATGATATACCTATAGTAAAGGAATGGGCGGAGTCGCGACATATTTTTTTTGTATATTATCTTGATATTTTGGGATTATTCAGTGCTGTGGTTTATTATTCAAACAAAGCAGTTATCGATGTACATGTATGTACCACTTACGATGCGTGTACTATATTCATTATACACCACAAGCATTTATTCTCCACTTATTTTACGATTTGAAATATTTCTAAGCACACTTTCTCACAATTGTGTTTGCTTTAGCATATATTTGATTACTATGCACCACGTATGCTTACCTGAACATTGTATACACTTATTTGGTTTTGCAAGTCACGGTATATTAACCACACTTTCTCACATGTAGGCCTAATCGGCCTAAATGCAATGCGATATTCACATCCTAAAATGCAGTTATACAACATTTTTTAGCATATAATCAACTATTATACACCATATGTACGTATCTAACAATGTATTCACTACTTTTTTTACGAATACCGCTAACTTAAAGGGACTGGCCCAGGCTAAAATCTTTAAAAAATCGTGTGAAAAGCTATGTAATGTTTTCATATTTTTTGTTTTGTAAGATTTTTTGTACGTTTTATTTTACATGGTTTTATTTTTCTAAGTTTTTATTTTTGCAAGGTTTTATTTCGGTATGGTTTTATATTTTTTATAATTTTTTTTTTTATAATTTTAGGTTTTTGTTTTTGTCAGTTTTATTTTGAAAGTTTCTTTGTCAGTTTTGCTTTTACAATCATTGTTTTTATCTTTTTTCTTTTAGTTTGTAAGTTTTTATTTGTGAATGTTTTTATTTTCCCAATTAAACGTTGTAAGTTAGTATGTATCAATTAGATCTGCGTGTAATATAAAGCTAAAATGTTTATTAATTACAATTTTTCAAACCGAAAGACAAATAACACAATTTTTTTTACTGTTTTCCTATGCTCAGTGAAAAAAATACAGTATACTGGGGGACACCCGAGAGTGAGTTCCAAAGTTTTCAAGTTCCGGGAACTACAAGTTCCCGGAATAAAAAATAAAAACAATTCACAATAATTGTCAACAATTTTATTTGGCCTTATCAACAAAAACATTTTAGATACTGCCTTTAGCCTTTCCAAGCAATATAGTCTGTGCTTAGTATTGCCAAGCGTGTTGACACACTCGCGCGCATGAACGAAATTAAATGTGATTTTCTAGGCCACCTTAGTACACATATAGGCCAATGCCAGAGTAGAGTTAGAACCATGGATCTCTGACATTCCAGGCTTCAACCACCGCACCACGGAACTTGTGAACTTTGGAATTTGGGAACTTGGGAACTCACTCTCAGCTGTCCCGTATGTTGGGCTATATTTTTCTCGAACATTAAAAAAATGAAAATAAAACTTGTCACCTGTGATATTAAAACCACTCCCAGCCCACCAAAACCAATCTCAGCTCTTTAAAACCACTCTCAGCTCAATGAGACTACTTTAAGCTTCTTAAAAAACCAAAATCATCTGCTTGAAAACAATCTCAGCTCTCAAAACCACTGACAGCTCATTAAAACCACTCTCAGCTTCTTAAACCCACTCTCAGCTAATTAAAACTACTCTCAGCTTCTTAAAACCAACCTCAGCTCCTTAAAAAGAATTTCAGCTCTTAAAGCCACTCTCACCTCTTAAAACCACTCTCAGCTCCTTAAAACAGTCTCAGCTCTTAAAACCACTCTCAGCAAATTAAAACCACTCTCAGTTCCTTAAAATCACTCTCAGCTCTTAAAACACTCTCGGCTCTTATAACACGCTCAGCTCTTTCTGAAATACTCTCAGATCCTACAGCGTATATATAGGGTTACTTATTATCATCATCATCATCATCATCATCATCATCATCATCATCATCATCATCATCATCATCATCATCATCATCATCATCATCATCATCATCATCATCATCATCATCATCATCATCATCATCATCATCATCATCATCATCATCATCATCATCATCATCATCATCATCATCATCATCATCATCATCATCATCATCATCATCATCATCATCATCATCATCATCATCATCATCATCATCATCTTCATCATCATCATCATCATCATCATCATCATCATCATCATCTACAGCATACTTGAGTATCTTATGAAATCATGCACTCTTTGGCCAATTTGCCCAAACCGGATGAAAAACACACCAATTTTCAGCTCAACCGAAACAACATTTGATATGATCACACGACAGATTCTTTTTTATTCGAAATGAGTGTAATATATTGAGTCAACAGTGGTTCTAGGATGTTTTTTTAATATAAATTGTGGGATATAGTCACTTTTCTCAAGCCGGACGAAAAGCTCACAGATTTTAAGTTCAACCAAAAAACTACATGCAATATTATTTTTCACATAACATTTATATCATACAAAACTGGGCTGACAGAAAAGTATGTTTTGCTATTTACGGAAAAGGTGTGACAAAAATAGGTAATTTGAGGTTTAAACTCCAAACTTCATTTCATTTCGTATTTAACAGAAACAAAATATTTTGTATCAATGTTACAGCTCTAAATAGTCGCTTTCCACTGATATCAAATATGTTGGTATATTATTTTAAATTTTACCACTCACTGGGCAAACATGTGAGATATGGTCACTTTTCATGATATGATCACTTTTCACTTATATGTTCACATAACTCATTATTTTCACTCGAAATGGGTTTATTTTAAGTCGATGATCATTCTAGAATATTCTTGAAACAAAAACGTATTCCATACAAAAACAAGGTAATAGAAAAGTATTTTTTACTATTTATTGAAAAAAGTGGGAAAAAATTAGTAAATTAAAGTTTAAAATACAAACTTAATGCTTTCTTGTACATTTCCTATGTAACAGAAACACAATAATTTGTGTTTATGTTACAGCCCCAAGCAGTAGCTTACAACTGCTATCAACTATGTTGGTATATTTTTTATATTTATATACTCATTTGTCAAATTTTCTCGGGACGGGTGAGAAGAGTACACATTATAAGCTCAACCAAAAAGCATCTAATATATTTATATAACTCATTATTTCTATGTTAAATAAGTTTATGACACGTCAAATTTGTCACTCGAATATGTCCTAATCCAAAACACGCATTTATACCATATAATAATGACCTGGCTGAAAAATCTTTGTATTATTTACGGAAAAAGGGGTGACAGATTAGTAAAAATAAGGGATAAAATAAAAACTTAACGCTTTGTTATGCATTTCGTATTAAACAGAAACAAAATATTGTGTATGAATTTATCGGCCTACCACACAAAAATGAGCTAGCTGAAAAGTAGGCCTAGATTATGGCTCTAGATTATATTTGAATCAAACAAATATTTATACCATACAAAATTGAAGTGACTTTACTAGTTATTGAAAAAGCGTGAAAAACTGGTAAAATTAAGTGTTGTAATGTCAACTTAAAGCTCTGCTGCACAATAATTAATGAAAAATTAAATTCATATGAAAAGCAGTTGCTTTCGGTTGAAATATATTAGTCTGTCGGTAAATTCGGCTATGCAGTTTGCAAAAATGTGCAATACGTGCAGTTTTGCAAAATCGGAGTAAAACCGCACATAGGCCATGTACGTTTTTGGCTATATTTCAGTAAAGCAGCAGCAGTTATCTGATCAACAGGTTGATTCTGGCCCCTGAGTGGTCCAGTTAATATGTAAAAATGGCTTAAATCCCCGTTCCGGGTGACACCTTACCCTCAGCCACGTCTGGTATATTACGAAGAAAGAAACAATAAGCATTTATATCTCAATTTTATATTCTAAAGCTTTGTCAAAGAATATTCCTCACCTGATCTATTCGATCTTTTGGAGATGTATTACCTGTACACACCTGTATATATGCGTTTATATATATATATAGGGCTTATATATATGCATATATTACTTGTTCTCATGAAGGAAACATCTTGTTTTAAAAAATTATTTTGCACGTTGCTACGCTTTCCAGAGTGTATTTTTACCTACTGTTCATAATATATTATTATATAATGTAGTTTTTTTGTCTCTGGTCTTGGCGCGGGAAACATTTCTATATTATGTGTTTTAATTTTGATACATTTTTTATCTGTAATATATATATTTTCATCTGTTTTATATATTATATAATTTAATGTTTGTTTTCATATAACAAAATCACTACCGGGCACATATGAAAAATAGCCCGACTGCTAATAATGTCCACCCTGTATAAATATGGGTCAATAAATAAATAAAAAAATAAATAAAAAAATAAATAAATAAATGAATGAATGAATGAATGAATGAATGAATAAATGAATAAATGAATGAATGAATGAATGAATAAATAAATAAATAAATAAATAAATAAATAAATAAATAAATAAATAAATAAATAAATAAATAAATAAATAAATAAATAAATAAATAAATAAATAAATAAATAAATAAATAAATAAATAAATAAATAAATAAATAAATAAATAAATAAATAAATAAATAAATAAATAAATAAATTAATAAATATAAATAAATAAATAAATAAATAAATAAATAAATAAATAAATAAATAAATAAATAAATAAATAAATAAATAAATAAATAAATAAATAAATAAATAAATAAATAAATAAATAAATAAATAAATAAATAAATAAATAAATAAATAAATAAATAAATAAATAAATAAATAAATAAATAAATAAATAAATAAATAAATAAACATTGTACAAATGGTATACAAATGTTTTGTATTTACTGGGTATTATGTACGCCATACACTGGGTCAGGGATACTAGATTCTCCAGAACCCTTATCCTGCTGATTACGACTATGTATAGGATGAAGCCCGAGGAGCTCTACATTCTTAGCTGTGGAAAAGGCCGAGGCCAAAGGCCGAGACTTTTTCCACAGCTAAGAATGTAGAGCTCCGAGGGTTTTAACTGACTTAAAACACATCCGAGCATAATGATCATCCCTCATAATCAACAGTTCGGTCACACCTGACTGATTATAATATGACAGCCCTACTATAATAATTGATCTGTACTTGATCAACAAAAACTCCCCATTCCCGGCTTAGAATGTAGTGATCGGACAAAGGAAATAATGTAGTGGTGTTTTAATGTCGTTTAAAATCTATTTTATTAGCCGATTAAGTCACTGTTATTGGGAACGAACTGACTGTTTAAACATCAAAATTTGTAAATGTTGGGTCTCAAATTAACAAATACAAGTAATTGTCAACCACTTGAGGTTGTGGATCGTGGTAGCGAGACACAAACTGAAGTTGTTTAAAATTTGAATAGATTCACATGGCAGGACAATATTTAATACAGTGGCCTGGCAAATTAAAAAAAAATCTTGTGGGAATGCCGCCTAACTTCGCTGTAGGCCCGATAACACTGACCGTCATTTTATATCCACAGCCAGCTGTGGATATACGTTACTCGCGCCGCCTACCGAAAAACTCGGATACCATGAGTTTGAAACGAATATTTCAAAAGCCTATAAAAATTTGGCTATTTTCTGCAGGCGTAAACTTCTGATCATTTTGATGTATTACACTTAAAAACGGATGTATCTGTGTCAGACCCTTGCGATGTCATCAGGGTAGGGCGTCCGCAGATGTCCTATAAAAGAATAGAAAGCTTATAATAATGATTAACCCAGAGAAACCCGTCATATTCAATATCATATTCATATAAACCCGTCATATTCTTCATATTCTGGCTACGTCACCCTATTTTCTGCTTATTACAGATACAGT
Source organism: Flabesymbios commensalis (assembly GCA_964017125.1). Taxonomy (NCBI): domain Eukaryota; kingdom Metazoa; phylum Annelida; class Polychaeta; order Terebellida; family Flabelligeridae; genus Flabesymbios; species Flabesymbios commensalis. The sequence goes on along the minus strand of OZ024906.1, from coordinate 97,502,494 downwards.
TATGTTCTTGAGTAATCGTCATATGATAGACTTTCATTTCGCTGTTGGGGCAGCGTTGCAAACATTGGTTCAGCGACTCGTATCTGATGTGTATGTATAGGATAAAGTGTATGTGTATGTATAGGATAAAGTGTATGTGTATGTGTATGTATAGGAGGAGCTCTACATTCTTAGCTTTGAAAAGGACCGAGGCCGAAGCTTTTTTAAAGCTAAGAATGTAGAGCTCCGAGGGTTTTAACTGGCTTAAAACACAATCGACCATAATGAAAATCCCCTATTATCAACAGTTCGGTCACACCTGATGATTGATTCTTGTAGCATAGACCTACCACGGTGCCTGATGAACAATAACTCTCCATTGCCGGCTTAGAATGTCGTGGTCAGACAAAGAAAAATAATGTAGTGGTGTTTTAAATATTGTTTTACCTGGTTTAAGTACACTACTGAATTCTTTCTCAAAACGATGATTTTTTGTGGAATAATATTTAAAACAATATTATCCTATACCCCGAGAGTTGATTCCCGCTCCCACAATGCGCGGCATGTAGCGGTGCGGTGCGGTGCGGTGCCAGACGCGTAGCCAGGGTTATTAGCATGTGTACTCACACAGCAAATGCTGTATTCTGAAGCTTTAGCTAAATTGACACGATTTAATTGATTTCATAAATTGAGTAACTTATGAGAACACAATAAACTTAGCAGCTTAAAAATATAAATTATTAATTTCAATCCACGTGTGTGCGTTTAAACGCTTTGTTGACTTTAACTGCCCATTTAATGTAATAGGTGTCTGGTGTTCCATGTGAATAGCCATAGCTTATCGATTTAATCAATAAAAGAGCGAAAAATATTTGTGTATCTTGGCTTATTTTTTTACATTTCTGAACTGCGCCATTCGACTGATCATGCTGATAATTTAGGATTAGACCCCTTAGTCTGGGCTAATATTACATGCCAAACAAGTACGGTAACAGAAAAAAGCCACAAGACGGATAATGCTTATTGATAATAATAGGCTTGTATAGATTTTAATATACAAACCAAGACCATAGATTGCGATCGCGACGCGGCTAAAACAGCAGCACAAGATCAAGAATTATAAAGCCTAACTATTATCAGATTATGTTATCCAGCCGGGCGATCACCCACCCAGCAGAAACGAGACATTGTCTGTGACGCTGGCCCAACATTAAAACACCATTGGATATAGCCTACCTCTCGCGTTTGCAGGGCAGGAACCTGGTGTCATACATAAACACATAATCATCACCCCGCTTGATTACTCAATTCTGAAACGATTTTCATGCAAGTACTGTTTTCTGGTCACTTGATAGCCGGTCACAGATACTGCTGACCAGCTGCCTCTTGAAAAAACACCAGATGCACCCGTTCGATGTTTCCCGCAGGCATCGGATTGTTTAGTGTTCAAATATTGCCTATAGGGAAGATGTGTAGATATGATTAGACCCCTTCGTCTGGGCTAATATTACATGCCAAACAAGTACGGTGACAGACAAATACCACAAGACGGGATAATGTTCATTGATAATACAGGCATATAAATGTTAATATAAAAAACAAGACACTAGATTGCGATCGTGACGCGTCAAAAACAGCAGCATAAGATCGAGGATTAGGAAGGCTGGGCCTATTATCAGAATATATTATCCACCCAGCAGAAACGAGACATTGTCTGTGACGCTGGTCCAGCATTAAAACACCATTGTGTTTGCTGGGCAAGAACCTGGTGTCATATATACACACATAGTCGTCACCGTGTGTATAATTTGTTCACAAGGCCCGCCGGCGACGGAAATAGGCCTCAGCCTCTAATCATCGTTTAAAATTAAAAATTATTTGAAACAAGAGCATACTCGACAATAGCCCGCCACCATTATTGAAATTGTCCGATAACTGGTTATTAGCAGCATGCAGTACAAAGACTGCACATTTTGTTCAATAGTAGCCTAATGGTTTAGCTATCTGGCAAGGTTTTCCAGTTATTACGCATATTAAAGTCTCAACAGAAGTGTGAAGTAAGTGGCAGCAGGTCGGCCATTTTAAATTTGATGAAGTTGAAATTTCTCATGGTAGATTACTCCTACCAGAAACTGCACATTTTGCTCCATAGCAATAGTCAAGCTATCTGGTCCGGTTTTCCAGATATTACGCATATTAAAAAAATAAGGGCCGATAATCGCCCCCCCATCACCTAGTTTCTGTCCGAATATTGCCCAATTTCGAACTCATCCGAGCTATTATTGAAATGGATATAGGGGGGCCTACGGTATAAATTTTTGAGCAATACATAAAAAAATGTGGAGTGATTTTCGTTAACAAAAAAAATTGTCGATCGGAAAAAAGTCAAGGTCATAGGGGTCACAGAAAGATCAAATGTGAAATTAGTCAAGCTTCAGTCATGATTAACCAGACTCTGTGTGTGAAGTTTGATGTGCATTCAACTTATGCGAAACATGTTATAGTGCTAAAAGTGGCGGACAGACGAACGGACAGACGGACGGACCAGCCTGATGACGACAATAGACATCCGCCAAAATATTGGTAATTATTTATCATGCAATTCTTATTTTGAAAGGATATATTGATTGATTGCCACCTACTATGAACGCCAAAAACATGTTTTTTAACATAATATTCATAGCTACATGATTACGATTTCTTGCAACAATATATTCAAAATTGATTTCATAGTGTTGTTGTAATAAATTATGGAGTCATTTGACTGCACATTCATACTGCACGGTTAACCTGTTAACAGTGAACATATTTACTTATACTAGGTTATATACCACTATAGTCTGTCCAACGGTGGAGGATTGTCCAAAATGAAAGTTAACATTCGTTGATTAGGCCTGCTCAGTCAATTCTAAAGCGATTTTCATGCAAGTAGGCCTACTGTCATTTGGTAGCTGACGAGGTCGCCGGTCACAGGCTGACCAGCTGCCTATTGAAAAAAAAACAGATGCATCTGTTCGATGTTTAGCCGCAGAAATCGGATGGTTTAGTGGTCTACAATCAATTTGTGACGTTTTCAGGGTCATGTTGAGAAAATATAAACAATTCAAATAAACAATTCGAATCGAGCGAGTACGATCAGTATAAACAGTCGCTATTGTGTTTAATGTTTTTAATCATAATAATAATAATAATAATAATAATAAAATATATTTATTCAGGGTGAAACTGATTAGCAGAAGGTGCTATTTTACATAGTTGCCCTGATGTACCTCAAAGACAAGGTAATATCGACGTTACTATAAAATACAAATATAACATATACATATAGACATCATGCATTTAACAATATTAATCAAAACAAAGTATTTTAACTTTTTAAAAGCCTCTTGAATGAGTGTATGGAGTTACAATTTCGTATATGAATAGGAAGATTATTCCATATCATAGGCCCATTAACTTGTAATGCACTCTTAAATGAAGATCTGTTGATTTTAGGCACATATAAAACATTAGTATCGCACGATCTAGTTTGCCTGATGGCAATATCACGTTTAAATGTAAAATTATCTAAAATATGATCAAGTAAATTCCCACTTAAAGATTTAAAAACTAAGAGCGCAGTGAAATAATCACTACGCTGGGTAATATTGAGCCACCCCAGATCCCTCACAATGTCAATCCCCCTAGTGTTAAAATCAAAATTGTTGGTAATAAGCCTGGCGGCACGATTTTGCATTTTCTGTATTAGATGTAAATTGTGAGAAGATGTGAAGCCCCAGACTGTCAAGCAATAATCTATGTGAGACTGGACGGTGGCCATGTAGTATTTAGAGAGGCAATCAAAAGAAACAATATATCTTAAACGTCTTAATAATCCAATTTTAGGTGCAATTTTTTTACTAATTTGTTGATATGATCAGACCAGCATAATTTTGTATCTAGACAGAAACCTAGATATTTAGTGACCTTAACTTGTTCCATTTAAATTTATATTCAGTCTATGAGACAAAAGTTTCCGATTAGATGTTACAATCATACAATGTGTTTTAAGTTAATTAACTTAACAGCTTATTATGAAAAAACCATTGGGAAACAATATCAACATCCCTCTGTAAAAGTTGTTGAACGTTATTAATGTCGCTACCACATGCGTGTATGACAGTATCGTCTGCGTAAATATTCAAAAAAGTATTGGTTAGACAACAGGGTAAGTCATTAATAAAGACCAGAAATAAAAGCGGACCCAATACTGATCCCTGTGGGACTCCAACATTAATGTCATTAAACGAAGACGGAGAGCCATTTTGCAGCTGCAAACAACATTCAGCTCTCTGTTTGAAAACGCAGTGCCGTCTAGTCATTTGGCACCTGTCCTGAAAATGTCATTAAAAAATATTGTATAGCTGAAAAGTTAGAACGTTTAACATTGTAGTAAATATCTAATTATGACGCCCCTCTATAAACCCATCATAAACTTAATTCTGGTTTATTCTCAGAATTGTGTTACATGTCAAAATGGTCAAACTATTGAAATACTCACTGGAATTCCCGAAATTTGTCGTCAAATGACTTGATAATAATGGTTGTAAAATTTTGTAAAAATCAACGGAGAATTGACTCAGTAATACCCGAAAAGCTAACTTTCCTTTTGGACTTCCACCGTCGGACAGACCAGGCCTATATATAGGCAGTGATTTATTGTCGCAACGAGTGATCAGGGCATGTGTTTTAGGTGGTGATAAAGTCAATATTAGTTTTGTTTTGCACTCTTGTTATAATGTAATTAAACTGTTCTCCTTCGTGTAGGACCTATACTTTCTGTAAAACGGACCAGATACAAACAGATAGGGCCTAAGAAACATCTCACAGATTTTTTTCTAAAACTGTGAACCTGTCACAAACTTGCTCTGGATCCGCTACAGCACAGAAGTACAGATTAAATGTTGCATTTTGATGAGATTTGAATGCTCTTTTAAATATATCCTGAAATTAATTATTTTTCACCCTTCCATACAATGTGTACGCACGTGCGTACTGGCGTACGTCGGGCTACGCGCCTGGGTGCGACGCGACGCGGCGCTGCTGTGTGACATAGGAAAAAAGTTGAAACACTGATATAAGTGAGTCTTGTTCACATCATGCACGGCGGGATTGTTCACATCATGCACGGCGGGATTGTTCACATCATGCGCGGCAGGATTGTTCACATCATGCACGGCGGGATTGTTCACATCATGCGCGGCGGGATTGTTTATATCATGCACGGCGGGATTGTTCACATCATGCACGGCGGGATTGTTCACATCATGCGCAGCGGGATTGTTCACATCATGCACGGCGGGATTGTTCACATCATGCACGGCGGGATTGTTCACATCATGCGCGGCGGGATTGTTCACATCATGCACGGCGGGATTGTTCACATCATGCACGGCGGGATTGTTCACATCATGCGCGGCTTGTTCACATCATGCACGGCGGGATTGTTCACATCATGCACGGCGGGATTGTTCACATCATGCACGGCGGGATTGTTCACATCATGCACGGCGGGATTGTTCACATCATGCACGGCGGGATTGTTCACATCATGCGCGGCGGGATTGTTCACATCATGCACGGCGGGATTGTTCACATCATGCAAGGCGGGATTGTTCACATCATGCGCGGCTTGTTCACATCATGCACGGCGGGATTGTTCACATCATGCACGGCGGGATTGTTCACATCATGCACGGCGGGATTGTTCACATCATGCACGGCGGGATTGTTCACATCATGCGCGGCTTGTTCACATCATGCACGGCGGGATTGTTCACATCATGCGCGGCTTGCTCACATCATACACGGCGGGATTGTTCACATCATGCGCGGAGGGATTGTTCACATCATGCACGGCGGGATTGTTCACATCATGCACGGCGGGATTGTTCACATCATGCGCGGCTTGTTCACATCATGCACGGCGGGATTGTTCACATCATGCACGGCGGGATTGTTCACATCATGCACGGCGGGATTGTACACATCATGCACGGCGGGATTGTTCACATCATGCACGGCGGGATTGTTCACATCATGCACGGCGGGATTGTTCACATCATGCACGGCGGGATTGTTCACATAATGCACGGCGGGATTGTTCACATCATGCGCTGCGGGATTGTTCACATCATGCACGGCGGGATTGTTCACATCATGCACGGCGGGATTGTTCACATCATGCGCGGCGGGATTGTTCACATCATGCGCGGCGGGATTGTTCACATCATGCGCGGCGGGATTGTTCACATCATGCGCGGCGGGATTGTTCACATCATGCACGGCGGGATTGTTCACATCACGCACTGCGGGATTGTTCACATCATGCGCGGCGGGATTGTTCACATCACGCACGGCGGGATTGTTCACATCACGCACGGCGGGATTGTTCACATCATGCACGGCGGGATTGTTCACATCATGCACGGGGTATGGTTCACATCACGCACGGCGGGATTGTTCACATCACGCACGGCGGGATTGTTCACATCACGCACGGCGGGGTTGTTCACATCACGCACGGCGGGATTGTTCACATCATGCGCGGCGGGGTTGTTCACATCACGCACGGCAGGATTGTTCACATCATGCGCGGCGGGATTGTTCACATCAAGCACGGCGGGATTGTTCACATCACGCACGGCGGAATTGTTCACATCATGCACGGCGGGATTGTTCACATCATGCGCGGCGGGACTGTTCACATCATGCGCGGCGGGATTGTTCACATCACGCACGGCGGGATTGTTCACATCACGCACGGCGGGATTGTTCACATCATGCGCGGCGGGATTGTTCACATAATGCGCGGCGGGATTGTTCACATCACGCACGGCGGGATTGTTCACATCATGCGCGGCGGGATTGTTCACATCATGCTTGGCGGGATTGTTCACATCATGCACGGCGGGATAGTTCACATCATGCACGGCGGGATTGTTCACATCATGCACGGCGGGATTGTTCACATCATGCGCGGCGGGATTGTTCACATCATGCACGGCGGGATTGTTCATATCATGCACGGCGGGATTGTTCACATCATGCACGGCGGGATTGTTCACATCATGCACGGCGGGATTGTTTACATCATGCGCGGATTGTTTACATCATGCACGGCGGGATTGTTCATATCATGCACGGCGGGATTGTTCACATCATGCACGGCGGGATTGTTCACATCATGCACGGCGGGATTGTTCACATCATGCGCGGCGGGATTGTTCACATCATGCGCGGCGGGATTGTTCACATCATGCACGGCGGGATTGTTCACATCATGCACGGCGGGATTGTTCACATCATGTGCGGCGGGATTGTTCACATCATGCACGGCGGGATTGTTCACATCATGCGCGGCGGGATTGTTCACATCATGCACGGCGGGATTGTTCACATCATGCACGGCGAGATTGTTCACATCAGGCACGGCGAGATTGTTCACATCATGCACGGCGGGATTGTTCACATCATGCACGGCGGGATTGTTCACATCATGCACGGCGGGATTGTTCACATCATGCCCGGCGGGATTGTTCACATCATGCGCGGCGGGATTGTTCACATCATGCACGGCGCGATTGTTCACATCGTGCACGGCGGGATTGTTCACATCATGCACGGCGGGATTGTTCACATCATGCACGGCGGGATTGTTCACATCATGCACGGCGGGATCGTTCACATCATGCGCGGTGGGATTGTTCACATCATGCACGGCGGGATTGTTCACATCATGCGCGGTGGGATTGTTCACATCATGCACGGCGGGATTGTTCACATCATGCACGGCGGGATTGTTCACATCATGCGCGGCGGGATTGTTCACATCATGCACGGCGGGATTGTTCACATCATGCACGGCGGGATCATTTTGAAGTATTACACTTAAAAACGGATGTAACTGTGTCAGACCCTTGCGATGTCATCAGGGTAGGGCGTCCGCAGATGTCCTATAAAAGAATAGAAAGCTTATAATAATGATTAGCCCAGAGAAACCCGTCCCCCCTACTTCATATTCTGGCTACGTCACTCTATTTTTTGCTTATTACAGATACAGTTATGTTCTTGAGTAATCGTCATATGATAGACTTTCATTTCGCTGTTGAGGCAGCGTTGAAAACATTAATTCAGCGACTCGTATCTGATGTGTATGTATAGGATAAAGTGTATGTGTATGTATAGGATAAAGTGTATGTGTATGTGTATGTATAGGAGGAGCTCTACATTCTTAGCTTTGAAAAGGGCCGAGGCCGAAGGCCGAAGCTTTTTTAAATCTAAGAATGTAGAGCTCCGATGGTTTTAACTGGCTTAAAACACAATCGACCATAATGAAAATCCCCTATTATCAACAGTTCGGTCACACCTGATGATTGATTCTTGTAGCATAGACCTACCACGGTACCTGATGAACAATAACTCTCCATTGCCGGCTTAGAATGTCGTGGTCAGACAAAGAAAATAATGTAGTGGTGTGTTTTAAATATTGTTCACAGAAGGTCACTGTGAGTTTTACCTGGTTTAAGTACACTACTGAATTCTTTTTCAAAACGAAGATTTTTTGTGGAATAATATTTGAAACAATATTATCCTATCCCCCGAAAGTTGATTCCCGCTCCCACAATGCGCGGCATGTAGCGGTGCGGTGCGGTGCCAGACGCGTAGCCATGGGGTTATTAGCATGTGTACTCACACAGCAAATGCTGTATTCTGAAGCTTTAGCTAAATTGACACGATTTAATTGATTTCGTAAATTGAGTAACTTATGAGAACATAATAAACTTAGCAGCTTAACAATATAAATTATTAATTTTAATCCACGTGTGTGCGTTTAAACGCCTTGTTGACTTTAACTGCCCATTTTATGTAATATGTGTGTTCCATGTGAATAGCCATAGCTTATCGATTTATTCAATAAAAGAGCAAAAAATATTTGTGTATCTTGGCTTATTTTTTTACATTTCTGAACTGCGCCATTCGACTGATCATGCTGATAATTTAGGATTAGACCCCTTAGTCTGGGCTAATATTACATGCCAAACAAGTACGGATAATGCTTATTGATAATAATAGGCCTGTATAGATTTTAATATACAAACCAAGACCATAGATTGCGATCGCGACGCGGCAAAAACAGCAGCACAAGATCAAGAATTATAAAGCCTAACTATTATCAGATTATGTTATCCAGCCGGGCGATCACCCACCCAGCAGAAACGAGACATTGTCTGTGACGCTGGTCCTACATTAAAACACCATTGGATATAGCCTACCTCTCGCGTTTGCAGGGCAGGAACCTGGTGTCATACATAAACACATAATCATCACCTCGCTTGATTACTTAATGCTGAAACGATTTTCATGCAAGTACTGTTTTCTGGTCACTTGATAGCCGGTCACAGATACTGCTGACCAGCTGCCTCTTGAAAAAACACCAGATGCACCCGTTCGATGTTTCCCGCAGGCATCGGATTGTTTAGTGTTCAAATATTGCCTATAGGGAAGATGTGTAGATATGATTAGACCCCTTCGTCTGGGCTAATATTACATGCCAAACAAGTACGGTGACAGACAAATACCACAAGACGGGATAATGTTCATTGATAATACAGGCATATAGATGCTAATATAAAAACCAAGACCATAGATTGCGATCGCGACGCGGCAAAAACAGCAGCACAAGATCGAGGATTAGGAAGGCTGGGCCTATTATCAGAATATATTATCCAGCCGGGCGATCACCCACCCAGCAGAAACGAGACATTGTCTGTGACGCTGGTCCAACATTAAAACACCATTGTGTTTGCTGGGCAGGAACATGGTGTCATATATACACACATAGTCGTCACCGTGTGTATAATTTGTTCACAAGGCCCGCCGGCGACGGAAATAGGCCTCAGCCTCTAATCATCGTTTAAATTTAAAAATTATTTGAAACAAGAGCATACTCGACAATAGCCCGCCACCATTATTTAAATTGTCCGATAACTGGTTATTAGCAGCATGCAGTACAAAGACTGCACATTTTGTTCAATAGTAATGGTTTAGCTATCTTGCAAGGTTTTCCAGTTATTACGCATATTGAAGTCACAACAGAAGTGTGAAGTAAGTGACAGCAGGTCGGCCATTTTAAATTTGATGAAGTTGAAATTTCTCATGGTAGATTACTCCTACCAGAAACTGCACATTTTGCTCCATAGCAATGGTCAAGCTATCTGGTCCGGTTTTCCAGATATTACGCATATTAAAAAAATAAAGGACGATAATCGGCCCCCATGACCTAGTTTCTGTCCGAATATTGCCCAATTTTGAACTCATCCGAGCTATTATTGAAATGGATATAGGGGGGCCTACGGTATAAATTTTTGAGCAATACATAAAAAAATGTGGAGTGATTTTCGTTAACAAAAAAAATTGTCGATCGGAAAAAAGTCAAGGTCATAGGGGTCACAGAAAGATCAAATGTGAAATTAGTCAAGCTTTAGTCATGATTAACCAGACTCTGTATGTGAAGTTTGATGTGCATTCAACTTACGCGAAACATGTTATAGCGCTAAAAGTGGCGGACAGACGAACGGACAGACCGACGGACCAGCCTGATGACGACAAAAGACATCCGCCAAAATATTGGTAATTATTTATCATGCAATTCTTATTTTGAAAGGATATATTGATTGATTGCCACCTACTATGAACGCCAAAAACATGTTTTTTAACATAATATTCATAGCTACATGATTACGATTTCTTGCAACAATATATGCTAAATTGATTTCATAGTGTTGTTGTAATAAATTACGGAGTCATTCGTCTGCACATTCATACTGCACGGTTAACCTGTTAACAGTGAACATATTTACTTATACTAGGTTATATACCACTATAATCTGTCCAACGGTGGAGGATTGTCCAAAATGAAAGTTAACATTCGTTGATTAGGCCTGCTCAGTCAATTCTAAAGCGATTTTCATGCAAGTAGGCCTACTGTCATTTGGTAGCTGACGAGGTCGCCGGTCACAGGCTGACCAGCTGCCTATTGAAAAAAACAGATGCATCTGTTCGATGTTTGGCCGCAGGAATCGGATTGTTTAGTGGTCTACAAGCAATTTGTGACGCTTTTAGGGTCATGTTAAGAAAATATAAACAATTCAAATAAATTCGAATCGAGCGAGTATGATCAGTATAAACAGTCGCTATTGTGTTTAATGTTTTTGCAGCTGCAAACAACATTCAGCTCTCTGTCTGGAAACGCAGTGCCGTCTAGTCATTTGGCACCTGTCCTGAAAATGTCATTAAAAAATATTGTATAGCTGAAAAGTTAGAACGTTTGACATTGTAGTAAATATCTAATTATGACGCCCCTCTATAAACCTATCATAAACCTAATTCTGGTTTATTCTCAGAATTGTGTTACATGTCAAAATGGTCAAACTATTGAAATACTCACTGGAATTCCCGAAATTTGTCGCCAAATGACTTGATAATAATGGTTGTAAAATTTTGTAAAAATCAATGGAGAATTGACTGAGTAATACCCGAAAAGCTAACTTTCCTTTTGGACTTCCACCGTCGGACAGACCAGGCCTATATATAGGCAGTGGTTTATTGTCGCAACGAGTGATCAGGGCATGTGTTTTAACCTATACTTTCTGTAAAACGGATCAGATACAAACAGATAGGGCCTAAGCAACATCTCACAGATTGTTTTCTAAAACTGTGAACCGGTCACAAACTTGCTCTGGATCCGCTACAGCACTGAAGTACAGATTAAATGTTGCATTTTGATGAGATTTGAATGCCCTATTAAATATATCCTAAAATTAATTATTCTTCACCCTTCCATACAATGTGTACGCACGTGCGTACTGGCATACGTCTGGCTACGCGCCTGGGTGCGACGCGACGCGGCGCTGCTGTGTGACATAGGAAAAATAAGTGATATAAGTGAGTTTTGTTCACATCATGCGCGGCGGGATTGCTCACATCATGCGCGGCGGGACGCTGCGTGAGCATATTTATAGGTCATTTGCACAGAAAATTCTTCTGGCATAGTCCCGATACCTTTGGACACTGGAAGATCGGGCATAAATAAAATCAAACCGCCAAGCTCTTTGATAATTGGAAGATCGGGCATAATACTGATTGATCAAACCACCAAGTTAAAGCTCTGCATGGTCTGTTTAGTGTTGATTAGCAACAGCGTCACAAGCACGAATTGAAGCTGTTATTTACTACATCTCGATAAATGCCCAATATCATCTATATATAGTGAAACATAATTTTCTATTTTCCGAAAGCATTTCTATCAATTGTCTATTTTTTCAGCGATACATCCAAAAGTTGTGCTATTTAAATGATTTGATTTCTTCAGAATAGTAATGTACGGACATTATGCACACACAAATAAAAGGAATAGTTAATAAAGGTGAATAAATAAATCCAGGGAAGTAACTGAACCAAGTTGAACTTATAACTGTGTATGGCCCATTGCTGAATATTCCTTAGTCAGTATTTTTAATTTAGCAAGAAGATATGTATGTCCTTGTTTTTCTTTTCACAAAATTTCCTGCCTTATCCCGCTATGTTATTTTTTTAAATTTTCATCCATCCTAGACCCACAAGTTCAGGTGGGTGAAAAATGCTTACATTTGGTTATTTTGGGACGAAACATTTGCAAATGTTGATGTCTAAACACTACTTTTATTCCCAATAAATCTGATTTGCTCGAATAATACAACAAATTAAAAACGACTACAGTCAAGATTAGCGATACAAGGGTTATTTCACGTAGTAGACGTCGGAGTTAATACCTACAATTATTAAACAATTGGCGTGGTCGACTGATGAGGCTAGGCGCTACTAGCCCTGCAAGCACCATACGTTTAACCAATGTTATTTTGATGTTGGCCCATCGTCTACGACGCTGGTCCAACATCAAAACAAGATTGGTTAAATGTACCGTGTTTACTGGGAACTCGTCCTTCAACCCTTTAACCCCTTAACCGCCGGTGCCGCATATATTCGGGTTTTCATTTTTTATTAGCACATTAAGTACCACCTTTTGAACATGTTAAAGATAAAATATGACATCAATCAGAAAAATTTGAATAGAGTTGACCTCCATTTTGTCAAATCTGAATAATTTTCACTCACTTGAAGTTGTGAATCGCGTCAGCGAGACACAACTTCAAGTGGGTGAAAATTCAAATTGAATAATTTGACGGTCAAAGGGTTAAACCATCGCGATACATTAAAGCATCATTTTGCATTCCTGAAAACAGACCTAATTTTCCGACAACTAAGGGTTTTAGAATGAAAATTTCCATGAAACTGGTTTATGAATACATGGCAATTTCCTTTACTCACCCTCATCAAATCATCTTCATCCACTACAAGTCGAGAATTGCGACAACAATGACGGTCTCGGCGGTTTGAAAGAAACAAAATTGTTTCTTCCCCATCCACGGGTGAAAGTTAGTATTGTGGGGAGCCTCCGTGACCGAGAGGTAGCGTGCTCGGCCTCAGGCCGCCAGGGCTCGAATTTCGAATCCTGTGTCTGGAGGACAGTGTCATCTTAATCATCTCACCATCCTCAGGAGGTTCTCCTGGCCCAGTTTAGCCTATATGTGCACAAAGGTGGCCTAAAGCCCGATTCATTTCATTTGCGACAACAATGAATATGACAATGGTAAATTCAGGCTTGAAAGGGTTAACCCTTTAAACCCTCACGATGCTTCAAAGAATCATTTCGCATTTCTGAAGAATGAATTAATTTCCTGAAACTTAGTGGTTTTAGAACGAACATTCCCATGGAACTCTTGAAAAAATAACAGTTATGTGTTTATATTTCTCACCCACTTCAAGTCATCTTCATTCACTACAAGTCAGGAATTGCGACAGCAATTCGCGGCTTGTAGCGGATGAAGATGACTATGGTAGATTCAGACTCGAAAGAGCTAAGTGCCCTGATACTCAATTAATAGATCTACCCGCATCAATTATATTTCATACTTATAAAACACGAATTTCATTTCATACATTTCACCGACACGGGCGAGCGAGGCGCGACGCATTACTAGAGGAATGCTGGCTAAGAATTGGCTGAACCGCACATGGCTGACATCCAAGTTGGCAGGTGAATTAGATCTCTACGCGTTTGGCAATACTTCGGCTGAGGATGCCCTCAAGGAACTGGATTTCGCCACAGCTGACGTGTCTATTTTAATGTTAGCTTGTGGAGACATTAGGCATATTCTAAAGACCGTGTCTAAAGTAAATGATGATTCAGGCATAGAGAGCCTTAAGTTTGTTATTAATGATATGGAAGAGGCTGTGATTGCCAGGGATTTATGTTTGTTATTTATGATAGATCAGTTAGATGTTAATAACGAGGCTGATGTGGCCTTATTGTGGGCCGTATGGTACAACATAGAATTATCAGCAGATCAGCACAAGCGGTTTACAGATTTACTGAGGCATCTTGTTGGCATGGATCACAAACAAGCAAACTGGAAATTCGGTGATACTAAGACAGCTGAGCGATGTATAAAGATATGGAAACATTGGGCTGAGGCGAGTTATGATAGAGACGACATAAAAAAGAAGAGAAATGAATGGTTCTCTTCAATGTGGCAGTGAGCCGGACAACTTGACAAAATTATAACAACAGGGGAAATAGACAAAGATGAAGTAGAGTTATTCACGAGATTTGTCGTTAAAAGTCTATCAGTGGCTGGAGTCGATTCCCTTATGGAGCCATGCATTCAGACGATTTCTGACTTCTTTTCTTATGGTAAAATAGCCGGCAGTAATGACACTTCTGCTGTTGGTGTCATAAATCCCACCTTAATAAGGCCTGGGTCATCAGAGTGGAATGTTGATACATATTCAACTCCATTTAGGTGCTATGTGCCAAGAACATGGTGAAGAAATATATTAATGGACTTATTCGAATACAGCAAATATGTAGTTTAATATTTGTATTACAATCAAGATGATGAGCGTTGCATAATAGATGATAATACGGCTTAATATTCTAATTGATTTAGAACACATCAAATATAACGTAATTGAATATAATTGAATATTATGTCTATTTGTATTACAATCAAGATAATAAAAGCTGCATTTTTTTCTTAATTACACTTCTATTTCCTCGCGACGATAATTTCAGTTTCTTTAAATTTTTAGAATTTTATGAAATTATGTACAACAGTAGTAATGAAACATGATCTGAAATAAATGTGTTTTACGTAAAATTGTATGATGATTGATTGTATTTCAGTGATGACAATGTTGGCCTGTTCAAAGCTTGCTTTGACATCTTCACACAGACTTTGAAACTATATAAAGAGACATACAGCAAGGTCATGGTTCGTTCAGTAAATCTCCCGTGCAGAAGAAATGAACAGTAACTGTTGACTTGTATAGTAAGCAGGTGTTGTTGTTTACCTTTACACGGGGGGGGGGGGGGGGGGGGGAGGGGATCAAGGAATAATCTCATCCTGCTGAATTAATTCATTTAAATTTTCACGTACTTGAAGTTGTGTCTCGCTACCGCGATCCACAACTTCAAATGCGTGAATATTGGTCATATTTTTTTTAATTTGAGACGAAACATTTGCAAATGTTGACGTTTCAGCAGTTGTTTCAGTCCCAAATATCAGTGATTTGATCACCCGACAAAACGGTTGAAAAAGACAATAGTCGGGATCAGCAGGCAAAGGGTTACAAAAGGCGGGGGGGGGGGTTGAAAAACAGGTGTCAATCAATGATTTTACTCATCATTTTTCTCGACACTTGAAAATTACTTTTATTTTGGCAATTTTGATCGATGATGAGGCAATTTATTTCTGGAAACGAGGAGGGAGGGTCTACCCAGCAAACGCGACATGTGGAAACAATGATGTTTTAATGTTGGTCCAGCGTCGCAGACGTTGGGCCAACATTAAAACTCCCCCTTTACCCCTTAAAGCGCTGAATTTGTTATGAAAACCTTGGAGGCCAAAGGATGTTTTCTGTTTGTAATCATCATAAATGTCTTAGTTAGATCTTAGTTAGACCTATGTTATGGGTATATGGCCAATAGAAATATTTTTACTCTCACAGCGTGGGGATTGACTTTAGACGACAGAATCTGACGTTTACAGACGTCAGATTCTGTCGTCTTAAGTCGATCCCCGCGCTGTGAGGGTTAAAATTACCTGCTTTATACACCTCGTATTTTAGTGGCAAATTAAACACTTGGTAGTATGTATGTTTCATATACGCAGTATTGCAAAAAAATATTTATATTTTATTTTAAATTGATACTATCTCAACTTTTGTTTTGTTTGAAGTTGTATAATGTTTATCTTGTTTTACCATTTTTACAGATCCCCTGTTATTATTCCGTTTACATCTAACGAGCGAGTCGCATGATACCAACCACTACATGTATAATGGGGGGTACATTACTCTATCTGCACTGTACATCGTCAATAAGCTCACCTTGTCTGTAAGTACAAACCACTACATGTATAATGGGGAGTACATTACTCTATCTGCACTGTACATCGTCAATAAGCTCACCCTATCTGTAAGTACAAACCACTACATGTATAATGGGGAGTACATTACTCTATCTGCACTGTACATCGTCAATAAGCTCACCTTGTCTGTAAGTACAAACCACTACATGGATAATGGGGAGTACATTACTCTATCTGCACTGTACATCGTCAATAAGCTCACCTTGTCTGTAAGTACAAACCACTACATGGATAATGGGGAGTACATCATTCTATCTGCACTGTACATCGTCAATAAGCTCACCCTGTCTGTAAGTACAAACCACTACATGGATAATGGGGAGTACATCATTCTATCTGCACTGTACATCGTCAATAAGCTCATCCTGTCTGTAAGTACAAACCACTACATGTATAATGGGGAGTACATTACTCTATCTGCACTGTACATCGTCAATAAGCTCACCTTGTCTGTAAGTACAAACCACTACATGGATAATGGGGAGTACATTACTCTATCTGCACTGTACATCGTCAATAAGCTCACCTTGTCTGTAAGTACAAACCACTACATGGATAATGGGGAGTACATCATTCTATCTGCACTGTACATCGTCAATAAGCTCACCCTATCTGTAAGTACAAACCACTACATGTATAATGGGGAGTACATTACTCTATCTGCACTGTACATCGTCAATAAGCTCACCTTGTCTGTAAGTACAAACCACTACATGTATAATGGGGAGTACATTACTCTATCTGCACTGTACATCGTCAATAAGCTCATCCTGTCTGTAAGTACAAACCACTACATGTATAATGGAGAGTACATTACTCTATCTGCACTGTACATCGTCAATAAGCTCACCCTGTCTGTAAGTACAAACCACTACATGTATAATGGAGAGTACATTACTCTATCTGCACTGTACATCGTCAATAAGCTCATCCTGTCTGTAAGTACAAACCACTACATGTATAATGGGGAGTACATTACCATATCTGCGCTGTACATCGTCAATAAGCTCACCTTGTCTGTAAGTACAAACCACTACATGGATAATGGGGAGTACATTACTCTATCTGCGCTGTACATCGTCAATAATCTCACCCTGTCTGTAAGTACAAACCACTACATGTATAATGGAGAGTACATTACCATATCTGCGCTGTACATCGTCAATAAGCTCATCCTGTCTGTAAGTACAAACCACTACATGTATAATGGAGAGTACATTACTCTATCTGCACTGTACATCGTCAATAAGCTCATCCTGTCTGTAAGTACAAACCACTACATGTATAATGGAGAGTACATTACTCTATCTGCACTGTACATCGTCAATAAGCTCACCCTGTCTGTAAGTACAAACCACTACATGTATAATGGAGAGTACATTACTCTATCTGCGCTGTACATCGTCAATAAGCTCACCTTGTCTGTAAGTACAAACCACTACATGGATAATGGGGAGTACATTACCATATCTGCGCTGTACATCGTCAATAAGCTAACCCTATCTGTAAGTAGTTATTCACTGTCCAAAAGCCGTAATTGCATGCCATATGTATTCACTAAATGTTCTACTTGATCTCCCAATGTAAATAACTTGAAATATAAATAATTTAACAGGCTTATTCCGAAGGATTTATATTATAATAATTTGTCAAGATTACCTTGACATATATAACACCTAACGTTTATATACTCTAGGGGTAAGTTCATGAAATAGTAAGACAAAGTATGTATTACAGTACAATACAGTAAAGTTAAATTATGTATAGCCTACTTAAATGATCTAAACACATACTATATGTATGTCACTCTTAATAAATTTCAGAAATTAGACACATTTTTGTCGACAAACTTTCTACCTGATGCAATAAAAAAACATCTTATTTGATGCTGAGGGGAGAAGTATAGAGTTCTTGCTGCTGAAATCAGATTATGAGAATTACAGTCTGGATGATGTCATTTTACTGGATATTAATGGTGATATCAGACCAGTGGGTAATCTAGGGAAATGTGAGGTAAAATGTGTTTATCAGACAGATGATGTAGTGGATAATCTGAAAGTCAATACAGCTGTGAACGCCATCGACAACACTTCACTATGTACAGTAAGCTATGATTATCATATAAGAAATATAAAATATGTTTTGCATAATTAATAATGGGAAATGAGTTATGTACAAATGCCATCATGATGGTTTGAGCGACTGGGTATGGAGTGTTATTGCCCACACAGACATGTCATGTACTTAATGTACCATGCAAACATAACGGCTAGTTTATCTATTTTGATATTACAAATGTTCTATATTACTTTGTGAAAAACAGGTTGAAATACACCAAGTACTCAAGTATAATACTACATTCTAATTTAATCCTTAAGGGGTTGACAAATGTTTTAATAAACAAGAAACCAAAGGTCGTCATAAGCGTCTTAGTTAGTACTTTCTGTGTCATTTAAATACCTTTTGTTATACCTATGGTATACTTTACTCTTTCAGTGCGGGGATGTGCGTCAGATTCTGACGTCTAAGGTATGTCCTCTCATTGAAGGAGTTTATTTGAAATCCCGGTGCCGTGATACAATGTTGTATTGTCATGGAGTCAAATACACCTCTTGGTCAATACATACACACATAATATGAACTGCTTTCATAATTCCAAAGATATCTCACTTGAAAAAAATGCACATCTTCAACGAAGTTTCTTTCTATTTTAATATATATTAATCAGGTGTCTCTGATTGAGGAGGAGGATGGCTACATTATGATATTAAACCTCACAGAGGAGGCGGTTAGCATCCAGCTTATCACTGATCATCCTGAACCATGTGATGTCATTAATCTACACGTTACTTACAGGTGAGTGAGTATCTGTACGAAATGACAACTGACACCAAATGATGACATGGTGAGGTCATGTGGATACAAAATGCTAATCAAGTTATTGCTATATAATCGTTAACATTGTTTTTTTACATACCCCAAGTACACATGCATTTCTATATATTTTAAATGTCTACATCTTCAAGAATGTCTTTTGAGCTTCTACTCATAATCATATATACTAGTTTTATTTTAAATGTCATTTGAAGACCTTTCCCAGAAAAACGTTTTGTGTTTCAAACAAAATATACAAGTAAGTAATAACAAGTGGGTGACATAAGAGCGGCACAATCACTATCTGACTTGGAAATGCATTATATTATTTGAACATGATCTGTGTAAAGTTATTTATAGCGCGGTAAATGTATCAGCTATTGAGCAGTATCAGATGTGAAGGACACATATATGCTTATATAACAGAATGAGACGTCAATACCGAGTTATCATAGGTAACCCAGAATAGAACAACCCCACAAATAGCGTAACCCTATAAGCGAAACAGTTTAAAGCATTTAGAATCGGCATTGAACAAATAGTTTTATTTCATTATATTGACTGGGAATTCAGTGAAAAATACAAAGTAAAAAATTTCTTCTGTAATCCTCGTGCACCTTGTTGGTAACAGCAATTCATTTGATTTTGTTTTGTTAATTTGGCTGGCAAAATAATGTTAGTTCTCGATTACAACATTTCACAACTAAACAGGTTTGCTAAAAAATAGCATTTTATTATATAAAATGGGACTGCTTAACCCTACGAACAATAATAAAGCTTTTGTGGAAAATGTGGATTAACAAATTATATAAAATCGTCATTTTAAATCAAATACTTTTTTACTAAATTTATATTTTCATGTTCAGTTGTTAATTTCACATCAAGCCTTGAATTGAAATATAATTATGTTTGACATGTCTTCCTTTGTATAATTTCTGAGAATTGATCAAATGCGCTTTTACTGTGACTGCTATTAAACTACTCTAAACATCACCACATAATTGTTATCACATATAATGATACACTCTCTGAGTTACAATCATAGGATATCAATTATATGCATTCGTAGGGCTAATCAAGTGTTGAATAATACATTTTTAACTGCACTAATGCTGAAACTATTATACATTGAGTGTGCCCATATATTGTTTATGGAAGTTCCCTGTGTCTGCGATATAGCTATAAGATAATTGAAGACCAGGTCTATTAATATGGCCCACCATGCTTATGGAATCAGAAAAAAACTGCTTAACAATTTTATCTGAATAATTTAGAATTCAAGCATATGTTCACCTGCCAACAAAATTCAATAACAAATCTACATAATTTAATAATTAACAATCTACAATAGCACATTATATTATTCAAGACTTTGAACTAAATATGTTACAACTCCAATAAAAGAATTAACAATCTAAAAAAATCTCACCCTGTGCACATTGGAAAAGATGCACACAGTATTGAGTATTTAGCATGTTCAAAATATAATATTTAGATAATATTTATTTAATTAAAACAATATATATTTACAATTATATAAATATATGGTGTCATGTGATCTTCTACTTTTTCGTTATAATGATCACATTATATTTTATTATGATATTGACGTTATGTACCATTCCCTCTTGTTCTAGAGAAATCACAGATACATTAGAAATTCAAGTATCATCTCATATTGTTCAGAAAAGAATTCAGACGATCAAATCAAACACCATAATAGAGCTCCATGTGCCCAAGTCATCAGTGTGGAATGTAGGAAACTGTCTACTAACGACAAAAAAAATCAACCTGACCCAGTTATATGAGGTCACTTTGCCCGAGTTAATAGGTGAACATCAAATTTCCTTCTACAGACAAAGGATCATTGAGAAATGTGAAAACATGACAAGTCCTTCTGCTTTGTTAACATTGACTAAAGTCATAGTCGACTGGTTCTGGTTGCCAACTACAACAGTTAGTGACATACATATATTGATGTTTATATTTTTTACATCTTTATATTCAAATAATATTAGTATTAAGAACAATCTTTATATATTAATCTTTGTCGGTTTTGGCTTGTTGTGTCGTTTTCAGATTCTGAAAGTGTCGGTGGTGGACAAACCAGACAGACCTATATACATCATATCCCTCAGTCAGACAGACCTCTTCAATTGCTAACATATCATGGAAAACTGACTCATGAAGCTGAAGCACCTGGTGAACTACCATGGGAATCTGCATCAGAAGCTGAAACACCTGGTGAACTACCATGGGAATCTGCATCAGAAGCTGAAACACCTGGTGAACTACCATGGAAATCTGCATCAGAAGCTGAAGCACCTGGTGAACTACCATGGAAACCTGCCTCAGAAGCTGAAACACCTGGTGAACTACCACGGAAATCTGCATCAGAAGCTGAAACACCTGGTGAACTATCATGGAAATCTGCATCAGAAGCTGAAACACCTGGTGAACTACCATGGAAATCCACATCAGAAGCTGAAACACCTGGTGAACTACCATGGAAATCTGCATCAGAAGCTGAAACACCTAGTGAACTACCATGGAAACCTACCTCAGAAGCTGAAACACCTAGTGAACTACCATGGAAATCCACATCAGAAGCTGAAACACCTGGTGAACTACCATGGAAATCTGCATCAGAAGCTGAAACACCTGGTGAACTACCATGGAAACCTACCTCAGAAGCTGAAACACCTAGTGAACTACCATGGAAATCTACATCAGAAGCTGAAACACCTACTAAACTACCATGGAAATCTACATCACACGTAGAGGAGATAACACTACAAGGGGAGGTCAGTCACTTCACTAAGTCACAGATATATAGTATGTGATTATTTTGGTAGTTACTTTTTTTGAGAAAATCGTTAATTGCGGAATGGTGAGCGTCCTGTTCAAGATTGGAATGGAATTTACAGGGGAAATAGCAATCAATGTAGGCGTCACAAAAGGGAAAAAGGTGGTTTGCGATAATGTAAAATTCTTTTGTTCAGAAAAACCCGTAGAATCTAACAATGAAAAACACAAGAAAAAATTAGTAGGGTACAGATTAATCCATAGAATGGGCAACCCTTTTATTTCACAGTATATTTTATTAGGTCACACAGTAGTGGACTGCCCATCACCACCATAAAGGCATATTGTAATATAATACTTGTCGCACATTAGTGGCCTAACCATCACTTGCCAGCCAATTTTATTTATGAAGTTCGGCTGCTAAGTGTGGCTCAGGGAACCATGTAGGCGCTTTATAGTAATACTGGTCACACATTTAGTGGTCTGATCACCACCATGTAGACATTTAGTAATATAATACTGGTCGCACATTAGTGACCTGATCACCACCATGTAGGCGTTTGGTTATATAATACTGGTCGCACATTAGTGGTCTGATCACCACCATGTAGGCGTTTTGTAGTATAATACTGGTCGCACATTTAGTAGTCTCATCACCACCATGTAGGCGTTTGGTTATATAATACTGGTCGCACATTAGTGGTCTGATCACCACCATGTAGGCGTTTTGTAATATAATACTGGTCGCACATTAGTGGTCTGATCACCACCATGTAGGCGTTTTGTAGTATAATACTGGTCGCACATAAGTGGCCTGATCACCACCATGTAGGCGTTTAGTATTATACTACTGGTCGCACATTAGTGGTCTGATCACCACCATGTAGACATTTAGTCATATAATACTGGTCGCACATTAGTGACCTGATCACTACCATGTAGTCGTTTTGTAATATAATACATGTCGCACATTTAGTGGTCTCATCACCACCATGTAGGCGTTTTGTAATATAATACTGGTCGCACATTAGTGACCTGATCACTACCATGTAGGCGTTTTGTAATATAATACATGTCGCACATTTAGTGGTCTCATCACCACCATGTAGGCGTTTTGTAATATAATACTGGTCGCACATTAGTGGTCTGATCACCACCATGTAGACATTTAGTCATATAATACTGGTCGCACATTAGTGACCTGGTCACCACCATGTAGGCGTTTCGTAATATAATACTGGTCGCACATTAGTGGTCTGATCACCACCATGTGGGCGTTTTGTAATATAATACTGGTCGCACATTTAGTGGTCTGATCACCACCATGTAGGCGTTTTGTAATATAATACTGGTCGCACATTAGTGGCCTGATCACCACCATGTAGTTGTTTTGTAGTATAATGCTGGTCGCACATTAGTGGTCTGATCACCACCATGTAGGTGTTTTGTAGTATAATGCTGGTCGCACATTACTGGCCTGATCACCACCATGTAGGTGTTTTGTAGTATAATGCTGGTCGCACATTAGTGGCTTTATCACCACCATGTAGGCGTTTTGAGGTATAATGCTGGTCGCACATAGTGGCCTGATCAACACTATGTAGGCGTTTTGTTATATATTACTTGTCGCACATTAGTAGCCTGGTCACCAATGTAGGTAGGCCCTACTCTGGTTCCAGAGCCACACTACGTGGCGTGGCCAAGCTTCGTGTAGGCTCTGGTAAGCCCCAGTGGCGAATGTTTGTGACCATAGTTGCTATTTTTAGATGAAAATGGGGTAATCCCCGAATTCAGACATTTTTGTTTGAAAAGTCACTTTCCCGGATGTAGAGCTGTTCACAGTATTCTCTCTGACGCATTTCCTATGACTTGACCTAGAAAATTAATCGCTGGCCTTATTAACACAGGCATGAACGTCACGTGACAAAGATTCTTGGCCTCAACCCTGCGTTTTGTAATATAATACTGGTCGCACATTGGTGGCGTGATCACCGATGTAGGCGTTTTATGTGTATTATCTATATACGTACCAAGTAAAATATTGTCATCATGGGTTACATTATTTGTATTGAGATTTTTTTTCTTTTAATATTGATATATAGCATTTGTAAAACTAAGTACATTTTTTCCAGTCCTACAATTTACTGTGGCGTCTGCTGTACCTAAACAGCCTGCGCCTCCATCAACATTGTAATTCTGGTAACCATGACAATGCTGAGGGGCACTCATTTCTACATCTCCATCTTCCCCTGAATAGCGCGTAAAAGAAACAATTCAAAAATATTACGGACAATCTTTGATTTAATAGAGTCAAATATTAAAATAGAATTAGTCGTATTAATGTTGTTTCCATGTTCTTAGTGGTTAAAGTGTATGTATTTAAGTATTTTTTTTACTATACAGAATATTCTCTCTCAAGTGAAACATGCATTGAAAGACGTCAGTTATTATAGGCCTACATATCAATCATTGCACTTTTATGACCTATTGATTTGTTGTTAGATGTCATCATAATTCACTGTTGGTTATATACATGTAGTTATCACATAATCAGACGTTTACCAAATGTAGCATAAGCAAGACGTAAGTTAATATTTTAGATGATGGTCACAAGACAGTGGTAAGCATTTAAGAGCGGCAATCGACTTTAGACGTCAGAATCTGACGCTTCAGATAGACATTAGATTCTGACGTCTGTAGCCGATTCCCGCACAAAAAAGAATTAAATATTTATATTGGCCGTAGACCCATAACATAGATATTCAAAGGACGGTGGAAAACCTAACTAGGACATTTATGATGATTTTGAATCTTTGTCTTGGTCTCCACGCATGGTTCATACTAAAATATATCAGCGCTTTAATGGTTAAATATAAACTGTAGTAAAATGGTGAAATTCGTTTCCTGTGTAACAGACATGTCCCAGTCACATGCAGAAAATACTGTCGACACTAATGAAATAGGTCGTGCCACCAACGTTTCGTTGATATCACAATGTCAATAAGCTGAAATGTCTAAGGACAGTTATTAGAAATAGTCATTCCCAGTACCACCACTAAAGTAAATATTATTAATTAGGCTTGGTACAATGATACTAATGAGAATGATTTACAGGTTTCATTGTACCAAGTTTAATTAATAATATTTTAAAGGATATTTATGTGTCCCAACCGAATATAACATTCCCAAGAGTAGTAGTTGAGTAGTTGACAACTGTTTTATACTTTTGTAGGACCTTCAATTTCAATAAAAAGTGTATGTCTAATTATTTCTAGTTTGCATTGTATTATTTGTATTGGTGTCTGCCAATAAATGTGAACTGTGGTCTAAAAACGGTGTTTGGCTTTAGTGTCGATGTCGGTTGTAACTAAACACCATCTCACCTCAACAATGTCACAGAATTTAAAAAAAATAATAGTTGGGCTTCTCCAAATCTACCACAGCTCCTTTATTTTATTGAACTCACAGGATTTTAGTGATGATCACGCTGAAAAATGAAATGAATGGGGTTTCAGGCCACCTTTGTGCACATATAGGCTAAACTGGGCCAGGGGTACCTCCTGAGGATGGTGAGATGAATGAGATGACACTGCCCTTCAGACACAGGAGAAAGCTACATCTCGGTCATGGAGGCTCCCCACAATTTTGAATCTTTATGAGTGAGCGGGGAAGAAACTTTTTTTTTAAACTTGAGGGCCAGAGTGGGTTTAGAACTCGCGATCTCCGACATTCCAAGCAGGCAGATTTAACCACTGCACCAGGGCCCTCGCCCTCTAAAACATAAGAAAGGGAAACGGGAAACTCAGAGATATAATTATGTCAGAGTGTTATTTGAATATTAAACCGTTTTCTGGGACTACGTGCGTCATGTGATCTGTCACGATCTTAACTTTATAACCGCCGGTTTTTCATTATTTTACTAGCAAATTAAGTACCAGCTTTTAACATGTCAAAGTGGAATCGATCATGAAGATTTCAAAAAAGTTGAGCTTCATTTCGTCAAAGCTGAATAATTTTCACTCTCTTGAATCTGTAGATCGCGTCAGCAAACACAACTTCAAGTGGAGGCAGCAGCGCCTGTTCTATGTTTGCTGTAGACTAGTTGATTGCGTCCCAGACGTTGTATGTTCCGACACCAAACATTTGTATACTATTTTTATAATGTTTGACCAACGTCGTTGTATAAATGTTATACAAATGTTTTGTGTTTTCTTGGGTATCGGTTTCAAACGTGCTGCAATTTGCAAATAATATGCACATTTCTAAAAAAAATAATGAATGGTGTTTAAAATAAAGGATGATTACATTTCTGTATGTCATTGTACTCCATGTGTGTCTTTACTGACATCAAAGACATATAGTTTGGTGCGAAATCAAGTCATTATATCGAATTATTGACTGGAATATGGCAACAAAACGATTTTCTGGTTATGGAATGGCGGCCATTTTGAATTTTGTCAATATACAAATCCACCCAAGGTTGCGAACATATTGTACCAGGTTAATGTTCACCAATATTACATGTCACATACATTCTAACAGAAACAATAAAAACCCCATCTATTATGTCTAAAAACAGGACTATAGTAAAAGTCACTTTAAATCTGTCACTTCCGCGTTGCATGTTTTTCGCTCATTGCTCAAGCAATTTTCATCCGATTCTCATGAATTTTGACAAGCGTTAGTTTCTACTCTTCCGGCACCATTTGACATGTAGTTTTTGCGAATTGTGACGCTCCTTTATAAACCCATTGAACGCTATCAGCTTGAATCACGAAATTCCACTACATGTCAAATGGTCTAACTTTTGAAATACTCATTCAAATTTCACGAAATTTTCAGGGTAGGCGCCGGAATAGAGTGAAAAGAGTGCTTGCAAAATTTCATGGAAATTGATTTAGAATTGACTGAGAAATCAGCGAATAACTCCCAACGCTGGTGGAAGTTGACTGCAACTATAGGATATAATACTAATAAGCAATATATTGAAAGAGCTACGTGGGCGCGTATCTCTGATCTTGATATGAACACTAATTGATCCCACCTAACACAACTAGAATACTAGAGGAGAATTGTGTTATTTTTATTATGACAGATAGATGGAAATTTCGCGTATGAGCTTTTTTGCAGCCATTCTGAACTGGAATTTTAGACTTCAGACTTAGGACTTCAGACTTCAAATGCGTGTAATACATTATGCAGTGGTGTCCCCTTTTAACGGGAGTTGGAACTACGCTTTGGCAAGTGTAGAATCATATAAAACAAGGATTCATTTAGTGTGTAAATCATCTGACTTTTAAATGTTATATGTTGTTGCTACAATTAAGTATAGGTTTCAAAGGAGACATATATAAAACAGTAAATCTTTATAAGGAAATACATTTTTTTGCACTAAAACCATTCAGAAAATATATGAGAAACGAACAGTCTACTAAAATGATACATATCTATTTCCCAAAGCATGGTTATAGAGTTTACTGTAACTAGTAGAAATATTTCACTTCTTTCAGCGCGGAGACCTGCTTTATACGTTAGAATCTGACGTATGTAGACGTCAGATTCTGACGTATGAAAACGGACCGGTCCCCACGTTGAAAGAATTAAAATATGTCCATTAGTTTTAGACCCATAAGATAGGTATTCAAATAAATCGGAAAGAGCTAACATTTATGATGACGTTAAATTGAAAAAAACCTTTAGTCTCAATGGTTTAAACAAAAATAATTCGGCGTTGTAAGGGTCCATTATCTGTGCATATACCTAATCAGTTTCAGCACATGCAGATAAATTATTGGATTTATCTGCTTTAAATTTATTGTGAACTAGTCGTTTCCAAGGCATGGGTCATATATATCTAGAGAGAATAAACGGAAAGGACAGCGGTATGTACCTCAGATATTTACGGACAGACAGACAGACAAATTATTTATTCAGTTATCACCCTAGTTACAATAATGTGATACATTTACAATAAAAAACAGTTTAGTTAAAAATAACCAGGTCAATCTCCAAGAGTTATGAGAGACCAAACTTAAACACTTACACATACATACACGCGTACATTTATGTATACCTCTACATACACATATACTCATTTATGTATGTACACGCACGCACGCACGCAAGCACGCACGCACGCACGCACGCACGCACGCACGCACGCACGCACGCACGCACGCATGCACGCACGCACGCACGCACGCACGCACGCACGCACGCACGCACGCACGCACGCACGCACGCACGCACGCACGCACGCACGCACGCACGCACGCACGCACGCACCCACGCACGCACGCACGCACGCACGCACGCACGCACGCACGCATACACACACGGACGCACGCACGCACGCACCCACGCACGCACGCACGTATACACACACGCACGCACGCACGCACGTACGCACGCACGCACGCCAGTAAAAAGTATTGTAAAAATAAAACTAGAAAAGTTATGACATGTAACAAGGTATACATCAGGATAATCAGTTATAATCAGGATAATAATAATTATAATAATACATTTTATTAATCCTGTTTAAAAAAATTAGCTTCAAGTAATTATATTAGTAATAATAATACAGTAATGATGGATAAAAGTAATTCATTTTTCAGCACAAGACATCGACCTAACTCTGAACCAAAGCTACGCAAACATCAACATATACTGACACAACAAGGGCACATCTTTCAGAACACCATTCAGAACATTAACTTAAATCATTGAAATATATTTGTGTTTTTTGTATGTTATGGCTTTGCGACCATGATAATTTATTGCGGGGACTGATTTTAAAAGTCAGAAGCTGACGTCTATTATTCTGAAGTCTAAAGGCGATCCCCGCGCTGAAAAATGAAACAAAAAGTGTCACTAACGTATTTATTTAACAAATCCCTTGCCTTCCTACTAATTCATATATCTTTTTTTTTAATAGAATACAGGTATATAATTATTTACAGGAATTCTCATTTTTAAATAGCAGAATTTCTTTAGCGTGATTGTATGTTCTAATAGGACAAAGCCTTTGGCTAGAGACATCTTTATGACATGATTAAGGAGTTCATATTTAATTGCCGTTTGATACAGCACACACAAATCAAACATCAGTCATTTCAGTAGCTTGTTCACAACTGATGATAAATAAGCCTAATGCCTAGCAAACGGAGTGTGAAACAGAGTAACCCGTTAAACACAACCAGATTTATGTTTCTGTTTTCTGTTCCATTCACTTGCGAATTTTAATTACTGGCACCATTTTCATATGTATAAAATTGAAAAGTAAATTTAAAATCAAAGCTTACTATTTTTGTCATTACTTTCATCGATCTTCATTGCGGACATATGATTTTTTTTACCTAGCTTGCTTGTAGACCTTCGTCAGCAGCGCTGAGCCCAGACTAGGTATGGGTCATATACATTCGGACAGACGAGGCATGAAGGGCAGCGGTGTGCAACTCAGATCTTTGTATTAGCGACATTCATTCAGTGCGATTGATAACGTTAAGCGGTATCCCTGCTATGATAATGGCTTTGTCTGTGAGTAAGATCCTACTCGAGGTTTTACTTGTGATTTGCTTCATGACTCAGTTGAGTCTTGAGTGCCCTAGAAGACGATGTACCAGGAGAAATTGCATACTTGGAGAGTGGGCGGATTGGAAATGTAGTCATCCCTGTGGAGGTGGAGTGATGACTCGGAGAAAAGTGATTATACAGTTTGCTTCGTGTGGTGGTGCGCCTTGCAAAAGTGTGGTTGAGGAAACCACCCAGGCATGCAACCAGTTCTGCCACGGTGGTGCAGACTACATCGACAATAAATGTCAGTGCCAGCCGGGAAACGATCACAGATGCTGCAGCCGACCGAACGACTATGGTCAGTAATTCATCATTTAAGAAGACTCACTCACTCACTCAGTCACTCACTCACTCACTCACATACTCAGTCACATACTTACTCAATCAAGTCAACTACTCACTCATTCACTCACTCACTATCCACCCACCTACCCACTGTCAGACACACCCACTCACTTACACACACACTCATTTCTTTCTTTACTCACTCACTCAAACTATCAATGATTTAAAGGGACATGCCCAGGCTAAAATCACCAAAAAATCGGTGAATTTATTTTGGCTTCTTAATATGACCATATGATGTAAACATGTCCATAGACTAGAACTGCAAAAGTTTTTTAATTTTTCTGCTGCGCATTCACCAGTTGGCTAGATATAGAGACGAAATCCCCGTCTTTCCTATTTTTGCCATGGTTGTCAAAAATTATAAATCAGTAATTTCGTCTCTATATCTAGCCTAACTGATAAATGCGCAGCACAAAAATTAAAAAAAATTGCAGCTCATTCACTCACTCATTGAGAAAGCCACACACCCACTTTTACACACACTCACTCATTCACTCACTCATTCACTAACGCAATCCTTCAATCAATCAATCAATCAATCAATCAATCAATCAATCAATCAATCAATCAATCAATCAATCAATCAATCAATCAATCAATCAATCAATCAATCAATCAATCAATCAATCAATCAATCGATCGATCGATCGATCGATCAATCAATCAATCAATCAATCAATCAATCAATCAATCAATCAATCAATCAATCAATCAATCAATCAATCAATCAATCAATCAATCAATCAATCAATCAATCAATCAATCAATCAATCAATCAATCAATCAATCAATCAATCAATCAATCAATCAATCAATCAATCAATCAATCAATCAATCAATCAATCAATCAATCAATCAATCAATCAATCAATCAATCAATCAATCAATCAATCAATCAATCAATCAATCAATCAATCAATCAATCAATCAATCAATCAATCGATCAATCAATCAATCAATCAATCATAAATCAATCATAAATCAATCAATTAATACTTCACCTATTCACCCACGCATTCACTCACTGACTCACTTACTCTTTTACTTATTCACTTAATCACTCACTCACCCATCTACTGACTGACTGACTGACTGACTGACTGACTGACTGACTGACTGACTGACTGACTCACTCACTCACTCACTCACTCACTCACTCACTCACTCACTCACTCACTCACTCACTCACTCACTCACTCACTCACTCACTCACTCACTCACTCACTCACTCACTCACTCACTCACTCACTCACTCACTCACTCACTCACTCACTCACTCACTCACTCACTCACTCACACACTCACGTATTTGTCACGAATTTACATTATAATTATATTAATATATTATTTATTTTTAGACATCAGAAACGGTTGCGGTGTTGATGGCAATGGAACATGCAAAGTAAGTAAATAGTGCAGTAAATAAATCAGTAAATTTATATTTTAGTTTCGCTGACTAACATATTTAATTTTCTCGCCGAGTTATCTGCTATTTTATATTTCATGTAAGTGGCTTAATTGGTGGCAACGTTCTTGATAACAGTAAATTATTATAACTCTCGTAATAGACATTTGATATGTTAATTATCTTTGATTGTAGTGATCTGGGATATGATACATGCCAGAGAAAACTTCAAGCACGACATCTGAATCTCTATATTAATACACTGATAATATTCAATTTGTGTTCTTAAAGGAAACGTAATGATATTACAAAATCTTTATCTTGAATTCATATTATACTTGGCTGTAAAAAATTGTATTAATAAAAATATTCAAATCATGTTTCAGTCTAAGTTAATATTTAAATTGTATATTAGGGAAGTCAGGGACTACTGATCAAGGGTTTTTTGTTTTTGAGGGAACGCTTCATGAGCTAATATATATACCTTATTAAGCCTACAATCCAAAACTAATGGTCCTAGAGCCCAGAGGGTTTTATTTATGATGTTAGGTCAAAATTTCCCGTCAGTTTTTTCTATAGGGGAAATGTCTCAGGAATTCAAATCTGGAACTCTTACAAACCCAATGGGGGACCCAATGGGGGTAGTTTTTTTTAAAGTAGGGTACCCTCAAATAAATCTATGATTTTCTATGACAAATTGATAATGGACAAATAGGTTTACTGCTAATTGGTATTTATATACATGCCTATAAATCTGTAATGTTAGTCTAATTAATTCAAATTTAGCATTCAAATTCACCTTTGCAGCCCCAAAGGTGGTTATCTTGGCTAAAATAACGAAAAAATGAATGGTGGTTATCAAGTATTCTTATAATCAAGTATTATTTGTTTCACTTTTACATTTGGAATAACATGAATAGAACCAGATTAGTTGTTTCTATAGGAAAAATGTTTCAGGCAATCAAACCTGGAACTCTTAAAAACACAAAGGTGGCAGTTTTTTTTCTAAATCGACTTTAAAGTAGGGTACCCTAAAATAAATATATGATTTTGTAATGGCAAATTGATAACGGACAAAAAGGTTTATTGCAAATTTTTATTCATATACATGCCTATAAATGTGTATTGCTAGTCGAATAATGGCCACGGAATTTAAATTTAGCACCTTCGCGGACAAAAATGTATCTTTGGCCTTACTAGTTTGCATTGTATTATTTGTATTTATGTCTGCCTATAAATGTGAGCTGTAGTCTAAGAATGGTGTCTGGCTTTTTTGTCAATGTCATCTAAATTGAGTCGTCCCATTTTCTGATTCAGTGTAAATCTACGTTAATAATCACAGGGGAGACCTGGGTTAGCTCGCTCACGGAGTTTAAATAGGGATATGCAAGGGCCATGTAATCATAATGGAGCTAAAAAGAACTGAAGAAACAGATAAGAAGAATTATATCCAACTACACCTAAAGTAATTTGTAACTACTCGCTTACTATTCTTATGAAACGACATATAGCATAGTTGTATTTTACGCTGATATATACAATGTACCACACATGTATTTTACACTGATACAACAATGTACAACACATCGTGGCAACTTAGACATCGACATAATTCATCTGCTATTAAAATTGCCTGGTTTCTCACTTTGTTAAAAAATTAGGGGTGTCCTATACCTTGCTTCTTGCACCCTACCTTGTAAGATTGGATACTTTTGTTCTTGTTCTTTAAAACATTTCAAATCTTTGTAGTGTTCAGTTTTCATTTAATATAGAGCTAAGACCCTTTAAACTTATATGTCCCCCCCCCCCCCCACCCCCGTGTTAAAAAATTGTTTTGTATTTCTAACACCATTAATGTCTGCTCCGAGGCGATAAATCAGAAAAAACTCCCAGTTAGTTCAAAGTTTGCGTAAGATTCATGTAAAAAATGTGTTTTTTTTCTAGATAGCTAGCTCGTTCATGGGGCTAACAAGGATAGGAAATGGCAATGTAATCCTAGTGAAACTGAAAAGAACTGAAAAAAAAAGATATATCCAACTACACCTAAAGTAATTTATAACTTCTCGCTTATGATTCTTATAAAACTACACAGTTGTAGATACACAGTTGTAGATACAATGTACAGGATATGTATTTTACAGGACACAATTCAGCTGCTAATTAATGTAACTATCAACACATCAGGTGTAGGGGAGACCGGAGCTAACTGGGCCACTGCTCATTTTGTTGAAAATTAGGAGGGTTTCTCATCTTGCCCCGACCGTATACTAGAGTAAACTGAACTTGTTCTTGTGCTTAACCCCTTCAAGCCTGAATTTACCATTGTCATCTTCATCCACTACAAGCCGCGAATTGCTGTCGCAATTCTCGACTTGTAGTGGGTGAAGATGGTTTGATGTGGTTTAAAAAAGTTGAAGAAAATTGCCCAGTATTTGTAACCAAGTTTCATGGAAATTTTTATTCTAAAACCCCTAGTTGTAGGAAAATTAAGTTGACATTTAATGTAGAGCTCAGACCCTTGACAATAACCTATTATATGTGCGACATCCCCCCCCCCTGATTAATTTTTTGGTTTTTGAATCCCTAGCTCCATGCTTTGATGCTACGAGGCGACAAATCATAAAAACTCCCAGTTAGTCTAATGTTTTAGTAAGATTCAGGTATAAAATGTTATTTTTAATTCCTAGAATGATAATGTCCATGGTGCCCCAGGCTCGGGTAATATATGGACATAGAGAGGGGTACAATGAACAGTGTGTTCTCGTCATGTTGGAACACTATTATTAGTGATGTAGGTCATGCATTACATTGATACAACAATACAAAATATAGAATAACTAAGCATATGGCGCTTTTGACATTTGGTGTTCATGGTGCCCTATCACCCATATGTGGTATATGTGCGTGGTGTCCCATGGGAATTAAATGTCCATGGTGCCCGGTCCAAGATGACCCAACATTATGATTGTTAAGAAATATAACGTTGAATAGCTTTAGGAAATCACCCATGGATAGTCCGTTGGAAAACACGCTTTTCCCTAGTTAATTTGAAATACATGTTTTAACTTAGTCCCAACTCCCAAGGAGTAAGCGATAAATTTTTACTCATATTTACTCTTACCCTTGAATACAACCACCAAATTTCCTGCTGAGTATGTACACTTCAAAATCATAATAATAATAAGATGTTCTTATATAGCGCAGTTCCAGTTCGTGGGTCTGCTCAGTGTGCTTCACAGACTAAAGGTTTATTAAAAGTTTAAAAATTAGGTGAGGCATGTTTATAAGTCTTATGCTTGTATGGAAAAATAGGTTTTCAGGTTGTGCTTGAAAGAGCTGAGTGTAAGACTTGAAGTGATAAGAATGGGCAGCTTGTTCCATAATGTAGGACCAGCATTATGAAAGGCTCGATCACCAAAGTCACAAGGCGTGTCCGTGGCTTTATTAGCCGGTTTTTTAATAGTCTCAGGGGCACAGGGTTTTATAAGTTCTGAGAAGTCGCTGTTGTCAATCCATGAAGGGATTTATATACCAGAAGCAGGATTTTAAAAATGATCTGAGATCTAACTGGTAACCAGTGAAGGGATCTCATGACAGGTGTGATGTGGTCATGTTTCTTGGTATGTGCGATGAGTCGTGCTGCTCTATACTGAAGTGTTTGTAGACGGTGAATGAGTTGGTCTGGTAAACCAAAAAGCAACGAATTACAATTGTCCAGTCTGGAGGTCACAAAAGAATGAACAAGTTGCTCTGTAGCACGTGGTGTCATAAATTTGACTATCTCACAAAGCATGTGGATTTGGTGATCACATGACTCACACAGTGCGCTAACTTGTTGCTCCATACTGATATGAGAGTCAAACATTACACTCAGATTTTTTACATTGGGGCTTGTCGAGATTTTTGCATCACCAACTTTTATTGTGGAGATGTTAAGCTTTTTCAGAAGAGATGTTGAACTGGTGATGACAAAGTCTGGTTTTTCGCCATTCAGTTATTGACTACCATCCATTTCTCAATTTCATCAATGCACTTCTCTAGCTTAGCGATGGCACATGCTGTATCTTGTGTGTTGAAGCATATGTATAGTTGTGTGTCATCTCCATACATATCATATTCGAGTCTATATTCTCAGATGATTTTACCTAGTTCAGCAGCTGTATACACGTATATTGTGAACAAGATGGGTCCTAGAACTGACCCTTGTGGTACACCACATGTCATGTTTGGGTTCCTGCACTCAATTATGAAGCACGCCAAATAGACCAACGTTATCTGATAAACGAGTCAGCAATATGTTGTGGTCAACTGTATCCAAATCTATACTAGCAGCACCAAGCATGAAGCCTTTGTGACCAGGCCTATCAGCGGCTGTTATCAGATCGTTGTGAATCCCCAGGAACGCTGTCTCTGTGCTGTGACCTCTTCTATAGGCTGACTGTTCTCTCCCATTCACTAGATGGCTCCATGATCTATGGTGGCCGATCTCTTACGAGCCCCACCTGGTGAATGAAACTTAATCCGCCAATTCAAAGATAATCACTTAACACTTTACCATTGACCTGAACGGATTATAGCATTATAATTATATATATAATAGCTAATGACCCGATTATCTTTGTATGGCTATTTTTTGTGGGCCTATTTTATTGTAGCCATTTCAGAATTTTGACAATTTCCACGCGACCGGTATTGGAATTCTAAGACCAAATTTAATGAGGTCTCATTTGCATACATGAAAAAATGGCTTGAAAGGAGCAGATCTCGCCAGTGACTTTAGACGTCAGAATCTTACGTCAGACGTCTAATCTGCCGTAAGAATCTGACGTCTTGAGATGTCAGATTCTGTTTTAAACTAGATTTAAAAAAATATACATTGTGCCTCAGTTTGGAGCAATTTTGTGCAAAAGAAAATCAGACCAATATTACTACTAGATTTATAATAGAAGCACCTTCAATAACTCTATTATAGTAAATTATTGTTTACACAGCTACATTTTCAACGTTTGATAAAACAGTAAATTAAGTAGATCGGTGTAGTGTATCATGTCTATATAAATCATTCACTGAAAATGCCCTCCAATATATATATCTTGTGATTATATTGTATTGATTGTATTAGGCCTACTACTAGTAGAGGAAAAAATCTAACTTCCGTGACCGTGGAAAAGGTGACCAAGGTTTTATGGTTGTATTCACTTCATTAGTTAAGCTAAAAATTTGGCGGGCCCACCTCGGAAAAGTGTGGGCGGAATTCCGTAGGCGGCCATTTTGAAATTAGCCACAGCCGAAACCGGCAAAGTGGTAAAATGGTCATTTCCAATCTGATATAATAGTGTCATACGTCAATTTAGGGATAGTTTGTGTCAAAGAATTCACTTACGACAATTTTTAAATCAAAATAATTATTTCCAAGCTAAAATTCAAGATGGCCGACCATAGAAAATGGTGATATTTGACATATGTATAGTAGTTCGGCATGTATCGGGACCCCCCTCTGCACCCCTCCCCCCATGATCATCTAAAATCAATTTTTTTGTCATCATCATCATCATCATCATCATCATCATCATCATCATCATCATCATCATCATCATCATCATCATCATCATCATCATCATCATCATTTTATCTTCTAAATAGGTCATATGTAGCAAAATGTGAATGACATTCTAAGAAAAAGCGACACTTATCTGTCAATCTTATTTGATATTGATTTCAAATGATGAACAAAATAAACCAACTATATCGTAATAGTTAATACAAAGGCCTGAAACAACCACCATAAAAAATATCTAATCTGTCCGGGCAGATTAATATCCGCCAGGGCATATTAGTAATCTGCCCGGGCGGATTAGATATTTTATGGTGGCAGGCTCCAGGCTTTAGTATGTTAAGAATACTTTCTGTAACAAAATTCTTAATTTAACAGACAGATAAAGAACTGAAGATACTTAAAGTGTCCACACCTGATGTAACTTTACAGCTATAATATATCAAATCATTCTTATTATTCGATGGGACTAAAATACAAATTGCCTTCCATTAACTGACTTTCGACAGATTTATTATTGCGTGATCATTGACTTTTTGTCAATAAAACATATATTTACCTGTCTTTCTAACTGAATCACCTACATGCAATAATTAATCTCTTGGATAAAATAACTGTACGCCTACCCGCACATATGCCTAAGCCTTTATGTGAGCCTTTGCTGATTGATTTTTGATCATTCTGCGAAACAGCAGCGCCCGAATTCAGTATCTGATTACTTTAGAAGTGAGCTGATATATTTTCAGAAAGTGTTGTCTCAATGCTGGCTCTGCGCCGCAGACGGTGAGACGGCATTAAAACGATATTGGGGAAGCGTCTCGTATTTGGAGGGTTATAGTGTGAGCAATTGTCCGGAAAAAACGTCGTTGAACCAACGTTGGACCAGCGTTAAACCGACAATCGATCAGCAACTGTTGTTTCGGGGGACGTTTATTCAGTGCTGTTTCAATGCTGGTGAGACAGTGGGACAACATTGACGTGACACTGGGTCGGCGTGTCGTGTTT
Source organism: Flabesymbios commensalis (assembly GCA_964017125.1). NCBI lineage: Eukaryota > Metazoa > Annelida > Polychaeta > Terebellida > Flabelligeridae > Flabesymbios > Flabesymbios commensalis. The sequence goes on along the minus strand of OZ024906.1, from coordinate 97,464,378 downwards.
GCTGGTTTGCGTGCTGGGGCAGGCCCAAGCAGCATGGTAGTCACGTGGTGCCGTGTGCAAAATGTTTACATCCCGTTTTTTGGCCATGTTCTCTTGTTTTTTTTTTACTAAAAAGGACCCTTTTTAAAACGGATTAAAAAGAAAAAGTCAACTAATTGTGTCTTGGCAATAACATATTCTGATTTACAATTGGATAATGTATTGAATTGATTAATACCGTTACAATGACAGTCAAGCCACGCAGGCATAGACATAACAATCCAGTGTATATACAGGTCAGTGCACGCAGGCCTATGCTTGTCTAGCATTAACATAGAGCTGTGGCACTCAGAGCGTGCCATAAATCAATTGATGCATTATGGGTATATATTGAGCAGAAGGATGATTCCGAATGAAAGCTGACCAATGTTTCTCGCCAATTCATGACAAAATGTGGGTGTTTGGCTATGGCTCCTTGACGTGGAAAGCGGACTTCCCTTTTGTGAGAAAAGTGGTAGGATTCGTGGAAGGATTTTCTCGTCGATTTTGGCAAGGAAGCGAGGATCACCGAGGGGTTCCGGGCAAGGTGAGATTTGTTTACTATTTTGGTTGATGTGTACAGTCACTGATTTTATGGAGCGCCGCACGGTCACAATTGACAAATGTAGGCTTCTGCTCAGATTCAGAGCTACGGGCCTATTGCTTTTGTGGACCTATCCAATCAGAAATTAATGCATAATAGGCCTACAATTATACATTTTTGATTCAATGCAGTAGATGAGAAATATTTTGTCTTGTTTGTCATATTTGTTGAATTTTGTAGAAAATAATCAAAATTAATTAAAAGTGGGCCTGCCTACAGTCTGGTAGCTAAGTATATCTTATTATAATTGTCACCCGCTACCACGATCCACAACCCCAAGTGCCAAACGTGTGAAAATTACTCAGATTTTTTTAATTTGAGACCAAGCATTTGCAAATTTTGCTGTTTAAAAATTTCATACCCAATAACAGTGATTTGATCGGATAATAAATGAATTGAAAAGACCATATGCGTGCTGAGCGCTTTAAAACGGATTAATTGTCCGGTACCCTAAATGTTTTTGTTTTGATGTTGCTGTAAATCTACAGCTATTTCACTGAATAAAAATATATTAAAAAAATTATTATGTCACATGGCTTCCACTCCCCCTCCCACTGAGAACCAAATGGGGATACTCCCCCCTCTTGTTGGCAATGAAAACGATACATATTTTCCAAATAAGGCTATCGTTTCAGTTCAAATAACACATTTTAAGCAATAAATGTTGAAACTGCGATTTAGACCCCCCTCACAACATCCAGGTGGAAACCCTGTGTCATCTACATTACTATCTTTGTGTCAGTAATCATTCAAAAATATGTGTATTATTGCATTCTATTATCTGGTTATAAATATGTTTTATGTCTGTTAATTAGCCTGGACGTGTGGTCACTCTGGTTACCTCAGATACGCCGAGGGTGAGTCACATTTAGCGACATCCAAGGTTTTCCTTTATCTTTTTAACCCTTAAAGAGCTAAGTAAAATAATTGAAATTTTCACCCACTTTCATATGACTCTATAAACGTCAGATTCTCACATGTAAGGTTGCACTGAAAGAGTAAACAAATTATAATCGCCGTAGGCTCATAACATAGGTATTCAAATGAAGCAGAAAGAGCTAACTAAGACATTTTATAATGATTTCAAATTAAAAAAACCCCGTTTGTATGAGAATATTTCAGCGCTTTAAAAGTTAAATATATGTACTTATACAATTTATTTTTTGTCAGGAGCGTGTGTGGGGTGTGGCGTATGAGATCTCTCCCGCTATGGAGCCAGAAGTACGCCGCCACCTGGACTACAGGGAGAAAGACGGCTACGAGACGGTCACCGTCAAGTTCCACCCCAAGCACTCAACCATGCCTGAATTTGATCTGGAAATCTACGTTGGAGACAGTGATAACCCGTTCTTTTTGGGACCGGCTGACACTGAAGACATCGCCCGCCAGATCTGTCATGCCATTGGCCCTAGTGGAGAGAATACTGAGTATTTGTTTCGTTTGGCTGAATTTATGAGGACTGCAGTGCCAGATGAGAAAGATGAACATCTGTATGAACTGGAATTAACAGTGCGTAAACTTCAACAGGAGAGTGGACACACGAGACATTAACCTTTCAAGCCTGAATTTACCATTGTCATCTTCATCCACTACAAGCCGCGAATTGCTGTCGCAATTCTCGACTTGTAGTGGATGAAGATGATTTGATGTGAGTGAAAAAGTAAACAAAATTGCTATGTATTGGTAAACCAGTTTCATAGCAATATTCATTCTAAAAACCCTTGGTTGTAGGAAAATTGAGGCTGTTTTCATGTATATAAAATGATGCTTTAATGCATCGTGAGGGTTTAACGGGTTAACGGGTTAGCCCAGCGCAATTATCTTTATAAATTTGTTTCATTAAATCAGTTATTACTCCACGAGGAAGGTTATGTTTTGGTCTTGTTGATTGGTCACACTGTCCGTCTGCCCGTCGGTTTACTTGTAACGTAGTCAACAGATTTGCATAAAACACCAGATGTGTGTTACGGGCCAAGGTACAAACGAGTATATTTTGGGGATGATCTGGATTACGATCCGGAAACATGATCCAAATTACGATCCAGATCAACTGGATTGGTGGCTTGGTATATTTGAGGTAATTGTATGGAATACTACTTAACGGCGTCATAGTCTCACAACTGTTGTTTATGTCCTACTCTTACTACACCAACCCCCTTTATGAATGAATAAAATAGTTTAAATTTATGATGTCATAATTGATCATATCCAGTGAATTTTCACTACCCAGCTTTATAAATGGATACAATAAATATCTACTTAACTACTACAGGTTTTATACATTAAAATGACACTACTAAAAAACTCGGGTGCCATGAAACTGAGACTTATTTTTCTATTGAAACTAGACCATTGTAGCTCACTGAATCTAGAGATAGTATTAGAACTTAAAAATGGAGATCTGAGTGTTTCATCAGAACTTTGTGATGTCATCAGGATAGCCAGCTGTGGTGTGTATAAAATATTGTACCCCTGTCTGTCAATTCCTACATCCGCCTCTGTATCATAACTGCAAATTCAATTCACCATGAAGTACAATATTGCAAGAGTTAACCCTTTAAACCCTCACGATGCATTAAAGCATCATTTTACATCCCTGAAAACAGACTTAATTTTCCTACAACCAAAGGTTTTAGAATGAATATTTCCATGAAATTAGTTTCCCAATACATGGTAATTTTCATTAATTTTCAAACTACATCAAATCATCTTCATTCACTACAAGGCGAGAATTGAAGTGGGTGAAGATGACAATGGTAAACTCAGGCTTGAAAGGGTTAAATAATCTAAGAGTTAATAAAATCCAACTTGTCGATTTATGTGCATCACTACGACTGTCGAAAGTCTATTAGAAAAAATAACTAGTTCATGTTGGCTATACATTCACATAAACATCGTGACAAGACGCATGCTGACCTTGTCATTCATTTGAACATGACGATAATCAATCGTGTTCCCAGTGAACTATAGGGCCTATGCAATAATAGCACAATAACCAAGTAACCCTTATAGCGCTGCATTACAATTTAAATAATTGACCCTTGAAGCGCTATTTTATTATTTAAATTTTCACCCACTTGAAGTCAACTTCAAATGGATAAAAATTACTGATATGTGATCCTCTATATATGCGGCTTTGTTACAATTATTTATGACGTTATTTGAAATTTAATTTTAATAATTACATAACTAACTTTGAAAAATTACAAATCTCATGAAATCACGGGTAATAGTGATTTTTCAAAAAATATTTCAGTAACGAAACAGGTCACGACTATCAAACCAACTAAAAAAAATAATTTTGAAAACAAATTGGAGAATTTGAACCCAAACATATGGTAATCCAGCCAATTTAGAAACTTATTTTCCATTCAATTTTCCTGTTTGAAGGTGGAAAACTAAGGGTGAAAACAGCTATTACGCGTTTAGCATTAACCCCTGAAGCACTGAAATACTTTTGTTTAATCCATAGAGATCAAAGGTTTTTTCAATTTGAAATTATCATAAATGTCTTATTCAGCTCTCTTCGATTCATTTGAATACCTGTGGTATGCGTCTACGGCCATTAGAAATATTTTAACTCTTACAGTGCGGGGATCGACTTTAGTCGTCAAACCCTTATGGTGCCGGGATATATATGCGTTTTCAAGCAAATTTCAGACCAAATAAATGCAGCTCGTGTTCCTGAAATGTTTTCTGGTAGATGCGTAGTTAATATAATAATTACGCTTTAAAGACGTAGATATCTTGTCGTGAATATAATAATTTTTCGTCATTTGAAGCTGGTTATGGCGTTAGCAATTCCAGCTTCAAATGAATGAAAAATGATACGAATTAATTCGTCAGCATCAGGGTAAATGCAGCTGGGTCATTATGCTTCACTGAACCATAATATTTACATTGTGGCGGAACCCACTCCTGTGCACGTTGACCATGATGCGCATGTGGGTGATATACAATGTATATCATGCCGACAAGCCTACTTAAAGTGTTAATTTATCGCCAGGTGAATTGTCATCATTCAACCCTCATTTCATCAGACAAGAATAGCGGCCCATATACGTACAGGTCTATCCCACTCATCTAGACGTTGACCAGGCTGCGCATACAGGTGGGCCCACAATGTTTACTCGGCGAATCATGACGACCCACATACTCAAAGGGTTAATTTATAGCCAGGTCAATTGTCCTCGTTTGATCTCTCATCAACCTACCCTCATCTCACCAAGGACACATCTATATGGTTATAACCCTTATAACGCCATGAACCATGGAGACCAAAGGGTTTCTTTTAATTTGAAATCATCACAAATGTTTTCTTTATCTCTTTCTGATTCATTTGAATACCTATGTGATGGGTCTTATAAATATGTTTATTCTTACAGTGCGGGAATCGCCATTAGACGTCAGAATCTGACGTCTACAGACGTCAGATTCTGACGACTAAAGTTGATCACCGCACTGTAAGAGTTAAACCCCCTGGATGACACCCTCAAGCCGTGGTGTTTAACCCTTTAAGAACAAATATAAGATGTTTGACTCTTTGAGAACAGATATAAGGTGTTTAACACTTTAAGAACAGATATAAGATGTTTAACCCTTTAAGAACAGATATAAGATGTTTAACCCTTTAAGAACAGATATAAGATGTTTAACCCTTTAAGAACAGATATAAGGTGTTTAACCCTTTAAGAACAGATATAAAGTGTTTAACCATTTAAGAACAGATATAAGGTGTTTGACTCTTTGGGAACAGATATAAGGTGTTTGACTCTTTGGGAACAGATATAAGGTGTTTAACCCTTTAAGAACAGATATACGATGTTAGACTCTTTGAGAACAGATATAAGATGTTTGACTTTTTTGAGAACAGATATAAGGTGTTTAACCCTTTAAGAACATATATACGATGTTAGACTCTTTGAGAACAGATATAAGGTGTTTGACTCTTTGGGAACAGATATAAGATGTTTAACTCTTTGAGAACAGATATAAGGTGTTTGACTCTTTGAGAACAGATATAAGGTGTTTAACCCTTTAAGAACAGATATACGATGGTTGACTCTTTGAGAACAGATATAAGGTGTTTAACCCTTTAAGAACAGATATACGATGGTAGACTCTTTGAGAACAGATATAAGGTGTTTAACCCTTTAAGAACAGATATAAGGTGTTTGACTCTTTGGGAACAGATATAAGGTGTTTGACTCTTTGAGAACAGATATAAGGTGTTTAACCCTTTAAGAACAGATATAAGATGTTTGACTCTTTGAGAACAGATATAAGGTGTTTAACCCTTTAAGAACAGATATAAGGTGTTTAACCCTTTAAGAACAGATATAAGGTGTTTGACTCTTTGAGAACAGATATAAGGTGTTTAACCCTTTAAGAACAGATATAAGGTGTTTAACCCTTTAAGAACAGATATAAGGTGTTTAACCCTTTAAGAACAGATATAAGGTGTTTGACTCTTTGAGAACAGATATAAGGTGTTTAACCCTTTAAGAACAGATATAAGATGTTTGACTCTTTGAAAACAGATATAAGGTGTTTAACCCTTTAAGAACAGATATACGATGGTTGACTCTTTGAGAACAGATATAAGGTGTTTAACCCTTTAAGAACAGATATAAGGTGTTTGACTCTTTGGGAACAGATATAAGGTGTTTGACTCTTTGAGAACAGATATAAGGTGTTTAACCCTTTAAGAACAGATATAAGATGTTTGACTCTTTGAGAACAGATATAAGGTGTTTAACCCTTTAAGAACAGATATAAGGTGTTTAACCCTTTAAGAACAGCTATAAGGTGTTTGACTCTTTGGGAACAGATATACGATGGTAGACTCTTTGAGAACAGATATAAGGTGTTTAACCCTTTAAGAACAGATATAAGGTGTTTGACTCTTTGGGAACAGATATAAGGTGTTTGACTCTTTGAGAACAGATATAAGGTGTTTAACCCTTTAAGAACAGATATAAGATGTTTGACTCTTTGAGAACAGATATAAGGTGTTTAACCCTTTAAGAACAGATATAAGGTGTTTAACCCTTTAAGAACAGCTATAAGGTGTTTGACTCTTTGGGAACAGATATAAGGTGTTTGACTCTTTGAGAACAGATATAAGGTGTTTAACCCTTTAAGAACAGATATAAGGTGTTTCACCCTTTAAGAACAGATATAAGGTGTTTGACTCTTTGAGAACAGATATAAGGTGTTTAACCCTTTAAGAACAGATATAAGGTGTTTAACCCTTTAAGAACAGATATAAGGTGTTTGACTCTTTGAGAACAGATATAAGGTGTTTAACCCTTTAAGAACAGATATAAGGTGTTTAACCCTTTAAGAACAGATATAAGGTGTTTGACTCTTTGAGAACAGATATAAGGTGTTTAACCCTTTAAGAACAGATATAAGGTGTTTAACCCTTTAAGAACAGATATAAGGTGTTTGACTCTTTGGGAACAGATATAAGGTGTTTGACTCTTTGAGAACAGATATAAGGTGTTTAACCCTTTAAGAACAGATATAAGATGTTTGACTCTTTGAAAACAGATATAAGGTGTTTAACCCTCTAAGAACAGATATACGATGGTTGACTCTTTGAGAACAGATATAAGGTGTTTCACCCTTTAAGAACAGATATAAGGTGTTTGACTCTTTGAGAACAAATATAAGGTGTTTAACCCTTTAAGAACAGATATACGATGTTTGACTCTTTGAGAACAGATATAAGGTGTTTGACTCTTTGGGAACAGATATAAGGTGTTTGACTCTTTGGGAACAGATATAAGGTGTTTGACTCTTTGAGAACAGCTATAAAGTGTTAGACTCTTTGAGAACAGATATACGATGTTAGACTCTTTGAGAACAGATATATATAAGGTGTTTGACTCTTTGAGAACAGATATAAGGTGTTTAACCCTTTAAGAACAGATATAAGATGTTTGACTCTTTGAGAACAGATATAAGGTGTTTGACTCTTTGAGAACAGATATAAGGTGTTTGACTCTTTGAGAACAGATATAAGGTGTTTAACCCTTTAAGAACAGATATAAGATGTTTGACTCTTTGAGAACAGATATCAGGTGTTTAACCCTTTAAGAACAGATATAAGGTGTTTAACCCTTTAAGAACAGCTATAAGGTGTTTGACTCTTTGGGAACAGATATAAGGTGTTTGACTCTTTGAGAACAGATATAAGGTGTTTAACCCTTTAAGAACAGATATAAGGTGTTTAACCCTTTAAGAACAGATATGAGGTGTTTGACTCTTTGAGAACAGATATAAGGTGTTTAACCCTTTAAGAACAGATATAAGGTGTTTAACCCTTTAAGAACAGATATAAGGTGTTTGACTCTTTGGGAACAGATATAAGGTGTTTGACTCTTTGAGAACAGATATAAGGTGTTTAACCCTTTAAGAACAGATATAAGATGTTTGACTCTTTGAAAACAGATATAAGGTGTTTAACCCTTTAAGAACAGATATACGATGGTTGACTCTTTGAGAACAGATATAAGGTGTTTAACCCTTTAAGAACAGATATAAGGTGTTTGACTCTTTGAGAACAAATATAAGGTGTTTAACCCTTTAAGAACAGATATACGATGTTTGACTCTTTGAGAACAGATATAAGGTGTTTGACTCTTTGGGAACAGATATAAGGTGTTTGACTCTTTGGGAACAGATATAAGGTGTTTGACTCTTTGAGAACAGCTATAAAGTGTTAGACTCTTTGAGAACAGATATACGATGTTAGACTCTTTGAGAACAGATATATATAAGGTGTTTGACTCTTTGAGAACAGATAGAAGGTGTTTAACCCTTTAAGAACAGATATAAGATGTTTGACTCTTTGAGAACAGATATAAGGTGTTTGACTCTTTGAGAACAGATATAAGGTGTTTGACTCTTTGAGAACAGATATACGATGTTAGACTCTTTGAGAACAGATATAAGGTATATGACTCTTTAGAACAGATATAAGATGTTTGACTCTTTGAGAGCAGATAGAAGGTGTTTGACTCTTTGAGAGCAGATAGAAGGTGTTTAATTCTTTGAAATCAGATAGAAGGTGTTTGACTCTTTGAGAGCAGATAGAAGGTGTTTGACCCTTTGAGAGCAGATAGAAGGTGTTTGACTCTTTGAGAGCAGATAGAAGGTGTTTAACCCTTTAAGAACAGATATAAGATGTTTGACTCTTTGAGAGCAGATAGAAGGTGTTTGACTCTTTTGAGAGCAGATAGAAGGTGTTTGACTTTTTGAGAACAGATAGAAGGTGTTTGACTCTTTTGAGAGCAGATATAAGATGTTTGACTCTTTGAGAACAGATATAAGGTGTTTAACCCTTTAAGAACAGATATAAGATGTTTGACTCTTTGAGAACAGATATAAGGTGTTTAACCCTTTAAGAACAGCTATAAGGTGTTTGACTCTTTGGGAACAGATATAAGGTGTTTGACTCTTTGAGAACAGATATAAGGTGTTTAACCCTTTAAGAACAGATATAAGGTGTTTAACCCTTTAAGAACAGATATAAGGTGTTTGACTCTTTGAGAACAGATATAAGGTGTTTAACCCTTTAAGAACAGATATAAGGTGTTTAACCCTTTAAGAACAGATATAAGGTGTTTGACTCTTTGGGAACAGATATAAGGTGTTTGACTCTTTGAGAACAGATATAAGGTGTTTAACCCTTTAAGAACAGATATAAGATGTTTGACTCTTTGAAAACAGATATAAGGTGTTCAACCCTTTAAGAACAGATATACGATGGTTGACTCTTTGAGAACAGATATAAGGTGTTTAACCCTTTAAGAACAGATATAAGGTGTTTGACTCTTTGAGAACAAATATAAGGTGTTTAACCCTTTAAGAACAGATATACGATGTTTGACTCTTTGAGAACAGATATAAGGTGTTTGACTCTTTGGGAACAGATATAATGTGTTTGACTCTTTGGGAACAGATATAAGGTGTTTGACTCTTTGAGAACAGCTATAAAGTGTTAGACTCTTTGAGAACAGATATACGATGTTAGACTCTTTGAGAACAGATATATATATAAGGTGTTTGACTCTTTGAGAACAGATATAAGGTGTTTAACCCTTTAAGAACAGATATAAGATGTTTGACTCTTTGAGAACAGATATAAGGTGTTTGACTCTTTGAGAACAGATATAAGGTGTTTGACTCTTTGAGAACAGATATACGATGTTAGACTCTTTGAGAACAGATATAAGGTATATGACTCTTTAGAACAGATATAAGATGTTTGACTCTTTGAGAGCAGATAGAAGGTGTTTGACTCTTTGAGAGCAGATAGAAGGTGTTTAATTCTTTGAAATCAGATAGAAGGTGTTTGACTCTTTGAGAGCAGATAGAAGGTGTTTGACCCTTTGAGAGCAGATAGAAGGTGTTTGACTCTTTGAGAGCAGATAGAAGGTGTTTAACCCTTTAAGAACAGATATAAGATGTTTGACTCTTTGAGAGCAGATAGAAGGTGTTTGACTCTTTTGAGAGCAGATAGAAGGTGTTTGACTCTTTGAGAACAGATAGAAGGTGTTTGACTCTTTGAGAGCAGATATAAGATGTTTGACTCTTTGAGAACATATATAACGTGTTTGACTCTTTGAGAGCAGATAGAAGGTGTTTGACTCTTTGAGAACAGATAGAAGGTGTTTGACTCCTTGAGAGCAGATATAAGATGTTTGACTCTTTGAGAACATATATAACGTGTTTGACTCTTTGAGAGCAGATAGAAGGTGTTTGACTCTTTGAAAGCAGATAGAAGGTGTTTGACTCTTTGAGAACAGATAGAAGGTGTTTGACTCTTTGAGAGCAGATGGAAGGTGTTTGACTCTTTGAGAGCAGATAGAAAGTGTTTGACTCTTTGAGAGCAGATAGAAGGTGTTTGACTCTTTGAGAACATATATAACGTGTTTGACTCTTTGAAAGCAGATAGAAGGTGTTTGACTCTTTGAGAGCAGATAGAAGGTGTTTGACTCTTTGGGAGCAGATAGAAGGTGTTTGACTCTTTGAGAGCAGATAAAAGGTGTTTGACTCCTTGAGAGCAGATATAAGATGTTTGACTCTTTGAGAGCAGATATAAGATGTTTGACTCTTTGAGAGCAGATAGAAGGTGTTTGACTCTTTTAGAGCAGATAGAATGTGTTTGACTCTTTGAGAACAGATAGAAGGTGTTTGACTCTTTGAGAGCAGATAGAAGGTGTTTGACTCTTTGAGAGCAGATAGAAGGTGTTTGACTCTTTGAGAACAGATAGAAGGTATTTGACTCTTTGAGAGCAGATAGAAGGTGTTTGACTCTTTGAGAGCAGATAGAAGGTGTTTGACTCTTTGAGAGCAGATAAAAAGTGTTTGACTTTTTGAGAACAGATACAAGGTGTTTAACCCCCCAATAACAGCTATAAGGTGTTTTACCCTTTAGGAACAGCTAAAAGCTGTTTACCCTTTGAGAACAGCTATAATGTGTTTACCTTTTCAGGAACAGCTTTTAGGTGTTTTGAGAACATATATAAGGTGCTTTACCCTTTGAGCACGGCTATAAGGTGTTTCACCCTTTGAGAACAGATATAAGCCGTTGTGCTTAACCCTTTAAGAACACAGCAATAAGCAGAGACGGATCGAGAATTAAAAAAAGGGGGATGTCAGTTTGAAAAAAATAATAATTTATGTGTCTTTCAATGATTATTTAGTCTTTTTTTAGTCTTGATACTCTACATTTAGTAGGCTATAGTGCCTCAGTTTACAGCTGTTAACCCTTGGAGCGCTGAATTTTTTTATGAAAACCTTGGAGACTAAAGGGCTTTTTCAATTTGAAATCATCATAACTGTCTTCGTTAGCTCTTTCTCTAAAACGCTATAAATGTGTTATTGACCACTGAATAAGTGATCACAGCCACATTAAAAATGATCTAAACTAGTACAAGTGTGATCTTGAGCACTGAAGAAGTGATAACAGCCACTCGAAAAGGGCCACTATAAACTGATCTTGACCACTGAAGAAGTAATCACCTTGGTCACTAACCAGCGGGTGTCAGCCACTGAAAAAATTATCTAAGCCACTACAAAGTGACCTTGGTCACTGAAGAAGTGATCACAGCCACTTCAAAGTTTTAAAGTTATCCCAGCCGCTACAAAATTATCTTGGCTACTAACAATCCTATGTCAGCCAATAATAATCATCTCAGCTAACACAAAGTTGATGTTGGCCGCAAATAAACTGATCTTGTCCACTGAAGAAGTGATCACCGCCACTTTAAAAGCCGCAACACACCCAAAAACCAAAAGATTTATCGTGTACAGGTGTAAATGTCAATTACCTTCTCTGGATGAAGTAATCTGAGCATGATTTATACAAGGTCGATGTATGACACCCAGAATGCCGATAAGGGACCACAATTCTTACGCAGTGAATCAATGACTTCATCAAATAGTTTTAGAACTAGAATACATGAAGGATTAAGTAGAATTCTACTCATGCTTTCATGGCAGATGTCTTTCACGAAGTTCCTTGATGGATTCTCCTCACAATACTGAATGGCTACAAGCGAGTTTCTTCGAAACATGGGTGCCAGAGTGGGGGAAGAACCTGCATCAAACAGTTTTAACTACTACACCAGGGTCTACGCCCTACGCCCTACATTAGAATTTTTTTTTTTGATATGTGAGTTAAGGAAGTGATGTTTTGACTGACGTAACGTGCTCTAAATAGACAAAATGGCCAAATATGTGCTGCCATTTTAACTTAAAGCCTTTGCTAGTCTAAACTATACCCCTAGTAAAGCTAAAGCTATTTTTATCATGTGAAATTTATAATATTTCGTTAGATATTCCATTTTGAACGCGCAGGTAAAATATCGAGATTTCGAAAGTATGTTTTTTTTTCTCCGTCTTTAAGCGTCAGAATCTGACGTTTGTAGATGTTAGATCCTGGCGTACAAAAACGGTCGCTGCACTGAAGGAATTATTTTGTGTTATAATAGCCGTAGGTACATATGTATTCAAATGAATCTGAAAGAGCTAACTACGACATTTATGATGATCAGCGCTTTAAGGGTTAAGCTATTGTTCTGAAAATGTCATCATACATGTTTAAGGCATCCGAAACCATCTACAGTAGTTTTTTCTAGTCACCCCGAATGGTATTTATTTTTGGTTTGGCCCAATCACATAACAGCCACAGAATAACATACCACAGCTATTACCATGATTACAACGTATCTAATCTGAAACGTCTAAAGAAATGAACCCTGTTATCATTAATTTATTTATAATTAGTGTTTCTTTTTAATTTGTGGAAAAATGTCAATACGTATTATTTGATTCCACCAAGAAAAGAATAGATAATATAGACCAACATTGGACATATTGGCTTTATTGTTACACATTTCATAGATTCACGTGAAGCACGCTTCTGTTTGGATAGCTGAACTGCATTTATATTTGCAAGATATATAAACAAAATTGTTTAATTTAATGCTAGTTTGATTGTCTATAACTAGAATATTTGCATTACAAAATTCGAACATCATAGACGTAAATAAACTAGTTATATCATAGAGTGAAGAAATACAGCTTAAAATTGGCGGCCATCTTGGATTTGTCGGTGAAATATAGGTTCAAGCATTTTTAAAACATCAAAAACGTATTCCTTAACCCAAATTATGTCACAAACGATATACTATGGATTTTTGTAGGACTCATAGATGAGAAGATATAATTAATACTTACTTTTTTATTAAAATACCCCCCTCCCCCTTAAAACTGAGAATACTGCCCTTAAGCTACCGTTCTGAAAGGGCCATCATACTTTTTTAGACCCCTCACATATGTATCTAACTGAAAAACACAACAAAGTTTAGTCACCCCAATTGGTACTAAATCGTAAAAATTCAGGCCCTGGCCCAAGGACTAACTGTCCGTGACTGGCTACAGGCATGGCAGGGGTAATGTTAGCACATTAATAACAACAGGCGGACAGGTGAGTATTATTATATATGTTAACAGAGTACTACTGACAAGAGGTGTATTAGATGAGTGTGAGCAGCGCAAAGTGATGGGTGTGTGTTCCACTAGGTATTGTAAACAACCTATACTTCAATACTGCACGCAGGGATGTCATTTTCTGTGCCAGCAATGTTATGATCGTCACACCAGATCTCACAACGTGATTTCCGTCAGAGATCACAGAAGACAACTGGAAGAGTGGAGCATCGAGTTGGAGAAGACCGCTAAGACCACCGATACCCTTATAGATCATGTTAAACGAACTGTAGACGAAACCAAGCGCCAGATGCGAAAGGCTGAAGCAGATATTTCTGACGCATCCGATAAAGTGAAGTCTACGTTCAAGAAAAGGCACGACAACATAGATAAAGATGAGAAAAAAGAATTGTCTGATCTGGGTGTGAAATCGAAGACAATGCACAGGTTTGAGAACCTACACCAAAGATTGAATCAACAAGAGAAGAAAATTGTGTCAGAATTACAAGAGGAACGTAGACGTACACAGACGACAGCACAAGGCATACTAGACAGTCAATTGATGACCATGAGAGATTTACAATTCCTGAAAACTGTTCAGATTAGACTGGCTGAAAACGTTGGTGGTTATGATTATCAGAAAGTCACACAGATTATGGCATGCTTAAAGGAAGACGTGGAAGGACACTTTGTGGAAGACTTACGATGTTTCTCATGGAGGAGTGAGATTCAGACAAGACTTGAATCAGAAGAAAAACTAAATGACGGTCGAGTATATGTCACGCAAACTGAAATGCCAGAAATGGAACTCAACTTGGAGAAGGTTGCATTAATCTGTATACACGATGCTAATGACAAAAAATCTGCTATAGAAGCTATGGTGGTGTATAAGCAGCATCTTCATACAGTGCGCTGCCTTACTGATGCTGGTCTGATAGTCTACTCCTACACACCAGGGGCCAGTTTCTGTATCGTACTTAAGTAAAAAGTGTTAATTTTGTACTTAAGTATGTTACAGAAACTGGCCCCTGTGGCCGATTTCTATAACATACTTATGTAAAAAGTTAACTTCTTACTCAAGTATGTTACGTAAAGCAGCCCACTTCATTTTGTACTTAAGTACGTTACACAAACCGGCCGCAGGAGTACAAAGCTGACACTTTTTACTTAAGTACGATACAAAAACCGGCCCCTGATGGCTCACCTGGTAATGTGTACAGACATAAAGGGGGAGAAGAAGCCATTCCAACTGGAATGTGTTTTGTGAGGCGTGGAGACACAGCCATGCTGGTCGTTAGTGACTCAACTTACGGTGCTCTTGTCTGGATTAAAATATGTGATGACTTCACTATGAAACATAACCAAACACAGCTCCTGGATTACCAACCGTACGGGCCATACAACGACGGAGGGATTCTGGTGGTCTGTGATCCTCGCAACCATAAAATTCACTGCACCAGGGAACCCCATGGCCCAAGAATGACCAAACATCAGGTGGGGCTCAGGATGTAAGGTGAAGCTTTATGGTCCCCTTGATCTGTTGATTGTTTCACTGGCAGCGAATGTTAACCATCTGTATCCTGATGTCAATAATTATCATAAAGAAGAATACATAACTATCATAGTGATGTAGCAAATGTAATACAGATTTCATTTTAATGCTCAAGTATAACAAAAATAATAATTCACAGTGTTGAATTAGGCCGTGGCTTATGACAATTGATTTTCGACGCCATGGATGTATTATAATATTATATTGTGATCCCCTGTAGTACTGACAGTGTCAGCCCCAACAGACTGACTGACTAGCATCATGGTGAAAAGAGCGTCAACCCTTGACGCCAGCCCGACGCCAACACGACAAGGCGGACGGCGAAGGGCTGGTTTTCAATCTAGACTCCAGGTTCATTCAACAAACTCCTTTCTTCTAGAAATACCGTCGTGTTTATTTCTCCTCGTCTGTGTAGACCACATTTAATATACAGATACAATTACATAGTCAGTTTACCCTGCCCAACGTGGCAGAGAAACATAAAACCACTTGGTTCTAAACATGCTAAACCAGAGCGCGCACCATCGTGCGTTAGCCAGCACTCTGGCTCGCCTCAACCCCGCATCACGGCCCGCTCTCGTCCCACTCTCCTGTGCCCATCGACCTCTGTCCCTTATATCAACTTTACATCAACATAATCACAACATTGATTCAACATATACTTGGGCCTCATCATAATCGGAACATGGATTTAGCATACATTTACTGGCACATAGGCCTCCCTCTGCCCAGCCCACGCGGACGCCAGTCCGTCTGAGTGGACAGCCTATCTTGATGATCTCGCCGACCTCTGGTGGCATCTGCTGGGACTGCCTGTGTTACAAACTGGATTACAGCCTGGATTACAAATGAGTAATTCATTGTAACTCATTGTAACACGCCAACCCGTAACCCGATCAGCCCGCGCACGGCTTGTGCTGTTTGATGGTGTCCCGGTCAGAAAGATCAATGATAGCATCATAGCTATGCATACTTTTACAATAGGAAGAACAAGTTACTCGAGGAGATATTGTTATAACACGTCAGACCAACATACACTGTCATTTCACCAATACTGGTTTAATTTTGACCCACCGTTTGACATATAGTGTTTGCTGTGATGCACCTAAAAGTATGCATACTTTAGAAGTAGATATGCCTAGTAGCTTTATATTAGAATAATGTATCGAAGTAATAATATGTATTAATATTATTTTACTTTTTTAATTAAAATACAAGATGCATACCAGCATGTCTATTAATATTATCAAGTATGAAAGTCAGGTGTAATTTATAAGCTTAAATTGTGTTATAATTATGTAAAGTCAGATGTACTCCTTGCATTCTGCATGTTTTGTATTGCTATATGAGCGCACACACCCATTAATAGATTTCACTCCACATTTTTAGTGTCTAAGCAGCTGTGTCAATATTGTAAGAAATATTATGGAAATACTGATGTGATTTTATAATGACGCAGCATCAGACTTTGCATTCCCGCTTTCCCATTTAATGATTCATAATTATTATTCCAATT
Organism: Flabesymbios commensalis; assembly: GCA_964017125.1. Lineage (NCBI taxonomy): Eukaryota > Metazoa > Annelida > Polychaeta > Terebellida > Flabelligeridae > Flabesymbios > Flabesymbios commensalis. Next base: position 97,447,680 of record OZ024906.1, on the reverse strand, counting down.
ACTGGCGGAACTTCAATGAAGAAGATGGGGACCAGCCATATACGTGTGTTTTTTTAAATTTTAATATATATATATTTTCCTTTTTTATGTAGTAAATAAAAAATGATGTCGAACAAAGAACACTATCATGGCAGAACCAATCAGAGTAAATACAGATCTGTCAAACGTCATATGTAAGAAAGACTTCCTGGATAGCAATGCCATTGCATCCCTGCTGCATATAATACTACAAACCAGTGGCATAGGCTAGATCCAAAAATTCAGAGGAACTTCTGGCAAGAAAGTGAATTGAGGGAGGAGCGTTCTAAGTAATAACGGCATTTTCTCTCTTGAGGGAGGGGAGGTATTAAAGCTTTTTTTCGACACTCCTTATCAGCTTATATAGGCTATTAGGCAATTTATCATACCACAACAAATATCTGGCTGTGCCTTACATTGGTATTTTTTCACCTGATCATTTTTTTAATCAATTCATCGTCTCTACCTACACACTTATACAATTTTATGAAAAACGGTGATATGTTTTTAACTAGGGCCAACGGCCTCATTTGTTTGGGGCTGAAGGATTCGCCTATGTAACCATTTCAATACAAAGACAAGGCGTTGAGCCAATGTTGGTTCAATGACGGGCCAGTGTTGTACACAGTGGATCAATATTGAAATTAGCCTAATAGTAGGCCCTACTGTTAGGGTAGTAAGTATAAGTAACAAGATCACATCTTTTGGTTTGTGTTTATTACAACGCGTTTCGGCGGAAGCCTTCTTCAGGTATGATACAAGGTTGGTGTAACTTCCCAGTTTTGTTGAGTTAGGAACAAACGGTATATTGTGACGTATTTCTATTCCAATACAAATTATGACGTCATAGTTCTTGATGTATTAAACCACACCATTACTGGTAGTGTTCAATATATCAGTATGGTGAACTGTGACGTCACAGAACCAGTGCAACTAGTTAAATTATTCTAATCAAGTATACAAAAATTAAAGGGCGTCTATTAATAGTTGGCCTCTTTGTCCATGACCAGGCACGTGCATGACCCACATCAGTGGCCCACCCCGTCCGGGCAACCAGCAGGACTGGTTGCGCGTCCGGGACGAGCCACCGATGGGCCCCGCACGAGCCTAGACATGTAAAGCACTTTCAATGATCTTGCGTGATTCTATCCCGGACGGAGTGACCAATGCGCACATGTTAGCGCATATGCTCGGACGTCTCTCCCTCCCGGACAGATGTTTTGAATAAAAGCTAGCCTATGATGCTTGACTGATCTCATTAGCTTCCCGTATAACAAGTCGGGGTATGATCGGTTTATCCATTAGTAATAACTAAAAAATGTCCGTGTAGCAATGTAGTATGTGAGCCAGGTGGAGGGTGTGGTGATGGCGGCACCCTCGTCCGTGGGTGTCGCCAGCGTCCACACCTCCCAACTGGTGGCCTGTTGAGCGGGGTGACCTATCAGTCCAGACACTAGAATGTAGTGCTGTGAGCGTGGGGGGTTAAAACACATCACATGGCTTGTGCGGACAATTTTGGGTGTGTGTTCCCGGATGGGCCGTCCGGACGGATTTATTCGTCCCGACGGCCCATCCGTGGGTCACACTTTTAAAAAAGTAAAACTTTTAAAACTATAAAACAAGACTCCTAGAGTCGCCGTATAAAATGTGTAATAAAACCTACACGTAGTATGTAGTAGGTATTTTGCCCCCGGAATAATGTCCGGACGAGTGGGGCAACAGCAACAGGTTGCTGTTGTCCAACCCGCTCGGACATATTTCCGGCCTCGGGCGGGACTCTTAGTATGAAAGTTATGCTCGAGGTGTATATAGTATATGTTTGTATGTCAATACTCACTTTTTAGACAGGCTTAATGGTATATAATTGCAACATTGATTATTTACGTTATTCAATAGAAACTAGTGGATAGACAGGTTTGGTACTAACGAAGATATAGTTCCAGCATAAATCGCCGCTAATTATATTGTCTGTAGAAATAGGCATTGTATTAAGTGATAGGTCCCTGGAGGGCGGGGCGGAGGCACCATGACCTTGCACGCGGATTGTATTGATGCTGATATATTTTTTAGGTGAATGGATAGGGCCTTAGACAGTAAATAATGCATCACTCGCCAATCCGCTCGCAGTCACAGTACGTCCCTCCCGTCCGGGGTGGGGATCCTAGTAGGAATTACAGTTCATAAATTTTCATCTCTTAGAGGTGTGCTGTCTTGTCTTTGATGTTCTAGGATATTTCTCCGGCATTCTTCGATGATCCGGCTTGGGAGATAGCTTGTGGCGCCATGAGATTCGACCTGGGCTGACATGTTATCCGGGTCTATTACCCCGTAGCCAGGGTGTGTGTAGGTACTGGTACTGGGTTTGGGTTCATATGGGGCTGGGGGAGGGTTGTCTTCTGCATCTAAATCCTCGGCATGTAGGTTTACGTTGTAGTATTTCTCATAGTGTTTATGGATAAACTTGTATACACATACACTTTCTTTAATGCACTCTTGTAGGTTTGAGCGCCAACTGCCTGTAATGTTCTCTACTGCCAATTCAATACCCTCTCTGTTGAATTTTACGCGGATCGTGTGGGGGTTATTGAGGCGGTTGACCTGGTAATCAGATAGTGTAATTTTAGTCTTTGGTGCATCCTTCTTGTCCCCATCTTTGGCTAATTTATTCTCTAAGGTTGTTATTCTTGCGATGTTGTCTATATGGGTGTCTTCTTTGTCCGAATTAGTTAAAGCTGCATCTGATGTTAGGACTGTTGGGATGTCGAGTCTAGTAGCAGGGGGTGGTTCCGGATAGTCTTCTTTAATCATTTCTTGTTGGATTTCTACTGCGCTGTGGTCTGCACTTGTGTGTGTGATATCATCAGACATCGTTTCATACTCTTCTGAAGATACGTCCGAATAGTCTATAGCCGTTGGAGATTGAGTATGGGTGTCATCGATTGTGATTTTCTTAAATCCCAGAGGTAATTTGGGAATAGCTCCGGACGATAGCTGCGTCCGGGGCGTAATTACTGGTCTTCTTGGCGAAGGCGTTTTTTGTTTTACATTTGAATGTTCTATACTCTTTTTCTGTTTTTCGGCTTTCTTCTGAGGGGATGTCCCCCGAGGGGTTTTTGGGCGGACGTCTGGAGTGCTAGATGGTCTTGGGGTTACAGCGTGTTTCTTGTAGGGTGGGGAAATCTCATCGTCTTTTTTCTTCTTTGCGATTACTATCTTTAGACTACTCTTTTCGGACGATGGAGTGCTTGTGCTTAATTTGTCCTTGGGGCTCTCTGAATCTGCTTTTTTCTACTTCCGTTTAGTTGATTTAGTTTTTGATGATGAAGCTGATGCATCGGACGTTGAGGACTTGTTTCCCTTTTTGGAGAGTTTGTGAATTTTTCTGGACGATGTTGATGAGGATTCGTAATCTTCCGATGTTGAAGCAGTGTCCGCACCTCTGGGTGTGGGGATTTCGGATTTAATTTTATAGTCCTCGTCCGGGCCGGATGTTTTGGCCGATCTATGACTGGCTGCTGGCGAGGGTGGCACTAAGAAGTGGTGGTCCTCGTCCGGGGTGGACGGGACGATGACATCTTCCGGGTGATGGACGATGGCAAGGTGTTTGTATAAGTCACTCGTCCGGTTGGTCGAGTAAGAACATATCTTGCATTTGAGGGATGAAGTTCCTCCATGTCTTTCTTTGATATGTCTGCTGTAGTTGGAAGCCGATATTTGCTTTCCACACACCTCGCAGTTACAAGTAGTTTCTTTTGGTGGCATAATTTTAAATGTCCGTGTGCCATCCCCGCCAGCTGTTTACACCATAGGGCTTCTCCCGAATTACAAAACCGACACCCAAAACATCAGGAAAATAAAGTATCACGAATTTGATTGGCCTTGGGGACTTTACTTTACTTTACTTTACATTACTTTTCCTTCCGTGTAGCTGATCAACAAAGTGAGTGACTTACTGTCGCTTGACCTCAGCAATTCTTTTGATACTGGCTTAATGTGGGTCCAACGTCTGCGACGCTGGCCCAGTATTAGGCCTATATCAACATTGAGTCTGCTATTACATAGCAAACACAGCACATTCCTTCGACGTTGGGCCAACATTAAAACAACATTGGTCCAACGTCTTGTGTCTGCTGAGTTGACCCTGTGCTGTGTGAACGCTGGCCCAGCGTCTACAGCGCTGGCCCAGCATTAAACCTGGGCCTATAAACAGCAGTCTGGCAGCAGAGACTGCTTGGAGCACGTGGTGTTTGGCCTATAATGATGTGGTCTACATCCCAGCTGATAGAGAAATTAAACCAATGCTGGCTTAAAGTTGCCCCTGTGACATTGGCCTAACATTGTATCAGCATCGGGTCAATGCATCGTAGTTGCTGGGTTGTGTGTACGACAACAACACCCTCCCCCCCCCCACACACACAGTGACTGTTGAGTTAATTAACATGAGGACGTGTTGACAAGAGATTGACCCAATGCTGTTTAAATGTTGGCACAGCATCTTAAGCAGCCGCAAACATTAAAACATCATTTGATCAATGCCTCGTGTCTGCTGGGATTGTGGGCTCATGGGGGGGGTAGTCAGTCTGCAGAGCTTGGTCAAGACTGTAGAGGTGCTGACCTCATTCTCCAAGGCTAATTAATATTCATGATCACCCAGCCTCTCACAAATAACCAAATATGGCAAGGGTCTACTATGGATAGTAAGGGACCATTTCAAAAGTCCATACAGTAAAATGTAAAACCGTGTGAAGTTGCTTCTTATTGTATCAGGAATATTTGACGCGACCCCCGGAAAGGCCCAAATAATGAATGAAATGCGCCTGTATACCGGTTTTATGAATGGGGTGACGTCACTTTTTGTCCCAAATCTTTGTTCTGAACAAGACAATAAGGTGAGTAGAGCTCTCGCCCCACCCACAAAAATGCTTCAGAGGTTGCTTGACATAGATCTATTGAAGCTAGGTAGCTCAGGCTTGGCATTAAAATGCAAGGGGTGAAAGAGACACTGGGAGGCGGTGGGTTCTGCAATAACACTCGCAAATGTCTCTCACTGGGGCTCTGAGAAAAGTGGTGTTATTGTGACATTAAATCAATGATCTCTATATCATATCAGTGCAAAAGGTGGAGTGTTTCTAAAGCAATGAGCTCTTTATCCTTCCGGGCAGGGGCCCTAGGGCAGTGGTTAGAACCGCTGCCTTTCAAGCTAGTGTTTGGGGTTCGTTTCCCGGTCTCGGCGGTTTGAAATAAATAAATTTGTTTCTTCCCCATCCACGTGGGGAGCCTCCATGACCGAGAAGTAGCGTGCTCGGCCTCAGACCACCAGGGCTCGAATTTCGAATCCTGTGTCTGGAGGACAGTTTCATCTCACCATCCTCAGGAGGTTCTCCTGGCCCAATTTAGCCTATATGAGCACAAAGGTGGCCTAAAGCCGATTCATTTCACTTCATTTCTTTATCCTTCTATTTCTAGAATTGGTGGCAATACGTCGGACACCGACACGGATGGTTGGCTAAAGGAGACCGCTCAAATGATGGTGTTTATATGTTCAATGCTCGAGACAGCATAGCAATAAAAGGGGTTTGACTTTGGAAAGTCGGAGATCAGGGTTTGAACCCACTCTGGCTTTCAAGTTCAACGAAATAAAAATGTTTCTTCACTGCTCACTCCTAACGATTTATTATTGTGGGGAGCCTCCGTGACCGAGAGGTAGCGTACTTCGCCTCAGACCACCAGGGCTCGAATTTCGAATCCTGTGTCTGGGGGGTAGAGTCATCTAGTCATCCTCTGAAGGTTATCCTGGCCCAGTTTAGCTTGTATGTGCACAAAGTGGCCTAAAACCCCATTCATTCATTCATTGCCCCTTCCTCTGGCGGAGGGTAGCTCAATGGCTCTTTCGTTATGGTTCTACAGCCCTGGTTCCTTGTCTCCTGGAGAAATATCCTTGTTTCTCCCTTGTGAGCAGTAATTAAAAGTTATGAGCATTTGCATTTTTCGGCACTTGGGGTCGAAATCAGTCACCGTCATGTTGACAATGTTTAATTTTTCTGGGTAACCGAAATGAATTCATCAATTTATTCACGCAGTGGGCTCGTCTATGACCATATTAACCCTATCTATCATATGGGAAATAACTGATACGTCTACTACATAAGTGAGTTTTAACAGCACCAGTCCTATGAAAACCAAACAAAAAGAATCTATAACTAAGCCAATCGAGTACATAATAAATGTATATATGTATTGATCATATAAATCAGTGATTGGAACCGTTTTGCTTATATAATATACCGGCAAAAATACATAATACATCTTGTAATCAGTCATCAGGTAATGTGTTTGCATGGTCATTGCTACAGCTGAACTAACACCTGGCCTGATATCTCCCGAACACCCAACATTACAGAATCGTGTCAACAAAGGTATGTGTAAGTTGACGTAAGAGTGTGTGTTGAAAGTGCATTGTAGGCCTACCTCTCATGCAAACCAAATTGGGACCGGCAGCTTGATCAAGGCCTTGTATCTACATGTGATAATGATTGATTAGGGGAGCAGTAGATTCCACGGCCGAATAAGCGACATTAAAAGCTGATATTTTACCATTATGTGACGAATTTTGTTAGGCCTATTAACCGCAGAAGAATTAAAATTACAAATTAAGAAATCGCATAAGTCCTGGCTAATTAGAGCCTATTAAAAGGCCTATAATAAATAATAATCGCACCTCTATAATACCAAAATTATAGTCCTGTAATGTAGTTTTTTCTCAATCATTTTTCATTAGGCGCAGTGCTTCAGAATGTGTGTAAAATCAGCAAAATGTATTATGCGAACCGACCATATAAAATAAATGCCAATGATCTATATGGCGGATATTAATATTTTAATGATAATGCATTTTAGAGTATAGATATATGATTCTCTGACACATTTATAACTCATTTTTTTGCAATGCTGTTGACAAGCGTCAATGTCCCTGGGCCTCTTGTATCTTTTTCGAAATTTCAGAAGGCATCCTAGAGAAAAAAAAAAAAAAATTTTTGAAGAAAAATGTTACGGTATATATAGTATATATATATTTCTGCCAGACCTGTGATACTCTCTTGTCCCCTGGGTCTCTTGTGATTGAATGTGATTAGTATTTTGATGTACTTGAATTGAAATTGGCCTTGCAGATGAACCTGAAGATGACTTTGAATTACCAAAACAATACTATAAATGGATCTGTCCAGTCAAAATCTCATGAAAAAACAGGTATCACACATGGTCCTGGCTTTATTAGTTAAAAATGATCATTTCTCTCACTTGAGCCTTAAATTGACCTTATGATCTTGACAATGACCTTGCTTGATTAAAAAAATTTTAGAAATGGATTGCTATAAGACATAGGTAAACATGAGATTAGTTACAAATGAAGACTATATGGGGCAATAGCCACCATTTGTGAGCCCTCTCTAACTAGTTGATATTCATCATAGATGAAATTTAGGCCATACAGCCTGGTGTCACTCTTGCCAACCTTCTCCTTCTACCATCCTGTCTCCACACAGTAATGTTAACCCTCTGAAGCCTGGGTTTACCATTGTCATCTTCATCCACCACAAGCCGCGATATGCTGTCGCAATTCTTGACTTGTAGTGGATGAGGATGATTTAAAGAGGGTGAAAAATTAAGAAAATAACCATGTATTAGTGAACGGTACCCTTAGTGAACCAGTTTCATTGAAATTTTCATTCTAAAACCCCTAGTTGTAGAACAATTAGTTGTTTTCAGGGATGTAAAATGATGATTTAATGCATCGTGAGGGCTTAAAGGGCTAAACAAAGCTTTTCCTAAAACCCTCCTCAGTTCTTCTCTTACATCACACAAGGTTAAACTATTATTATATATATCTCAATAAAGATTTATCCAAACAAGTTACGATTAGTAACATTTATATAGGTTATCACAAGTGATGTATATCATTCACGATGGTTGTTATGGAAAGCTTGCCCACTAGTAGAGGATGCTGGGATGCAGACGTCACTGTTGAACCCTCTATAGGCCGGGATTCCGTTCTGGCCTAAAAGCAAAGAAAATGTCACCACCTGGTGACTGACAGCACCAGCATATCAGAGAGCCACCTGGTGACTACGGTTGTACCTTCCTTGCTTTATATGAGAAACTGTTAAATGCCGATCATGTCACAACCAGTCCGAATTAGCCATCAAGGCCGACCTTATCTGAGGGAGACAACCCAGGTTCTACATGAATTCGCATGTGCTGGTCATGACTGACGATCTAATGTCGATCCCCTTTAACCCTTAACAGTTTTGAAAAGTTTGTACCTGTCACCAGAGTCAAGGTAATTGCTTGAGTGAAATTTATATTTTTTAAAATCGAGTGTATGTTTGCTGAAAACAGATTTTGCCTTATAAAATATGATGTAGGGCATATTGGTGCAAATAATAATATAGGCCCCATGTTGTTGCAGGTAGGCTTTGTCGCTATTCCACCAATGAGACATCACGTTAGATGGTGATGGGTTGCGTACTACTCAATTACCTTGTGTCATATTCTCGTGTAGGCCTAATGTGGTGTTGAAAACACGTTATTGTTTATTTTACAAACACAAACAGATACAGATCATTGGCATAAACTGCCACAAGTTCAGCCAACAAATACATATATTTTACATGTACCTAATATCCAATAACATATGAACTAATCAGAGCTGCATGATAGCTTTACTCAGCTCAAAATATTTACAAAAAATATAGTGTTCCATTCATAGCACGAATAAATCTGGATTCTCCAAGTTTAGATTTGTATTCCAATGTTCTAAAACTTGGCAAACATGCTCACCCTACAAATTCGCCAGACAAATTTAAAAATGAAAGATTAAAAAAGAGCGCCGGCCGGACTTATTTATTTTTTGCTGTAACTGTGATTGGGTTTCTGATTTATTTTACAGTTACGAAGAGAAGGCCAGGTTTATATTTTCAACATGGCTTCTGCATGGAGTTGTACACCCGCCTGATTATGTGATAAATATATATGAACATCAGTGAATGATACCGACATCTCACAACAAATAAATAAGACATAAAGTGTGATGATTAATGTATGATAACGAATGTATTTCAACGCATGCGTCACTTGAGAAGGAATAATCGGTCCAAATCTTGTATTCTACCCCCGACCAATCGAAGAGTGGTTCAGTCTGTCACATGGCGAGATCAGCCAATCACCACCGTCATTCAATTGTTAAATTAGGGGGTAGAATACGATACCTAGGCCGAATATTTCTGTATAGTTGCAGTTGTAAGAAGACTATGTGTACTACATGTACTACATGTACTATTTTAATATTTGACTGTATTGAACTAATATTGTCCGTAATAACTTTTTGAATTGTTTATTTTACACCCTTTTCAGAGGAAGATAGAGATGTAGAAATGAGTGCTCCTCAGCATTGTCATTGTCACCAGAATTACAATGTTGATGGAGGCGCAGGCTGTTTAGGTAAAGCAGACGACACAGTAAATCATATGCCTGAAAAAAAAAAAATACAAATGTACATGATGTTTTTACTTTAGTTTTTACTTTAATGTTATATATCATTATTAAAAGAAAAAAAATATCTACACAAAGAATGTAACCCGTGATGAAAATATTTTACTTGGCACATATATCTATAGATATACACAGCAAACTCCTACGTTTGTGATCACGTCACCAATGTGCTACCACTATTATATATAACAAAACGCCTACATGGGGGTGATCAGGCCACTAATGTGCTACCACTATTATATAACAAAACGGTTACATGGTGGTGATCAGGTCACTAATGTGCACCAGTATTATATAGCAAAACGGTTGCATGGTGGCGATCAGGTCACTAATGTGCACCAGTATTATATAACAGAACGGTTACATGGTGGTGATCAGGCCACTAATGTGCGACCAGTTTTATATTACAAAACGGTTACATGGTGGTGATCAGGCCACTAATGTCCGACAAGTATTATATTACAAAACACCTACATGGTGGTGATCAAGCCACTAACGTCCGACAAGTATTATATTACAAAACGCCTACATGGTGGTGATCAGGTCATCAATCATGCTAATGTGCGACAAGTATTATATTACAAAACGCCTAAATGGTGGTGATCAGGTCATCAATCATGCTAATGTGCGACCAGTATTATATTACAAAACGCCTACATTGTGGTGATCAAGCCACCAATTTGCGACCAGTATTATCGGCTCACCACACATCACACATTATACCGCTCCTATAGACCTACATGTATTATGGCCAATACGCTTGGGCCTCCCAGCACTATTTAGGTAAAAAAAATGTATATAAACAACTATATCAGCGAGTTCTGGGTGTATAGGGCATAACTGGACATTCATCATGTAATGTCAGTTTCGTTAATTTTGTAACAAAAATTGTCAAGATTATTTTCATTGCTAAATGTGGTTACTATTCCTAAAAAAAATAGCAAAAAATGTATCTAGCGGCAAAAAACTTGCTGTTGGCTTGAAAAATAGTTTTCAGAGACGAGCACATTAACGTCTCATCACACATAATACCGCTTCCATAGACCAACATGTATCATGGCCCATATGTTTGGGCCTCGCAGCATCCTTTAGGTGAAAAATGTTTATATACCCATATATGTTTTAAATCACCAGTACATACTCTATCAATATAAAAAATAAAAAGGGTGCCTAAATGTTGGGCTTTTTTTCTATTTTCTTATGGAAATCTTATGTCTCCATCTACTATTTGAGAATTGCGAATACACGGGAACTATCCAAAGCAGCATGTGCCTTGTTACCACCAGCATAGGGACTACATTTTATATCAATCTTTTCCAATTTCGATGTTTTTGAAGCAAGAAATGGTCACCCAATCTAAATGAATTAGTATCAAAATGATATCAATTTAATATATAGACCAAGTCTGCTGTAAATGCCACATTAAAAAAAAGATTGTAACTCTCTCATTAAACTTTTCAAAGATATGCGCATATGAATTTGTGTGATGAGACCTTATATTACAAAACACCCATATGGTGGTGATCAAGCCACTAATATGCGACCAGTTATCAGTATTATATTAGAAAACGTCTACATGGTGGTGATCAGGCCACTAATGTGTGATCAGTATTATATTAGAAAACGCCTACATGGTGGTGATCAGGTCACTAATGTGCGACCAGTATTATATTATAAAACGCCTACATGGTGGTGATCAGGTCACTAATGTGTGATCAGTATTATATTAGAAAACGCCTACATGGTGGTGATCAAAGCACTAATGTGCGACCAGTATTATATTATAAAACGCCTACATGGTGGTGATCAGGCCTCAATGTGTGATCAGTATTATATTAGAAAACGCCTACATGGTGGTGATCAAAGCACTAATGTCGACCATTATTATATTACAAATCGCCTACATGGTGGTGATCAGGCCACTAATGTGTGATCAGTATTATATTAGAAAACGCCTACATGGTGGTGATCAAAGCACTGATGTCGACCATTATTATATTACAAAACGCCTACATGGTGGTGATCAGGTCACTAATGTGCGACCAGTATTATATTACAAAACATGTATAATAAAATAGAGTGTGGAGTAGCAGGGTTTCCCATTCTACCGATCAATCTGTATTTCAGGTTTTTTTTATTATTTGATTCCACGGATTTTGTTGAGAAAAAATACATTATTGCGAAACCACTTTTTTGTGAAGCATTAGATGGTACGCCTGTAAAGTCCCCATATAATCACTGATTACATCATGTACATGGTTGGTATTTGAATTAGGGGGCACGTAATCTTGAACAAAACGCTCACTATTCTGCAATTAAGGATTTTCTCAAAATATTTTGAAAGTAAGTACAAAAATAATCATATACTAAATTTGTGATTTACTAGACTAGACTGACCTCTTCTTGTAGAGTTACCTCCTCCATGTGTGATGTGGATTTCCATGGTAGTTCACCAGGTGATTCAGCTTCAGGAGTCAGCTGTCCATGATATATTAAAGATAGAAGAGGTTTGTCGTCATATATATAGAGACTGAGGGGTTTGATGTACAGAGGTCTGTCTGTTTTGTCCGTCTGCGACACTTTTATCATCTGAAAAAGCAATGACCAACAAAGATGCATCAAATTCTTATTACTATTATTATTTGAATGTAAAATAGAAAACATCAATATATGTATGTTACTTACTGTTGTAGTAGGCAACCAGAACCAGTCGACTATGACTTTAGTCATTGCTAACAAAGCAGAAGGACTTGTCATGTTTTCACATTCCTCATTGATCCTTTGTCTGTAGAAGGACAGTTGATGTTCACCTATTAACTCAGGCAAAGTGACCTCATATAACTGGGTCAGGTTGATTTTGGTTGTCGGTAGTAGGCAGTGTCCTACATTCCACACTGATGACTTGGGCACACGAAGCTCTATATTAGTGTTTGATTTGATCATCTGAATTCTTTTCTGGTCAATATGAGATGATACTGGGATTTCTATTTTTTCTTTGGTCTCTCTAGAACAAGGGAAATATGGTAAATAACTCTGATGTAATAGTACAATATAAGCTATTACCTATAAAAAAAAGTATAGCAGAACATAACACCACACCATATAATGAATTTTATTGAAAAATATTATTTAAATATTATATTTTGAACATGCTAAATACTCAATACTGTGAGCATGTATTACAATGTGCACTAGGGTATATAAAATATTGTTCTTTTTTTAAAATGTTATAATTACAATTTTGTGTATAGGCACATATATCAGGTATTATAATATTACAACCAGTACAAATTGTGGCGTAAGGTGATAGATTTTCAGATTGTAATTGTTTTTGGTGTTGTAACATATTTAGCTCAAAGTCTTTTTTGAATAATTTAATGGCTATTGTAGACTGCTAAGCATTAAATTATGTAGATTTATTATTTAATTTTGTTGGCAGGTGAACATATGCTTGAATTCTAATGTTACCAGATAAATTTGTGAGGCAGCTTTTTTTCTGATTTCATAAGCATATGGTGGGCCACATAAATAGACCTGTTCTTCAATTATCTTATATCTATATCGCAGACAGGGGAACATTTCATAAACAATATATGGGCGCACTCAATGTATAATAGTTTCAGCATTAGCGGAGTTTAAAATGTATTATTCAACATTTGATTAGCCCTACGAATGCATATACTGGATATCCTATAATTATAATTCAGAGAATGTATCAGTATATGCAATAACAATTATGTGGTAATGTTTGGAGTAGTCGAATAATAGTCACAGAAAAAGCGCGTTTAATCAATTCTCAGAAATGCTACAAAGAAAGAAATGTCAAACATAATATACATTTCAATTTAGGGCTTTGTGTGAAAATAACAACTGAACATGAAAATATATGGTTAGTAAAATATTATTTGATTTAAAATGATGATTTTATATAGGCCCTAATTTTTTTCATCTTATTTTTTTCATATAGCCTTAATAAACAAATTCGTAGGCTTATGCATTGCCATTTTATATAATGAAAAAATGATATGTTATTATTTAGCAAAACTGTTGAGTTATGAATTGCTGTAATAACATTAACAATTCTCAGTCAACATAATAAAATAAAAATGTTTGTTCAATGCTGATTCTAAATGCTTTAAACAGTTTCGCTTATAGGGTTACGCTATTTGTGGGGTTGTTCTATTCTGGGTTACCTATGAAAATTCAGTATTGACGTCTCATTCTGTTATATAAGCATATATGTGTCCTTCCCATCTGATACTGTTCAATAGCTGATACATTTACCGCGCTATAAATAACTTTACACAGATCATATTCAAATATATGATATAATGCATTTCCAGGTCAGATAGTGATTGTGCCGCTCTTATGGCACCCACTTGTTTTTGCTTGCTTAATTGTATTTTTTGTCTGGGAAAAATAACGTTTCTTAGGGGAAGGTCTTCCAATGATATATGAAATAAAACAAATAGGCCTGTATAATATTATAAGTAGAAGCTCAAAAGACGATATGGAAAGTGTAGACATTTAAAATATTTACAAATGCATGCGAACTTGGAGTATGTAGAAAAAACAATGTTGAAAATTATATAGCAATAACTTGATTAGCATTTTTTATCCACATGACCCCACCAGGTCATCATTTGGTGACAGTTGTCATTTCGTACAGATACTCACTCACCTGTAAGTAACCTGTAGATTAATGACATTACACGGATCAGGATGATCAGTGATCAGCTGGATGCCAGCCTCCTCCTCTGTGAGGTGCAATGTCATAATGTAGCCATCCTCCTCCTCAATCAGCTGAGACACCTTAATAATATAGTATTGAAATAGACTGAAATTTTGTTGAAAATGTGCACTTTTTTCAAGTGAGATATCTTTGAAATTATGAAAGAATTTGATATTATGTGAGTATGTATGGCCCAAGCGGAGTATTTGACTCCATGACGACACAACATAGGTATTCAGATGACCCACAAAGAGCTAGCTAAGACATTAAAATAATGTTTTTTTTGTTTATATAAAAATGTGTCAGCCCCTTAAGGATTAAATTGCATAGTGCGTTGTGTATTGCAACCTACACTCTAAACAATATAGGTTCTTTAAAAAGAACCCTTCAGTACAATCACCATGCGACCCCAGGAGAATCCTGCAAGGGTTCTCCTGGGGTTGCATGGTGATAGTAGCGAATGGTTCTTTTTAAAGGACCTACATTGTTTAGATTGTACGTTGTGTATTTCAACAAGTAATATAAAACATTTGTAATATCACAACAGATAAACTAGATGTTATGTTTGCATGGCACATAAAGTACATGACATAAAGTACATGTCTGTGCGGGCATACCTGCAGGTGATTCCCTTCCACCCCCCCCCCCCAGGGCGTGTGAGTGAAGGAAAACACTCTCAATGATACTCCATACCCAGTCGCCCAAACCATCATGGTTGCATTTAGACACAGCTCATTTCCCATTATTAATTATAAAAAAAATGTTTTCTATTTTTTTATATGATAATCATAGCTTACTGTACATAGTGAGGTGTTGTCGATGGCGTTCACAGTTGTATTGACTTTCAGATTATCTACATCATCTGTCTGATATACACATTTCACCTCACATTTCCCTAGATCACCGACTGGTTTGATATCACCATTAACATTAAGTAGAATGACATCATCCAGATTGTAATTCTCATAATCTGATTTCAGCAGCAAGAACTCTATACTTCTCTCCCCAGCATCAAATAAGATGTTTGTTATTGCATCAGGTAGAGAGTTTGTCGACATAGGTGTGTGTAATTCCTGAAATTTAATAACAGTGACATACATATAACATGTGTTTTAATCATTTATGTAGGCCTATAGATAATTAATCTTCACTGTATTTAACTGTGATACATAATTTGCCTCACCATTTTTTTGTGAAATTACCCCTAGAGTATCTAGGGGGGGGGGGGGGGAGGATGAAGGATCGATAGTGTCTCCGACATGAATATGTGGAAGGGTTACGTTTCACCATCTTCCATCAACTCGTCCGTCGGGACGACGGGATTAAATAATTCTCATTAAATCATTCTTGAGGTATTTCTCACTTTATTGAAGTCCAGACATTCTTATAACACACAGTTCCCAAGCGGAGCGCGGCGATCGATGCCATGCGGCTAAACCCCTGAGCTCGCGACGAAACGTCCGCCTGCTTCAGTGGCAACGAGTTAACTGATGGCGCCCTTCGCTGCAGGCGCGCTCGCTTCGTGGTGTGGGCTAGTCAGAACGAGGCTTGGCGGTCCCTGGTCACTCGTCAGTGATTGGGGAAAGCCGAGCAGTCCCGAACGGTGAGACGCTAACCCCACATATCTAAACGTTAGGCGTTATCTACATGTATCTTAAGGTAATATTGACTAATTGTTAGGATATAAATACTTCGGAATAAGCTTGTTAAATTATTTATATGACAAGTAATTTACGTCAGGAAATAAATAACATTTAGTAAATACATTTGGCATGCGATTACGGCTTTTAGACAGTTAATAACTACTCATAGACAGCGTGAGCTTATTGATGATGTACAGGGCAGATAGGTTAATGTAATCCCCATTATACATGCAGTGGTTATTATGTACAGGGCAAATATGTTAATGTACTCCCCATTATACATGTAGTGGTTTGTACTTACAGACAGGGTTAGCTTATTGACGATATACAGTGCAGATAGAGTAATGTACTCCCCATTATACATGTAGTGGTTAGTATCATGCGACTCGCTCATTAGATATAAACGGAATAATAACAGGTGATCTGTAAAAATGGTAAAACAAGATAAACATTATAAAACTAAGAACACTAACAAATATGATATTATCAATTTAAAATAAAATAGAAAGAAAACAATCAATATTGGGTATATGAAACATACATAATACCAAGTGTTTAATGTGCCACTAAAATATGTGTATCAAGCAATGCGTAAAATAGGTGTATCAAGCACTTTATCTGGCAGGTGGTGGGCTGATATATTAAGTTACTGTTGTTTTTATGATGAGGTAAGCACTTTATCTTCTATGTGGTGGGGTGATATATTGAGTTACCGTTGTTTTTATGCTGAGGTAAGCACTTTATCTGGCAGGTGGTGGGTAATGATAATAGGGCCTAATAATAATAGTAAACTTTATTTATAGAGGGTAGACCATTCAGTACATCGTACTAATTTGCAATGGGCCCTCTTTGTACACATGCAATAGTACAATGATTTACATATGTACACAACTGATGGTAAAATATAATACAGGATATAATACAGACTATAATACAATATTTAAAATTGTGTACATAAATTTACACTGCAAAACATCATGGCTATTTAAGAATATGTACATCATGACTGTATTCATTTTTATTTATTTATTTATTATTCAGTTATTGTTATACAAAGTACATATGAACTAGATATAATTGTAACGATAATATATTGAGTTACCGTTGTTTTTATGATAAGGTAAACATCCATGAGCTGCCCTCACAGCCCTCCATCCTGCTGATTCTATACTGGATTTGTGTGATATGGCCACCTCGTCCACTAGCTTTAATAGGGCGACCACTGAAAGAAAGAAAGAAAAAAATCCCTGTCAGTGCATACCTGAATATCTCGGGTGAACATGGCAAATATACAAGTTGACGGGTATCTGAAAATTGTATTCGTTGTTCTCTTGTTAACTGAATAAGATAGATTTCGATATAGTAGGCGAGCCTGCTGTTTTAAAAAAATCTAACCAGTGTTATGGGATGAAAGCCAGGCAGCCCTTAAAGGTGATCTATCGCCCCTTATATAGTATTAATTAATTTTGTGACAAATAAATCAAAGTTGCCACAAGATGGGGCACAAGTGTTTCCTTATATGGGGTTATTTGCTATGATGTGACCATCTGAAACGGTCACATGATAGGCAATCACCCCCATATATGGGGTTATTGGCTATCTTGTGACCCTCTGAGAGGGTCACATGATAGCCAATCACCCCATATAAGGACATAATTATTCATACCATATAAGAGGTGATAGATCACCTTTAACAATTGCTTAACGCAAGAAATAACCACTACACTACACGGTATTTTGTTTTATTAGCCGATAAAATCACTGTTTATAGAGAATGAAATGATTTTTTTTTCTAACAAATGGTTGGTCTCGAATCAAATAAATATGGGTATTTTCATCCTCTTGAATCTGCGGGTCGCGGTAGTGAGTGAAACTTTAATAACCAGATATACTGTGGATATTTTGTGGGAAAATTTACGGATTTATATATATCTACATTGGTTCAGCGTCTGGTGTTTTGAGCAATCGCCCGCTGCCAAGAAAGCAAGGACTAAACTTACGGTACACGACCAGGGGTATAAAAGACTTGGTAAACACCGCTGATTGCGCCGCCTACCGACAATCCTCTCCCGGCCCCCCTCCCCTCGCTCTGTGAATGTGATACTATGTTAAGTTGAATAAAAGAGACAAGGCTGATGACGGAGTCAGATTAGTACGAGATTGTAACCCGAGCGGTAGCTAAGAGAAGCACCGTCATCAGCCATGAGATATTAACTTTGAACACTTGTTGAAGTTTGTACTTTCTGTCAGTACCACAGTACTGGGAATCTGAATCTGATAAGTTAACCCTTTGAGTGCGGGCGACGCTTTTAAGCGCATTCATACTGTTTTTTCACAACTAAAATTTGACATAAATTGAACAAATATGCATGTATAAATCTTGAGTAAAGCCCCCATTGTGAAATTTAGCAGGTTTAATTTTTAAGTGAGGAGGTATTTTCCTTTCATTTGAAGTTGGCAATTGCGTGAGCAATGCCAACTTCAAATGAAAGGAAAATGTTAAGTAGTAATGAAGCACTTAAAGAGTTATGTCAGATGCGTTGATAGAGTCGTGAGACTGAACTCATAATTCTACAAAGTGTTCAACAAACATGATGCCAAATTGAGCACACATATTATCACTTGTTGAATACAATAATCACATGATATCTATTGCTATATTTCTGTGTAACACCAATTGACAAGTATCAAAACGACAAGGTAATTTTTTCACTTACTTCCACTTTTGATACGGAGATGAAGCTGATCAAATAACTGCATAAGGAAGCCCGGTGTCATTTTGACGTTCATGGCATTTCCAACTTTCTCAGACATCTCGTGTGTTTTGTTGCTTGTGCTGAAGAATACATCCTCAATTATCTTTGAAAGCCAGTCTTTTATGACTCCTCTATCTGTGAATGTTCCAAGCAGTAGTTATGTGATGGGAATTATCTTTGACTAAAATTATTATGTATTTCAGTAAGATGATTACACTTTAACCCTTTCAGCCCTCACGATGCATTAAAGCATCATTTTACGTCCCTGAAAACACACTTAATTTGTCTACAACCAAGGGTTTTTGAATGAAAATTTCCATGAAACTGGTTTACTAATACAAGGTAAATTTCTTTAATTTTTCCACCCACTTCAAATCATCTTCATCCACTACAAGTCGAGAATTGCGACAGCTATTCGCGGCTTGTAGTGGATGAAGATGACAATGTAAAGTCAGGATTGAAAGGATTAAGGATAGAACAGAGGATAGAACGTTAAACACATGTAATATCCCATTTGCAAGACAAAGGCAAAATATTTAAAGCATCCTTAGCGTGGGGACAGTCTTTAGAAGTCAGATTCTGACGTCTAAAAACGGTTCCCTACACCAAAAAAATAATTTATTTTATAAAGGCGATAAACCATTATAGGTATTCAAATAAAGCGGAAATATCTAACTGAGAAATTTATTATAATTTTAAATTGAAACAAATTCTTTGGTCTCCATGTTGTATACAAAAATATTTCAGCGGTTCAGGTGTTAATAATAAAAATAGAACTATTATTCTCAAGTAGAGATCTCATTGGATGAATCTTATAGAAGAACGTTCAGCAGTAAAAGCATGTAGAGATCTCATTTGATGAATCTTATAGAAGAACGTTCAGCAGTAAATGCATGTAGAGATCTCATTGGATTAATCTTATAGAAGAACGTTTGTGTGTGTGTGTGTTTTGTAACCATCCGAAAATCTCACGACACAGTTATACCTCATGTCACACATGAAGAAAACAATGTGTGCTTGCAAATTATACACACAATTACAACATTCCCGTATTTTTTTTAATTCACCAGAAGCAAAAACAACCATATAAAGCAGTAATTTGTGTACGCACTCTCTAGTCAGTAGCCACCCCTCTTGGATTTAGGCTCATTTAGGGTGGTGAGACCATGTAAACTGCAGACCGATTTAGAAATTTTTCATACTATTAGATATTTAGTGTGACATATCAGCATAAAGCTTGAGATGTCCTTGTTAGAAAACAGGCCGGCAATGCGTATGCTTTCCAGACAGATTTTGAGCTACGCCCCCTAGCGTGCAAAAAAGTCAATACTGTTCAAATTGGGCTAAAATCCGTACTCTCTTTCACAGAACAGACATACATCATTTTAACCCACTGTATCCCTGCGAGGATATCATGAAACAGTTATATATGTTATCCTTTACAAATAAGATAACATGTGCTTATTAAATATTCACAAAATTGTAACTTCTTTGTATTTTATTTTGTTTCACTAGAGGTTGGAACAGCAGCATTAAAAATATTTTGTGTGATGATTCCATCATCTCCCTGGATTTCGGATTATTCAGGGTGGTGAGCCCATATTAAAAAAAGGTTCAGTAGTGAAGGCAAGTGGAGACCTCATTGTTTGAATTATATACAAAAACGTTCAGCAGTGAATGTGCTAAGCAATACAATTTGTTTATTCTGTCAAATCACATTACGATTATAAATGATTCTGCTGATTTGTCATATTATTTCAAACTGTGTCACTTACCCTCCAAGTCGACTTGCTGACTCTGAGACGACGCCTTAGTCCAATGAATATCAAAACGGAAAGATCGATCACTGGAATGGAAGCATTACAATTTAACTTCGCCCTAAATTAAAAGGTTATGTAACATATCACTATGCATCTAGTTTATTGTTCTGATATATTGTTGGAACATACCGAATGACTCAGGAATATAGGGTTTGATTCGAATCAAATTATCACTACTTACACATATGTTTAAAAAATATTAGGCTAGGTTTATTTTATACTAGTTTTATTGTCTATAGCTATACCAATTATATCTACTTGCTAAACTAAATTTATAATTGTTAATAAAAAGGGATCATCTTGTATTTGTTGATCATATATTGGTTATAAATTAACGTAGTCCTATGTCTTCTAGATACAGATTTAAATATTATTCTTACTTTTGTTATCAGGATCTCATCCCCTCTAAATGGGCATATGGTCCTAGACTACCATTCCGAAAAGACCATCAGGTCTTTTGAGACCCCCTAATATTAGTATCTAGAGAAAAGCACAATAAAGCTTAATCACCCAAACTGATACTAAACCGTAAAACTTAGGTCCCTGGCCGAGCGATTAATACAACATGTACAATATTTTAGATTCATTTTATAGATGTCCCTCTACCTCATGTGTAGTTCAAAATCATTCGCTAGGTGTAGTCCTAACAGTGTTGGGTATAACTTTGCTGAACACCCGATAGTTTTCTCTATGTGCTTTGTGAAATCAGAGTGAAGTTCATTCCTTCTAACAACCACACATGTTACAAGCACGGATTTCTTGCTGCAAAGACATATTAAGTGAATTTTAATACCAAATAGCAATATAAATAAAAACATATTTACTACTTAAAAAAAATCGTGAAATTTTAAATAAACTTAACTTACATACTTTTAAGGGTTGAACGGAGAGCATTGGTTATTTAGTAAACGGTAAACTCTTATACAAATATTACACAATAAAACATTTCGTTTAGAACATCACACAAAAAATATAAAGCATAAACTTTAAGATTAGAAAAAACTAAACATATGTTAAAATACGAAAAAACTAAACATATGTTAAAATACATATTAAGCGAGCTCAGTGATTTTTTATATATATGTATTACTTTCTTATTTTATTAAATGTGATATAGTGTGTTGTGTTTGTAACACGAGAACAGTCCATGTTAAAAGTAACGGTTTCCACTTTTGGAGTTACACACAGGTAAAACAATCTTGTCGATTGTCATATGTTGATTTCAAAGAAAAGTGTTGTAGAGAGTAGTGATAGAATTAAAAATACAAAAATTTAGATTTGAACAGATTTTATGTAGAGACACTCTTTGAGTTATAATCATGTAAACAAGTTACATACTGATATGTCTAGAGAATTAACCCCACATTAATAAAACTGATAACGTTGAGCTAGACTGTCACCACATCAGAGTGTGTTCACTATGAAATAACATATTACCCCCTGCTCTTATATGTACATTAATCTCGTTTTATAAGAGTCATAAATATATATAGTTGATTTTGTTCCTTTCTGGGCACCGGACCGTTATTGACGCAAACAATTCATTAATATCGCGTGTACTACACAGCTGTAAAGATGAGGGTTGGCTCCCTCCTCAAACCTTATTAGTTCACAGAGAGAGAGGTGGCAGTAATCAATGAATAAGAAACAACTGATATCAACATCTAGTTTGTGGTCTGAATGAACGTAACATGAGACTCTGAACCTTCTGATTCAATTAAAGGTAAACGGTGAAGGTGCAGGTTTTTTATAGTCTGATATCAAGTCTGAAGACCTATCATCGGACTTTACATTTTACACCCTGGTCACTGGACCTGTTCATTCGTGTGCCATTTCAACATAAAGCTAATTGAATGCTAAGATAAGGAATTGTCGACAAATTAATTCATAAACACTGGTAATAAATATGATATTGAAATTGTAATATTAACTTATAATAACCCTTAACCCTTTAACCTCTAACGCTTCTGAACAAATTGGACACACAAAGCTCATTAAAAGCTAAAATACAGAATTGCCGACAAATTAATTCATAAACACTGATAAATATCATATTGAAATTGTAAAATTAACTGATAATTATGTATTGTCTATTATATGACCCCATACCAATTTAAATGTGACTAACCCTTTGTGACATGTACGTACATATCACAACATTGATAGAGCGGGATGACAACCTTACATCTATTATTTTTAAAGGTAACTTTTATTTGAAGTGAAAATTGAACATATAAACAAAGAATTTATTTTCCGCATTTGAAAGTCAATACTAATTGTTAAATTTTACAGTTCAACCGTAAAAATAAAGAAACAGTCCACAAACCTCTTGAGGCGGTCGCGACAAGCTGTCAACAGAGGGAGCATGCCTATCTTATTACTGACGTTAGAAGTGGTAATTAAATGAAACTTGTCTGAGGCTGGTAGAATGTTAGTACATAGTGACAGACAGTCCCCTATGTATGCTGTAATGTCAACCTGTATGAGACACAATAGATGGCGATGCAATTAATGTAATGAGGTTCCAGAAGTGGGGAATAAATAAAACTGACATTCACTGCACCAGGGCCTTGCCCCTACTGTAAACAGCTGATGCATAACTAAATTACCAAAATGCAAATGCAGGTTGAGCATACATTCTCAGCTTAGCAATATTTAGTGAAAATAAATGCATAATGTGAAAATGAAAGCACTTGTGTTATGTGGATTGATAGCTAAACATGTTAATGGTGCTGTTTTATTACAGTGTTACAAACACTAAGAAATAATAATAATGATAATAATAATAATAATAATAATAATAATAGTTATAATAATAATAATAATAATAATAATAATAATAATAATAATAATAATAATAATAATAGTAATAATAATAATAATAATAATAATAATAATAATAATAATAATAATAATAATAATAATAATAATAATAATAATAATAATAATAATAATAATAATAATAATAATAATAATAATAATAATAATAATAATAATAATAATAATAATAATAATAATAATAATAATAATAATAATAATAATAATAATAATAATAATAATAATAATAATAATAATAATAATAATAATAATAATAATAATAATAATAATAATAATAATAATAATAATAATAATAATAATAATAATAATAATAATAATAATAATAATAATAATAATAATAATAATAATAATAATATTAATAAATAATAATAATAATAATAATAATGATAATGATAATGATAATGATAATAATAATAATAATAATAATAATAATAATAATAATAATAATAATAATAATAATAATAATAATAATAATAATAATAATAATAATAATAATAATAATAATAATAATAATAATAATAATAATAATAATAATAATAATAATAATAATAATAATAATAATAATAATAATAATAATAATAATAATAATAATAATAATAATAATAATAATAATAATAATAATAATAATAATAATAATAATAATAATAATAATAATAATAATAATAATAATAATAATAATAATAATAATAATAATAATAATAATTATGATGATTTCAAACTGAAAAAACATTCGGCCTTCAAGGTTTTCATAAAAGCGTTCAGCGTTTTAAGGGTTGAAGGGGGGGGGGGGCGCTTAACCGTTTCCAGAAATAAATTGCCTCATCATCGATCAAAATTGACAAAATATTGGTATTTAAAATTCAAAATAAACCTGAGTAAATTTTGAGTGTCAAGAAAAATGATGAGTAAAATCATTGATTGACACCTGTTTTTTCAACGCTCCCTCGCCTTTTTTAACCCTTTGCCTGCTGATCCCGACTATTGTCTTTTTTAATCCGTTTTGTTGGGTGATCAAATCACTGATATTGGGACTGAAACAACTGCTGAAACGTCAACATTTGCAAATGTTTCGTCTCAAATTAAAAAAAATATGACCAATATTCACGCACTTGAAGTTGTGGGTCGCGGTAGCGAGACACAACTTCAAGTGCGTGAAAATCTAAATAAATTAACTGATATTGGGACTGAAACAACTGCTGAAACGTTGCGAATGTTTCATCTCCATTTAGCCAAATATGACTAATTTTCACGCACTTGAAGTTGTGGGTCGCGGTAGCGAGACACAGCTTCAAGTGCGTGAAAATTTAAATTAAAGGGACTGGCCCACGCTAAAATCATCAAAAAATCGGTGATTTTATTTCGGGTTCTTAATATGACCATATGATTTAAACATGTACATAGACTAGAACTGCAATTTTTTATTATTTTTGTGCTGCGCATTCACCAGTTAGGCTAGATATAGAGACGAAATTCCTGATTTGTAATTATTGACAACCATATCAAAAATAGGAAATGCGGGGATTTCGTCTCTATATCTAGTCTAACTGGTAAGTGCGCAGCACAAAAATTATAAAAATTTGCAGTTCTAGTCTATGTACATGTTTACATCATATGGTCATATTAAGAACCCGAAATAAAATCACCGATTTTTTAATGATTTTAGCCTGGGCCAGTCCCTTTAATTAATTCAGCAGGATGAGGTTAATCCTTGATCCCCCCCCCCCCCGTGTAAAGGTAAACAACACTACCTGCTTACTATACAAGTCAACAGTTACTGATCTTTGTTTTTACACGGGAGATTTACTGAACGAACCTTGACCTTGCTGCATGTCTCTTTGTATTGTTTCAGAGTCTGTGTGAAGATGTCAAAGCAAGCTTCGAACAGGCCAGCATTGACATCACTGAAATACAATCAATCATCATACAATATTACGTAAGGACCAACGTCAAACATCTAAATCTCCATTTGTGCAATTTAAAACCTGTTTTAGATTATGTCTCACTACCATTGTTACAAATAATTTCATAAAATTAAAAATAATTTAATGAAATTGAAATGACTGGCGCAATTCTCAGTCTGAAGGGTGAAAAGAAGTGTTATTTAAAAAATAGCCTTATTATCTATCATACAGCTATTATCATCTTGATTATAATACAAATATACACAGCGGTATTGTCGACTAGTCTATTATATTAAATTACGATATATATATATATATATATGAATATATATATATTCTTAATCATTTAGATATTAAGCCTTATTATGATTTATTATGCAGCTTTTATCATCTTGATTATAATGCAAATATTCAATTACATATTTGATGTATTCTAATAAGTCAATTAATAAATTTCTTCACCATTTTCTTGGCACATAGCACCTAAATGGAGTTGAATATGTATCAACATTCCACTCTGATGACCCAGGCCTTATTAAGGTGGGATTTATGACACCAACAGCAGAAGTGTCATTACTGCCGTCTATTTTACCATAAGAAAAGAAGTCAGAAATCGTCTGAATGCAAGGCTCCATAAGGGAATCGATTCCAGCCACTGACAGGCTTTTGAGGACATATGTCGTGAATAGCTCTACTGCATCCTTGTCTATTTCCCCTGTTGTTATAATTTTGTCAGGTTGTCCGGCTCGCCGCCACATTGAAGAGAACCATTTATTTCTCTTCTTTTTTATGTCGTCTCTATCATAACTCGCCTCAGCCCAATGTTTCCATGTCTTTATACATCGCTCAGCTGTCTTAGTATCACCGAATTTCCAGTTTGCTTGTTTGTGATCCATGTCAACAAGATGCCTCAGTAAATCTGTAAACCGCTTGTGCTGATCTGCTGATAATTCTATGCTGTACCATATTGCCCACAATAAGGCGACATCAGCCTCGTTATCAACATCTAACTTATCTATCATAAATAACAAACATAAATCCCTGGCAATCACAGCCTCTTCCATATCATTAATAACAAAGTTAAGGCTCTCTATGCCTGAATCATCATTTACTTTAGACACGGTCTTTAGAATATGCCTAATGTCTCCACAAGCTAACATTAGAATAGACAAGTCAGCTGTTGCAAAATCTAGTTCCTTGAGGGCATCCTCAGCCGATGTATTGCCAAACGCGTAGAGATCTCCTTCACCTGCCAACTTAGATGTCAACCATGTGCGGTTCAGCCAATTCTTAGCCATCATTCCGCTATTAATGCGTCTCACACTCGTCAGTGTCAGTGAAATGTAGGAAATGAAATTCAACGTTTGTTTTATAAGTATGAGATTTAATTGGTGCTGGTAGATCTATCAATTTATTATCTGGGCACTTTGTAGCGCTGGTGTTAATGTCAGCCGCATGGCCTGCATCATATGTTGAAGATACAAATGGTTTAGGTCCTAACGTTTTAGTGTAGGGGCACAAGCACATGATTGCTCAGAAATCAGAGTCCGATTTTTCTTGGAATTCTTGCACATGTATCTAGATCATTTTTGTTGTAAAACGCAGTCGTTTAGTATTAGTGGTATATATACCACTAATACTTAAAGGACCACCTATCGGTCTCTGGAATGAAAAGATCGAGCTTGTGTCTTTCTAAATACGTTTTTTGATCACCATGCGTATGTTAAGCAGAACACATATCTTTACATACTACATACTACATTTGTCTATCTTGGCAAGAAAAAGAAGTTTTGTTTGGCTGTTAGTGCTAAATACTACAATATGCCTGCACACGGTGCATGGGGACTGGAACGTGTAGCTTCAACGATTAAAGTTTCTGATTAAAGGCTTCTCAATCAACTTTCAGATTAATATAGTCAAAATTATTGACTTGACCTTTATTATAGTTATATACGACAAGATTATTATGATTATATATCAGAAAGTAGTGATGTGTTAATTAAAAGATCATTGATTTTCTACGTCTGTTCGATTTGAATGCAGATATATGAGCATTATCAACTGTGGAAGATGGGTTTAATCTATATTAATAATAATATATTTATTTTGCGTACTCAGGGTACATGCACATGCAATTGAACATAAACAAGTATAGTCTATTTTTTTATATGAACATAGAAAAATCATTCAGTGCAAAGAAAATCAATCCCTGCTATTAATCCTCTCTCGGTATGTTACCTAAATGTACATTGTTGATTTACACAGCAACAACATCGTCAGCAGGCGTGTCAAATTGTAATAAATATTTGGACTAAGGTACATTTTAGCGTGACATATTAACGTTTCACCACACACAATACCCCTCCTATAGACTGGCATGTATTATGACCCATACACTCAGGCCTCTCAGCACGCTTGAAGTGGGGACATGTTAGTAAACCTAGATATTTTTTAAACCATCAAGCTGTCCTCATTTAATAAACAAAATAAAAAAGAGGGTGAATCTGCTTGTTGTTTTCTATTTGGCCCTATGTAAAGGCATACCCCGCTCTCCCCTGGAAGAGGCTTCAAAAACACGCCACCTAGCGAATGTGAGTGCCGCCTTGTTACTACCCGCTCAATAACTTCCTGTGCTTTTTTTTCTGATTTTGATGATTTTCAAACAATAAATCATCACAGCATTTATTCAAACTGGTGTCAAAATGATATATATGTTATTTTCACCACCCAGACTGCTGCAAAAAGCCACATTGTTTAAAAAAGGACAAAATTTCTTATTCTTAAACTTTATAATGATATGCGCATATGAATTTGTGTGGTGAGACCTTATACAGATAATATATATGGCTGACATTATTTGAAATGGCGGACCTGCTGCCTTGCATCGTGAGATTGTGACATATTTCAATTATTTCATTTTCAGTCTTAGCATTCTTATTTGATATTAACTGCGCAAGATGGATTCAATCTGTATTAACCCGTTCGGGCTATATACGTCAGAATCTGCCGTCTCTAGACGGCAGATTCTGACGTAAAAAGACGGTCCCCACGTTGAAAGAATTAAAATATTTATAATGGCCGTAGACCCATAATATAGGTATTCAAATAAATCAGAAAGAGCTAACTAAGACATTTATGATGATTTCAAATTGAAAAAACCCTTTGGTTTCCATAGTTTATATAAAATAATGTAGGGGTTAATTTCACGAGGTGAAATCTATATTAACTTTCAATCTATGATAATATGATCTGATGATCACAGTGAACCATGTCAGTCAAATAAAATTTAATAAAAAATAGTGTATAACAGTATAAAAAAACAACGGGTTAATTTTACGAGGTGAAATCTATTTTAACTTTTACAATCTATAATAATATGATCACAGTGAACCATGTCAGTGAAGTAAAATTTATAAAACGAACTGTCCATCAAGTGTATATATGACCAAGTTCTTATATGACACGTAAGATGTTGATTCTCATGATTCAGTTAGTTTTTCTCTGGTTGTCGATGCTCCACTCGTAACTTGAATAATTCTGGATTCTTTATGTGCCGCCCTTGTGTCGCAGGAACAGCTTCAAGCGTTTTTTTTTAATAAATAGTTACTATATGAAACTCTTCACTAGGGAATGGAGATTTAAGTAAGAATTATGTCCTTTCATATTTAATTTAAAGCAACTATTGTTTAAAACAAATAATAAAAGTTTTGTTAAAAGTGATTGCTGTTCGTGTTTTTCTAAATTTTTGTGTTGTAATTGATGTCTGTGATAATTGTGCAGGGCTGGTTGATATAGAGAAAGGTTAATATGCAAATTTGGTTGGGAACTACTGGCAAAGGCCCCAATGGATCCGGTTTATTTTTCTTTTGCTATTTATTATATTTATAGTCTAGTTTATGATTAATTATATGATTAATTATTTGAAATAACTTATATTATGGTTTTATTGACTACTCACATACCAGCTTTTGACATATTGGTCATTTATTGATTTGTACATTTGTTTTAGTGTGGCGCAGATACGTTATATATTTCGGTTGCCATCATTATCCCATGAATTTGAACAGTTTGGGTCACTGCTAATGTGTGCACCAAGGAAAAATATCGGTCACAACGGGATTTGAACGTGGTACTCCCATGAGCTGTGCCAACCATGCTACCAATTAGCTATTTTGGTACATGGTATCATGTTGTTTCATATGTTACCAAACTGTTATCAGTAATGAATAAATTCAGTCGACTGAATTAAATTGAACTAATTGGCATATTAAATTGGTTACATTTAACTGTTTAATGGGGAACAACTTTATTGCTTCATCATAGCAGAATCTGTATTTATCTATTTCTGATCAAAGTCATGATAAAGTACTCAAATTTACAAACTATTGATTTTCTGTAATTTATTTATATGCTTCGATTTAGAATAATTTTAAATGTATCACGTGTTTGCATTTAAAATGTAAAGTTTTCTATTTCACAATATAATATATTTTTAAGGAAATTACACATCAAAAATTTAATAATGGAGCGTGTCCTCAATCAACACATAACTAATTTTCAAGAATTTTGTAATGAATGAATAAATGAATGAAAAAAATGATACGTCAGAATCTAACGTCTAAAGACGGTCCCCGCCCTGAGAGAATAAAATATTGATACAATGGCCGTAGACCCATAACAAGGGTATTCAAATGAATCGGAAAGAGATGGGAAATCTAATTCATTTATGATGATTTCAAATTGAAAATGCCTTTGGTCTCAATGGTTCATAAAAAAATTCAGCGTTGCATGGGTTAACCATTTAACCGCCCTTGTCGCATATATTCGGGCTATTATTTTTTATTAGCACATTAAGTACCACCTTTTAAACATGTTAAAAAAATAAAATATGACATCAATCAGCAATATTTGAAAAGAGTTGACCTCCATTTTGTCAAATCTGAATAATTTTCACTCACTTGAAGTTGTGGATCGCGTCAGCGAGACACAATTTCAAGTGGGTGAAAATTTAGATTGAATAATTTGGCGGTTAAAGGGTTAAAGAGACATGCCCAGGTCTAACATCATCAAAAAATCGGTGATTTTATTTTAGCCTAATAATATGACCATATGATGTAAACATGTCCTTAGACTAGAATTGCAAGTCTTTTAATTTCTGTGCTGCGCATTCACCAGTCAGGCTAGATTTTGAGACGAAATTCCCGTATTTCTTATTTTTGACATGGTTGTCAATAATTAGAAATCAGGAATTTCGTCTCTATATCTAGCCTAACCGGTGAATGCGCAGCACAAAAAACTTTAAAACTTTTGCAGTTCTAGTCTATGGACATGTTTACATCATATGGTCATAAAATTAAGCTAAAATAAAATCACCAATTTTTTGATGATTTTAGACCTGAGCATGTCCCTTTAAGCTGGCATAAAACTATGCACACACACTAGCGTGTAAGAGCAGACGCTAAAGGGACGATAACATTTGTATGTTCATATGACTCAATTTATTTTTTGTAGAGTTTTCCAGGAAACACGAGACATTGAACCAATGCTGGTTCTGTGCTGGGCCAGCGTCACAGACGTTGGTATATAACTTTTAATAAACTTGCCAGTTCATACAAATCAATTGATTTCAGGGGCCGATCCCACTAAGAATGTCAAAATTAGGATCATCTTTACTTTGTCTTAGTTCCAAGATGGCCTCCACGATAGCGACCTACGGTTTTAGTGGAGGTCTCCTGATCATTGCTATACTATTAATCAAAATATGTAAATGTTTTTGTTTGATCAAATAAATGAATCTGAGTCTGAGTCATTAGAAAAGTTAAGATTTATCCTAACTTTTCTAATGGAAATGAGAGGAAGTGAAGATAAACTTAATTTTATCACCTTAATTATTAGTGGAATGGGCCCCTGGCTCTAATTCATCCTGTTTGCGTATTGAGAAACTGTACTATTACTAGTACTAGTCGTTACTATTAATTTTACAATTTTTAACTCAATGTGAAGAAATAAATATTCCACGGTTTTGAGATCTTCATACAATATATGGGAAAGTAAAGTCACAACTAAATCGTAATTTGAGACGGGTCAGTTTATTCCATTCAATGAAATCAAAATTGTTTATTCCACAGACATAAATTTGAACCATGATGTTTACACAACAACAGTATCTAGAGTGTCCATGATAAGCTGAAAAAACTTTAATAGTTATTAAAATTGCAAATCTGGATGTTTTCAAGGTTTTGTGAGTTGAGATTCGCGACATGGTAAAAAATTATAGAAATGAAAAGTTGTACTTTTATCTTAGCAGGTGAAGATTTAGCATTTCAATCTATAACTTTATTTGGAAATTTATTCATATCAGAAAACAAGAAAAATAATAGCCTTTCCAGCAAACACGAGAAATTTAGCCTACGCTGGGCCTATGTTGGGACAGCGTCGAAGACGATGGCTCAACATTGGCCCAGCGTTGGATCAACGTCTTGTGTTTGCTGAAAATTGTCATCGAAAAATTCCTGGGAAAAAAAAAGAAAAGATGATATAAAAATATGTGACTGTACAACGATATATATATTCAAGTGTCCATTTTCTTTACGTATAGATTATGCAGCCGCGTTGGCAAAGATGGATTCCATGAATTGGTCAAAGTTCACTTTACCAGATCCGTCAGAATCTAGGCCATCGAACACCTCGTCCACCTTGTCCTGACCAAACTCGTCCAGGAGGCCGGACTGCTGGGCCACAGTGTTCATGTTGTCCTTGGTGATGTAACCTGTGCCGTCTGTGTCCAGAGCTGTGAACAGCATCCCCATAAACAGAGATCTGGCGAACAAAGAGAGCAAACAGACGTGAAAACAGAGATCTGGTGAAGAAAGAGTGCAAACTTGTCGGAAACAGAGACCTGGCGAACAAGAAATATACAAAATCTATAAAAAAAAAATTGGCAACAAAAAAATCTATCAAACGTAGATCTGGTGAATGAAAAAACATTGTGAATTACTATTTTAATTACCTTAAAATGCTTGTATACTATTAATAGGCTATCATTGTTACTAATAAACTACTGTATTTACATGTGTTATATGGGCTGTATATTTTACTGTGCCTTACAGAAACCTGTCAAAAAATATAGTTATGTAAGAGACCTCGAATTTACACAATCCAACAGCTGAAAAATAAACTGATTCATTATTTACAGCTACACGGCATTTATTGTATTACTTAAAGATATATAATTCACAATAAGTAGCAGGCTTACTGAGAAAGGTATTACAAATACTTCGTTTTGATCCATTTATAAACATAATACAAATGAAAAGAAGATTAAATGTAAAATGCGTAGGTTCCAGATGTTCATGCCCAACAAAGACAAATTATTTGCATAGCATTTGTACAATGTTGGACCAACTTTGAAGCTGTTTGGCCGAGGTCGTACAAATGATATACAAATGTTTTGTGTTTGCTGGGTGTGTTTTTGTACCCGATTTTGCTGAATGAACCTCAACTAAAAGAAGCAATAGAAGCTGCAAGTAATTGAGAACAAGATAAACACAAAGATTTAGTAAAGATAAAAGAAGGTGGTGTGTATGTGTGTTTGACTAACATATTGATCATTTCAGAGAAAAATCACATTTTTCTATGACATACGTAAAATTTTTGATCTTGATTAGAATGTTGAACTATACAATTATGTCACCTTCAAATCGAAAGGGTGGATCTTCCACTCTGTAAACTTGAAGATACACTCTTTTAGTCCCAAGTCGACGATATGTCCTAGTACTTTATATGTGATAAGCAAGCTTTTACTAGTTCAGATTAAAAAATCAAGTAAATGTAAACTAGGCTATATTAACATAAAAGCATAGAAACTCAGAAGAGTCTTCAATCACGAAACAATGTTATTTGATTATTATCCGTCGATTATTAATATAGGGCCTACTTTTAAAGTCGATATAATACTATTGACATGTGATGGTAAACGCGCCGTACAAAGGCAGAAATCAATTAAAAAGTAAGCAGATACAGTAACTGTTGTTTGCATGTGTACTGCAATCAGTTTTTATGGTAAAGATATTTTGAATAGTAAATGAAATTACTTGAAAAGGAAGCATTCAGTGGTGTGTATTTTGGACTGCAGTCAGCGAGAGTGCTAATTATATACTGTTTTGCTCTTATAAGAATTATGCTATTATGAATTAGGATATTTCACCTGTTGATTGTGTTTGTCGTTGCATCCATCATCATGGGTTTGTGAGCTGTTTTGCGAGGTGACCATTCACTTCCCCACTCCCACTAAATCATTATTTACTCCATCATTCAACCCTTAACCCTTTGAGCCCTCACGATATTAAAGCATCATTTTACATTCCTGAAAACATACTTAATTTTCCTACAACTAGGGGTTTTAGAATGAAAATTTACACGAAACTGGTTTACCAATACATGGCAATTTTTTTTAATTTTCACCCACTTCAAATCATCTTCATCCACTACAAGTCGAGAATTGCGACAGCAATTCGCGGCTTGTAGTGGATGAAGATGACTATGGTAAATTCAGGCTTGAAAGGGTTAAAGCGCTAAAATGACTATAGTCTTTTTTAATCCGTTTTATTAGCTGGTTAAATCACAGTTATTGCGAATGAAATGATTGTTACAGAAAGATTTGTACATTTTTGGTCTGATTGAATAAATATGAGTAATTTTCACCCACTTGAAGTTGTGGGTCGCGGTAGCGAGACACAGCCTCAAGTGGGTGAAAGTTTAAGTTATAATAACTTAGCCCTGGCATAATGTTTATTGTTGCACTTAATGGATCTGAATAAAAACACCTTTTTTTTTGGGGGGGGGGACCAATCGACCAATCACATAATTCATACAGTTGATCATCTCGACCAATCACAAGCCCAGGTTCTAGATCGGTTGATTGACTATACAGACCAGATTCGGTCAAAACTAGGTCTTGGTTTCATCTTTCCCATTCTTTCAAATCTGTCGTTTCTCCAGATCCACTTCAATATATTATATATTATCATTGTATAAATGTAATTATTGTAATTTTTATTGATTTTTTATATGAATTTATTTTGATATGTACACGAACATGACATAATAGCGGATTTGAAATGTCATAGGATCTGATATATCAGTCTTAGGATTGACAGAACAAATACCAGACATCTGACTCTTATATACCAATACCATGAGTTTTTAGGGTGATAAAAACTTTTCATTGGCCCGACGCAGATGCCAGCGGCGCAAGAAGGAGTCGATGGCCACTGCCATATGCGAGGGACAATAACAATGTCTATCGCCCTAAAAAATCATGTTATTACTATTATTATCACTTATCCACCGAACCTTGAAAACATATTTATTATTTTTCTACAATTACAGCATAGGCCTACATGTCTACCCAGAAACTAACCACAGTAAACCTTGCTAAATATGACAGCTCACTTTCCTTCAGCCAGGTGTCAACCCGCATAGTAGCCCAATAAAACGGCGACCCCCGCTCCCCCCCCTCCGGGTAAGGTCTATGTGCCACCAACATAGAACAGTTGTATACCTGTACTTCCCCATCAGACACAAACGTTGAATCAATGTTGGTTTAACGTTGGTCCACCGTCTACGACACTGGACCGTCTACGACACTGGTCCAACGTTTACCCAACATTGATTCAACATCTTGGGTATGCTGGGTCCATTGCAGCTCGCGTACACGAAACTAGCAGCCGACCAGACAGGCAACAGAGGATGAGAGTGTACACACAGAGAGTCTAGCAGCCCTGCGGGTAGGACTAATAACCAAATATTACGCCTGCATAAACAGCAATATCCCAACAGTAGCGCCCTCTCAAGTTTAATTACCTATTATTATTTTTATTCTACTAAAAGGTAAATGATGCAGGGAATACTATCATCAACAATTTAAAATACAAATAAGAAGTGAATTCATAAATATGTCGTAACTCAAAACGGACCAATTTATTTCATCCAATGACAACGCCAATGTTTACAGTACAAATTAAATGTGTTAACATGATTTTTACACAGCAACAGTAAATATAATGACCATGATCAGCTGAGAAGCCCTCTCTTCTAAAAACAAGATAACATAAACAAACATGAACCATTTAAATTTGCTGTCTCTAGATTGTGTGGATTAATTCAGCCTTCAATAGACACCTATCAGTACTTTTTATTAACGTAATTAGTCAACTAAAGTTTTTTAACATCATGTGTTTAGATCAGCCTGAAGATATAATGTCACATTTTACAAGTATTATTCTTCACAGTGTTTTGAACGTTGAGCCTACTACTATTGAATGCTGTTTAGTGATTTTAGAATACAATATTTTTTTAACGATTTAGTATTTGGTAGTTCATATTTGTCGAGTAACAAAAATAAATGTGAGATTATACCCTATTCATCTGAGCGAACATATGACAAAAATCACCTCAAAACATTACAAAAATATACGGACTGTACAGCGATATCTGTAAATGAAGGTATTTATTCTAAGCGTCCATGGCGTCCATGAAGCTTAGATTATACCTTATTCATCTGCGAACATCTGACAAAAATCACCTCAAAACATTACAAAAATATACGGACTGTACAACGATATCTATAAGTGTCTGTTTTATTTTGATATATTTATTCTATGCCGTCAAAGATGGCGTCCATAAAGTCTTGGAAGCTGACTTGTCCGGAGTCGTCTGCGTCCAGGCTTGAGAACACCTCGTCCACTTTGTCCTGTCCGGCCTGGTCAGTGAGTCCTGACTGCTGGGCGATAGAGTCTAGGTTGTCCTTGGTGATGTAACCTGTGTTGTCAACGTCCAGGACGGAAAACAGGATGCCCATGAACAGAGACCTGCAGAATAAACAGAATAGCCATGAACAGAGGCCTGGAGAATAAACAAATGAAACATAAATTGGCGTATATCTTAATTCAAATGTTGATAATTTCCATCCTTTTGAAGTTGTGGGTCGCGATAGCGGGACACAACTTCAAGTGGGTGACAATATAAATTATATAGGCCTACATTAGAACAAACTAACGAGCAACTCTAAAAATATGTAGACTTGACCAACATATATTGAAACAACTGTACGCTACAGAGAGCTTAAATATAAAGAATCACAATTTAAAATGACATGCAATTACTGAGATGTTTAGAACTATTGAATTGATCTTTATGTCTACACAGAAAAAAATGCTTATATATTTTACAACAATGCTTTAATATATTTTTCCTGCTTTAAGTCATACTACACATTCAAAAACAGTTGTATTAAAAAGGCATTATAAAAAGTTAAAATATTTTATTTTTATTTTTAGCACATTAATGGTAAAAATAACAATAGCATATATTGACCTAACATTGCTGTATAATTCAGATAACTAATTAAACTATCAGCTGTATATGCCTGATTTCTATTACATATATGGATATATTCGTCCTATCAGTTTGCAGCAACTTCCGAGCTTCTACACATTTAGAAATGTAAATATAAGCAATGTGATTTGTACCTTTGATTCATCTTTGTTGTATCCTTTCTTTCTTGAAATAATTTCGTATGACAAATCTTTATGTCACACGTGATATACGTAAATAATCGATATCAATATAAACATTTTTATAGTTAATTTTATTTAATGCTAAACAAGCAAGCCCATATTATTTGCGTGAACTATATTATTTTGTTTTAAACAAACCACACGAAATTGTCAATCGAAAATTCACTGTTGATAACAAAAACCCAAGGAGAAAAAATAGCCAAGCTCGATATTTTTGCTTTCTTTAAACTCAATACAATAGAAAGAATAACGGGTCATGCATTATGAAAAATATTTTTTTGCATGTTTTTTTCGCTCATTGTTCAAGCAATTATCATCCGATTGTCATAGAATTTGTCAAGCGGTAGAAAAAATTATTTAGTTTAAAAGTTAGACAATTTGACATGTAGTTTTTGCGAATTATGACGCTCCTCTACAAATCCATTGATTCTAATCAGCTTTAATCATGAAACCCACTACATGTCAAATTGTCCAACTTTTAAAATACTCATTCCAATTTCACGGAATTTTTAGGATAGGCGCCTTTAACGAGTGCTTGCAAAATTTCGCTTAAATTATTTTAGAATTGACAGAGAAATCGGCGAAAAATACACAACGCTGGTGGAAGTTGACTGCAACTATAGGAAATTATTGTACTTTAGTTTTCAAAACGTAGATTTGTAATCCCTTCCCGGCATAATATTTATAATTAATATAAGGGAGTTACCCACTGATTAGATTTATTCATAATGGTCACATCCAAACCTTCTCATGTTCAACAACAGTGGTTTATGTGAGAGCTACGTTGGTGTTGTTATATTACATGATTGTAAATATAGTTTAAAAATTAAAGCGTAAAAAGAATACAAGCGTGAATCACATCATTATATGTTTATTACATCAGTTTACAACTCTTCGATACGCTTTTAAAAATAAACAAATTTTTAAATTTAGTCTTTCCTAAACTGCAAGTTGTTTTTAATCAACCTTTAATCAACCTAAATGTTATGTTATTAACTGAAAAAAATATGTAATTATAAGAATTTTGCAGGTACATTAATGTGACAAACTATTCTTAACTGGAAAAAATATGTAATTATAAGAATTTTGCAGGTACATTATTGTGACAATCTATTGTTTGGTTATTTAAGACTTGCTCCTGTGCATTACTTAAAGGGGACATAACATGTGTGTTATCTCAGTAGCTTGGCATTAAAGCCCAGTCTTTACACGATTTGAAGCCTTGGTGTGTGGCTGCTTATCAGAACCGGAAGTCTCCAAGCAACTGACCCAGATCCCTGGCATATGATTGGTCGAGACCAATCACATGCCTGAGATCTAGGTCAATCACTTCGAGGTCACCGGATCTGTACAGCCGCGCATGCGCACGGTCTACTCCGCTGTGATGTGCTCCAGAACTCCGACCACGAATTCCTCGAAGCTGATTTTTCCGTTTCCCTCCTTGTCGCAGGCCTTCATGACGTCGTTGACCTTGTCTGTGCCCGCCTTTCCGGTGACCCCAGCCTTCTCGCAGATCGTTTCCAGGTTGTCCTTGGTGATGAACCCTGACCCGTCCGTGTCCAGGGCCATGAACATGTGCTGCAGGGCCATGGCGCTGTGGTCGAGAATATAATAGCATAGTTGAGGGATGCAGGCTAATCAATGTAAAGTACAGCAAATAAAATACCCCGACCCAGGGCTAGGCTAACAGGATGTAAGCACAAAACACTGATACTACTGGACAATACCCCGACCCAGGGCTAGGCTAACAAGATCCAAGCACAAAACACTGATACTGCGGGACAATACCCCGACCCAGGGCTAGGCTAACAGGATGTAAACACAAAACACTGATACTACGGGACAACACCCCGACCCGAGCCAGGCTAGCTAACAGGATCCAAGCACAAAACACTGAGACTTTGGGACAATACCCCGACCCAGGGCTAGGCTAACAGGAAGCAAGCACAAAACACTGATATTACGAGAAGCAACGAGGGGGAATGTGTTGGAATAAATTGTACCAAATGTCATTGAATTTGTGTGCTATTAAAATGTACCAAATTTCATTAAATTTGTGTGCTAGCAAAATGTACCAAATATCATCAATTTTCTTTAAATTTGTCAAATTGTCACTCAAAGCAATCTGTGATACTACGCGATGTTGATAATATATTTTAATACCATTGGTAGAGTAAAACTTGCATTTAACAGCCACTGTCGCGACGCTCATGTCTAGACAAAACTGTGGTTTCGGTTTCTGAACTCACTTGTGTTAAACGGAGACATATTATGTATAAGAGTACACGTACCACCATTGATGCCTAGCGTAACAAGCTAATACACACAACTTCCTTCTTCACATAAAAAAGGTCGCAGTGTTATAATGTGATAAATGCATCACCAATCGCACTTGTATCATTTGTAAAGCGTCGTTGTGTCCGACGTAGCATCAGCGTTTTGCGCCAACGCCTGTTACGAACGGCAGGTAAAAAGCGTGGGGAGCAGGGAATCGTCAGCTGTATCTTGGAACAAAAACTGGTATTATAAAAACAAGCAATGATATATTAATTCTGTGCCAGCGTCGCAGACAGTGGCCCAGAATTCAATCAACTGTAGGTTATTGTCGTGGTAAATGTGGCTACAGGGGCGGATCCAGAGGGGGGGGGGTGTCTGCCCACAATGCCAAAACTAAATTGGCCCAATATTGATCAAAGTTGCCAAAATATAACGGTATTTGGCACTCTAAATTTACCAGGGTAGTGTCTCAACTTGAGGCACTACCCTGGTAAATATAGGGTAATAAAAAAATTGTTTGACACCTGTTTTTTTCAATCGGAAACCCCCTTCAGAATTCTGGATCATCTTGAGGCACTACCCTAGTAAATTTAAAGTGTTAAACCCACATAATATTAACTCGGATGACTAAAAAAAATTGTTTGACACCCGATTTTTCAATCGGACACCCCCTTCAAAATTCTGGATCCGCCCCTGGCTTGAAAGGATTGGAAGCTAAGATAATGCGTCCACTTCAAACAACCAAGGAATACAAGTACACTACAGAATTATAGAAACACGTTGATCCAATGCTGAGCTAATGTGAGATCGAGGTCTGTTAACACCATTAATCTTCTGGGCTTCCAAAAAATGAAAAATCCAAAAAATTAAAAATGTATTTTTTTTAGAAATTCTGATATTCCACTAAACCTTAAACCGCTAAATTAAATAATTTAAATTTTCACCCACTTGAAGTTGTGTCTCGCTACCGCGACCCACAACCTCAAGAGGGTGAAAACTACTTGTTTTATTTATATAACGAAATAATGGTTAATATTATAGGAACCTTGTGAATTTTCTTTTGAAATATCACACATTAAAAACCTTTCCTTGGAGTGGGAATTCGGCGGCAATTCACATATTAAGGTGAGTGATAATAATCGCTGGTTGCTAGAAGGGGCAGCCTGCATTGGTTCAACGGCATGTGTTTTCTATACTGGTGGGGAATATAATATGACTGTCACCAGAAAAATACTTTAAGTGGTGCACAAGCAGGTATAATTTATTA
Source organism: Flabesymbios commensalis (assembly GCA_964017125.1). Classification (NCBI taxonomy): domain Eukaryota; kingdom Metazoa; phylum Annelida; class Polychaeta; order Terebellida; family Flabelligeridae; genus Flabesymbios; species Flabesymbios commensalis. The sequence goes on along the minus strand of OZ024906.1, from coordinate 97,407,300 downwards.
ACATATTGGATAGCATGATATAATGCATATTGTCATCAATAACATTTAGGGTCAACAGTGGTTAAGGTAGGTCATATATTACAGGCAGCTACTGGCGAAAATAGGCTATAAATAAACATACAACAATCTTCGGACCTCCACCGTTCTAAATAATAATACAATGGGGATATTGATAAGTATTAGTGAAACTTTTAATCACTTGATTTTTTTTATTAAAGTTCATTTTTCGTGTTTTAACTTGTTATCGTACTTATAGATATACTTACAGCCTCATTTTCATGAACTGCACTCCCATGATCGCCTGACAGAACTCCTCATAACTGATGGAGCCTGAACCATCCTGGTCAGCCACTGACATGATCGCCTGTAAACAATACAATATAATCAATTCTAGGAAATAATCTACATAAAAATCCTGTATACTTAACTTTACAAGAAAGTCACCATCAGAAATTTGTAAATTACTATTATCAGGACCGGCCAGCTATTAAGTTTAGTTTGCCTGAGTTTGTGTCCTATTTAGGGGAAAGAGTAAGAAACGATTGACATGTCTGTACACCAGTCCTTATGAACATGTCGAATATAACGTTTCAGGTCCTTAGGTTAAGTACATCTGTGTTTACCAAGTGTTCAGAAATAATAATCTTCACGATTATAGTTGTGGTTAAGTCTATAATAAGAGCTTAAAGGATCTTCGTTGGAATAATGTTGGCCCAGCGTCGCAGACAGTGGCCCAACATTATTTCACAATTGGGCCAATGTATCTGGGTAGTGGCTTTTCTGACCACGGGGGAGGAGATTGTCACCCCTATAGCAATTACCGCAAAGTAACCTATGTATACAGAATGCTGAGTTGTTGTTGGGCCATCGTCAGACACATTGGATCAACATTGAAGCAACATTGGTTAACCGTCCAGTGATTGTTGTAGACGCTGGTGTAGAAGAATCGTGCGTTCGGTCAGTGTTGGAGTGGTTTTGAGACAGCGTCGTACACAATTGACCAGCATTGAACCTGCAATGGGCTGCGACTCCGGCCCACCATTGAAAAGAAATTGGGTGGGTATATGCCTATCGTGTGTATCGTAGAGACACGCGCAACACAATTCACTGGCAAGTATCGAATGGATGTTTACCAGAACCGGTGGTGGTGGAATGAATAAAAGTTGAAGTTAAAAGATATAAGCCGAATTTTTGTCTATAGCACTCATACAGCCTAAAGCCGGGCCTTGGAGTTCGGGAACTCCTTTTCTAGTTATTTTTAAATTCAATTTTAACAATTAGACAATGACATAATGCAAAAAACACTGATGATCGCTATCATGAACAGCCAATATGATGCCTGAGGTCAACTGATGCAGACATTTTTGTGTGAATTGGTTGTTATAGAATTAGATTATCAAACTAGGCTTACATATACGTCATTAGTAGCAACTTACTTTAAGAGTTCAGTATAGTATAATTGCCCGGGGCCCGTATTCTCGTACAAGTTACAATATATTGTAAGCTTAGGATTGGTCGAGATGGCCATCACACACGAGCCTATAATGGGGTGAAAGCTTGATCAGGTGATCAAGTCTGCTGGCTATTGAATTGTAAGGGGTAGCGGGGTTAGACGTCAGAATCTGACGTCTATAGACGTCAGATTCTGACGTCTAAATACGGTTCCCGCACTGAAAGAATTATAAATTTATAATGGCGTAGACCCGAAACATAGGTAATGCAGAAAGAGCCAACTAAGACCCCTGATGATTTCAAATTGAACAAAAAACTTTTGTTTTCCATAGTTTATACAAATATATTTCAGCATTGTAAGAGTTGAATGCTGGGTCACACATTCACAGTGTGTACATCACACAACTAAGAGGTTGATGCTTGACATGGTTCAGAAAGCAGGAATATCCAATCAGAAACAGAAGGGACTAGCCAATCAGATTTGAATGCTAGACAAACCCACATGCTATTTTGACATATTTAATCCTGTCATCGCTAATCACGAAAATAGTCTGATGTAACCCTGTAACCGCCAAATTATTCAATCTGAATTTTCACCCACTTGAAGTTGTGTCTCGCTGACGCGATCCACAAGTTCAAGTGAGTGAAAATTATTCAGATTTTACAAAATGGAGGTCAAATGTTTTCAAATATTGCTGATTGATGTTACTTTTTATCTTTAACATGTTTAAAAGATGGTACTTAATGTGCCTTTAAAAAATGAAAACCCGTATATATGCGGCACCGGCGGTTAAAGGGTTAATCTATTTTATTAGCCAATTAAATCACTTATTGGCAACGAAATGTGTGTTTAAACATCAAGATTTGCAAATGTTTGGTCTCAAATTAAACAAATATGAGTAATTTTCACCCACTTGGAGTTAAGTGGTGAAAATTTAAATTATCTATCTTTCAGTACTTTGAGGGTTAAAATGTCATGTGCGAACCCTCGTTGTACCCGGCGTTTTATTTTCACTTTTATGCCCTAGTAGCAGGGTTCCCCACAGAAAAAAAATCATCTGGTTGTTCTCTCAAAAATATTAACTTAGCGCGCGCGAGCAGCTTAACCCTTACACTGCTGCATAAAATTTGCAGCATGTGTGGTTGCCCACTAAGTAATATCTGGCACGTTTTTCCTTAAAAAATGTTTATCTGATGAACAACTGTTACTAAAAGCCAATAAATTACAAAATTAGTCACTGTCAGTTAGCCATCTTTAAAACGCAAATGGAAGGACACCACAAAAAAAAAAAAAAAAAAAATTATAATTCATCCGGTCGGGCAGCCGGCATTTCCGGCACTGTGGTGAACCCTGCTAGTAGTGTGAATTGATCTGCCTATTCCCATCTCAATGTGATCAGGTGGTGATAAGAATGTCAGGATTATTTGAAAGAACCAAGTAGCCCTATAATAATATATCCCAAATTTAGGTGTACATTTACTATTTATAGTCTAGTGATATTCTTACTAATTTTATGTATCATCTGTATATATCATTATGTTATTTTATTATGTTATCAAACTGTTATCAAAATGTGGTATCTAATACACGAAATAAACCTAATTGAAATTATTGAAAATTAGGGCTCAGAATATCCGGACTGTGGTAGGGCATACCGTTTTTGTGTCAATGAATTTTGTTTTAAATGTGCCATGTGGATCATAATATGACGAGGGCTTAAAGGGTTAAACCTCAACAAGATTGAACTTTCAACGTCTACAATTTTCTATTCAACCTCTGCTCTCAGTCTACTTCATTCCCTTATTTGGTACGACGCCGACATCAAAAAAGGTGCGTTGCACATTCGGCGTGGCGGCACTCTCCGAAACTTATTAACTATTAATAACGCCGATGAATAATTAACTATATCTGTCATCGATCGGGTCTTATCAAAGCTTTATCTGCGAGGTGACTGGAGATAGTGCTAAGGGCTGCAAGGAGTGGCAGGTGTTTGCCAAAAATGCAAAGTCCATCCAGCAATAGGGAGACGCTCACCCAATGCTGGGCCAATGCTGGGCCAGCGTCTGCAACGCTGGCCCAACATTGGCCTAGCATTGGTCAAACGTCTCGTGTCTGCTTGGCCTCCGTACCTGTCCCCGGTCGGAACGAGAAGCGGGAAATTTCCATTGTGCAGGTCACATGTGCCTGAAAGGGGGAGTTGGAGTACTGGTGATACCGGTGATAAGAGACCCCCCGTGAACCCCTTCTACTCTCTCTCTGTCCTCATGCAACACCCTTTAACCTTTAAAGCGCTGAAATATGTTTACTTATACCAAGAGACCAAGCTGTTCTTTTTAATTTAATGTCATCATAAATGTCTTAGTTAGCTCACTCCGCTTCATTTGAATACCTATGTTATGGGTCTACTGCCATTATAAATATTTTTTCTCTCTCCGTGCGGGGATCGACTTTGGAGGTCAGAAACTGACGTCTAAAATCGTCACATGCTGATGTCTAAAATCGATCCCCGCGCTGTAAGGTTGAAGAACAGCTGCAATTAAAATTAATCATCACAGGCTTCGTATAATTATATATTTTAAATTTAAAAACCAGTACAAAATCTAAATATTTTATGGTAGATGGATAGTGAACCAATGCATTTAATATATATTTTTTTAATAATAATAACAAAATGACATGTAAAGCTGTACATATCGTTTTCAATAACCCTTCAAATTCTGCTGTCGCATTGACATGTTTTCAATAGAAATCATTGAGCACAAAATGGTATAATCCGTTATAATAAGGACGCTCTCAGCTTCAATTTGAGATGTTATACTTGATTATTTTATAAACATCGTAAGTTCTCGAATAACAAAGTGCAATTAAAATTGATAAATTATGTTTATGGTAGGTACAAATAATTCAATTAGATATTTTTCAAGTATTTCAGATTGAAATGTCTGTAGTAATTACAGTTTCAAATGAATTAAAACTGCAAATTCAGCTGGACATGGATTTAAGTTATCCAATTTAGCAATTCAAATTAGATGGAAGTTTTCACACAACATGGGATTGATTGATTCAACCCTTTAATAATATATTCGGTATTTAATATTTATTGAGTCTGGCTCGAAAAATAATTAAAATAGTATGCTCGGTTACCTATTTTTAACGAATAAATTAGGTATGTAATATTTATCTATCTTTAGTATCTAATATATGATACAGCTTCGTTATAAAGCGTTCTAATCTGTCAATGTATTTGTCTAAAAGTACCCCATAGTGTATGTTAATTTCTAAATTATGGTATTTAAACTGTCACCCGTCGAGAGTGTTAATTAATACATCACTGTGTTATCTCTCCATCTCATCTTCCACTACTGACCTGCCACGAGGACACACGGGGGCTGTTCAAATAAGGTATACAGGGGGTCTATTTGAATATAATTTTATTTACATATTGTTCCAATGCCCAAATTTATTGTTTTTCCTTTTATCGAAAAATATGCAAATATATCATCGTTTTTACCCCACAATTTTGTCTAGTTTTCTTTGCGGTTTTCACAGAATATATTCCTCCACTCACGTTGATTCGCAGATTTATACAAATTTTAAAAGTGTTTGTCAGAATAAAATAATTATATTATTAAGAAAATTGTATTCTCATATGATTCGAGGAAAGCGCTTTTTAATCTAAAAATTTCACACTATTGAATCTAACGCAATTTCCAGCTTCAAATGACGAAAAATGTGTTTATTATAACTTAACTATTTTCAAACTATTTGATCACTTCTAGTGGCATTTTATTTGTCCTGAAACTGGCTTCAAACCGGCAACCCTTTAAACCCTCACGACACATCCACACATTTGAAAATGACCTAACTTCCTACACTTAGGGGTTTGAAACAAACATTTTTCTTTAAACTTTTTCAATGATAACAATTTTTTTTTATTTGTCACCCACTTCACGCCATCTTCATCCACTACAAGGCAATGATTGTGATAGCATTTCGCGGCTTGTAGTGGATGAAGTACACCGCCCCATCGTAGACAGTATACCACTGAGAATGAGTGTATGGATGAAAGTGACAATGTTAACTTCAGGCTTGAAAAGGTTTAGGAAGTAGCTCAGTGTGTCACGTGACGGGACCAGCTAATCAGCACCCGTCATCAGATTTGTTTAACACTACAAGGGAAAGCTAACTAAGACATTTATGATGATTTCAAATTGTAAAAACCCTTTGATCTTCATGGTTTATACAAAATATTTCAGCGCTTTGATGGTCAAGGATTAGGACGAGTTATTATGAGCTAATCTACTAAGTCACTAATGATAATTGTGGGCGTTTTTAGTAAGATGGACTTAGGCCCTCAAGTGGTCCTCGGGTCGGACGCGTCACATATTTTAATATCTCCGAGTGGGGATGGTACAAAGTGTTAAGTACTACATTCTGATATTTATGGGTGTCATATTGAGTACCCCATCTGTTATTAATACACAGACATCTGTGATGTCAAGGTGATGTAGATTAGGTGAAATTCCGCAGCACACACGTCGATTCTATGTTGGCCCACCGTCTGCGACGCTGGCCCAACATTGAACCGACGTCGGGTAAACGTCTGCTTGGATTTTAGTCTGATCAGAACTTTAATCAACCATTAAACCGACACGCCTATAATCGTTTTTTTAATAAATTTTATTAGCCGATCAAATCACTGTTATTGGGAAAGAAATGTGCGTTTAAACATCAACATTTGCAAATGTTTGGTCCCAAATTAAGCGAATGTGAGTAATTTTCACCCACTTGAAGTTGTGGGTCGGGGTTTAAAGTGGGTGAACATTTAAATTATTGAATTTAGCGCTTTAGGGATTATCTGTATTGAGATCACGTGGAGTCTTCAGCCTGACCTACTGATTAAGCATACATAAGGACGGAGAAGATGGTGACTCACTAGTAGGCCGGTGTCACACGTGTAAATACACTTGGAATATGATAAGATCAAGTATTACATTGCCCTCAAGACACAGTATTCGAACCCTGATTTCACAGATCTGGGGACTACATACTGAGGCAATAGACTGCTTGCACGAGTTTGCGCGTGAACAGGTGTCTGATTAAAACAGTTCAGCGTTGCTTAATGTGTGGCGTGTTGTTATTGAAAAAAGGGTGTATTGTTCAGTGCTAGAATAGTAGTACATATTGTACAGATAACTACATATATCAGGAATGTATGTGGACACATACTCTTGTTTCTCTATTGTAGTATGCAGAAACATGCTGAAAACTTATAAAAAATATTTGAGGTGGGGCTTAAACAGATTATCGTAATAATATTTCGATTGGTTGAGAGTGGTCCGTCTCTGAAGGGAATACTATAATTTAATAGTCCTGCAGAGGGGTCGAGTTTTCTCAGTTTTTAAATTATTACATACCTGTGTTAAAAAATTACACCTGCCATGAGTGACAACTGGTGAGTTAATTAAGATCTGTGTCTGCATATTTAATCTCTTTAACCCTTAAAGCGCTGAATTAATTTGTAAAAAACATCGCAACCAAATGGTCTTTTTCAATTTGAAATCATCATAAATGTCTTTGTCAGCTCTTTCTGATTCATTTGAATACCTATGTTATGGGTCTAGGGCCATTAGAAATATTTTACTCTTACAGTGCGGGGATCGACTTTAGTCGACAGAATCTGACGTCGACAGACGTCAGATTCTGTCGACTAAAGTCGATCCCCGCACTGTGAGAGTTAATGTAATGAAAAACCGGTTGGATCGTGAGATGGTAGCGATCGTGCGATACACGGACGATTTACGGATGGCATAAAGATGGCATACGTACGTAGGGGAACGTATGTTACTGGCAGTCTGTGTTGACTTGAGTGGGCGGGCCAAACCAGGTCAAATATTATTGATAACGTTTGTCTAAGTGACGTTTGACAGAAATTAATATGTTGTCATTAACAATGAACTTATTCCCGAAAACACTATCAACAACTGGTTTAGATACATTATAAATGTGGAACGATAAGCAGTGGCGGATCCACGAATTAACGGACGGGGGGGATCGCCTACTTTTTTAAATAAATTACACACACCACAGGCCAGCCTCTTATATGTAGGGGTCCAGGCATGCCCCCCCGAACATTTTAAAATTTAAGATTTCTAATTCTGCTTTCTAGAGCATATTTCGGTCCAAATATTGTCGATAGCAATGATTCTAAGCAATGTGTATGGCACTCTCGAACATTCACAACACTCAGGAACAGGTCGTGAATGGTCAGCATTGTGTGTTAGTGTTACATTTTGCATTGGAGCCCACATTTGAGTCAAATCTATAAGTGATGAATGTCAGTGTTGTTTGGAGAGGACCGTGTAAGCAGCAAGTGGGTGAAAATTACTCGTATGTGTTTAATATAAGACCAAACATTACCAAATCTGTATATTTAAATACATATTTCATTCCTAATATCAGTGATTTGACGAATATGGTCGTGGTTAGCATTTAAAAGGCTCAACCGTTTCACCAAAATAAAGCATCACTTGAATTCACAAAATAGTATGTGATGAATCCAATAATAAGTGCAAATTCAATAGATTGGACAAAATGAGAGACAAAACTAATTTCCCAGAATATTAGGCTAATTGAATTAACTACTATCTGGTGGCGAAACCATGGCCCCTCCCACTGCTGTGTAAAACAGGCATTTGATTGGTTCAGATAACGATTTCAACCAATCAAAATATGCAATTTACGTATAAATCAAAGTAAAAATATTCAAATGGATGATGACTCGGTCCTACAACATAAGAATGAATAAACGAAAGAAATTTGAATGAATGAATGAATGAATGAATGAATGAATGAATGAATGAATAAATGAATGAATGAATGAATGAATAAATGAATGAATGAATGAATGAATGAATGAATGAATGAATGAATGAATGAATAAATGAATGAATAAATGAACGAATGGATGAATGAATGAATGAATGAATGAATGAATGAATGAATGAATGAATGAATGAATGAATGGATGAATAAATGAACGAATGAATGAATGAATGAATGAATGCATGAATGAATGAAAGAATGAATGAATGAATGAATGAATGAATGAATGAATGAATGAATAAATAAATGAATGAATGAATACAAGAATGAATAATTGAATGAATGAATGAATGAATGAATGAATGAATGAATAAATGAATGAATAAATGAACGAATGGATGAATGAATGAATGAATGAATGAATGAATGAATGAATGAATGAATAAATGAATGAATGAATGAATGAATGAATGAATGAATAAATGAATGAATGAATGAATGAATGAATGAATGAATGAATGAATGAATGAATGAATGAATGAATGAATGAATACTTCATCATTTTTGTACACATAATTCCTACAGTCTAAGATGGACAGGGGAGTCTTGGCTTAATGTTGGCCAATCGTCTACAACGCTGGCTCAACATTAAGCCAACATTTAGTCGACTTTGGTCTTGTGTTTTGTGGGTCTCTGTCCATCGTGGACTGTAGGCCTATGTTTGCTTGGGAACCTCCTGAGGATGATGAGATTAATGACAGATGACATCGCCCTCATGGCTCGAAATTCATTCCGTCTGTCTGAGGCGGAGCACGCTACGTCTCGGTCACTGAGGCTTCCCATTATAAGAAGTCTTACGGGCTATCAGAAAATAAACATGTCATTAATTGAAACCTGAATACCGATAGCGGGATCTTACAATTTATGCTCGAAAAAGAGTGGAGTGGGGGGGGGGGGGGAGAGGCTGATGATTATAACCCTTCAACCGTTTAAGCGCTGAAATAGTTTTATGTATACCAAGATATTTTTTTTCAATTTGATATCATCATAAATGTCTTAGTTAGCTCTTTCCGCTTTATTTGAATACCTATGCTATGGGTCTACGACCATTATAAATATTTTACTCTTTCAGTGCTTTAGACGTCAAAAGTCGGTCCCCGCGCTGAAAGGGTTAAACACTCACGATGCTTTAACCCTTTCAGCGCTGAGAGCGCATTTATACGTCAGAATCTGACGTCTGTAGACGTCAGATTCTGACGTATAAATGCGGTCTACGCGCTGAAAGAATTAAAATATGTATAATGGCCGTAAACCCATGATATAGATATCCAAATGAAGCAGAAAGAGATAACTAAAACATTCCAAAATGAATAAAACCCTTGGGTCTCCATGGTTTATAAAAAAAATATTTCAGCGTCCAAAGGGTTGAAGTGTCATTTTTCATCCCTGAAAGCTTCAGTGTTGACATAGGTATTGAACCAAGTTGCTTCCTTCCTCAAAAGCAACTTGGTACGCTATCTATGTAGACTGCACCACATCGCTCAGGTGTTTACTACGCCCAGGGAGGTGTGCTACACCTCCCTGCTATGCCAAACTTTGAGTGAGTGAGTGCGTGAGTGAATATTGTTTTACGTCATTTTCTGCATAATCATGGCAATGTAGCGACAGAAGGAAGCCCGAAACCGGGACTATGCGCTACTCTTATTTCTAATGACTTCAAGGGTTTTTTTCATAGTGCACAGTACCATAGGCAGCACTGTACAGTATTGTACAGTTTGGTGCACTTTATAAATTTGCACAACCACGATGACAAATATCCGTCACGACCGAGATTAGGGGCCACACTTGAAAACTTTTAATAAAGCTAGAATAATGCTTATAAAACATACAGTTGCTCTATTCATAAATCTCTTCAGGCCCTAAGGCAAGCATTTAAATAATAAAATGAGATTGAGTTCTTACGTCAATATCTTCATCTGAGACTTTGGAGCCGGATTTCTCGAGGGATTTCTTCAGATCTGCGCTGCTAATTTTTCCGTCGCCGTCGGCGTCAGCTTCCTTGAAAGCGTCCTCAAAGGGGGTCATGTCAACGTCACCCATTTTGGCTGTAAATTGAGGATTGAGGGAGATTCGGGTAAGTTGTTACTGTGCTGTGATGGACAGGAGAGTGGGGCAGTGAGCTAGTGGGGCAGCCTTGATAAAGACCGCAGTCTGGGGTGTGGACCTTCACTACTGGCCAGAGATAACATTATTGACGAGGCTCATACCCACGATGATAACTATCGCCCACCGTTGGACCAATGTTGGTCCAGCGCTTGCAGCGCTGGCCCAGCATTGGCACACCATTGGCAAACAAGTGGCGTTTGTTTGGATAATCAAGTGGCTCTGAGACACTCTTATGATATAAAATTAACAGCCCACATAATCGCTAGTTGACCCGCGATAATTATAAGTAATTTTAATAATTTGTCAAACTCTAGCGCACTGCAGTGACACGGCGATTATCTACAAGTGGAACTATATACCACAGAAATCTCTAAATTATATATTCGTAACGAATTGTTACTCCATGCCTACATGGACAATATTTTTTTAAATAAAAATGCAAATCACTGCAGTGACACGTCGTTGATTTACAAGCGGAACTATATATCAAATATTCTTAGATAAATTTTATTCTGGCCCTGCCGGTTGACTTATTATTATATATTTTTTTAATTTGCCAAACTGTAGTAGGCCGATATATAGCAGAAACACGTCTGCCTTTTATCACTGAAATCTCTAAATTATATATTCTTAACTAATTGTTATAGGCCTGCAATGATAGTCGTTGATTTACAACGGAACTAAGTAGTAAATATTATAAGGTAAATTGTATTCAGGTCATGCTAACTTATTATATATTTTTATAATTTGCCAGACTAGAACTCAATGTCGTGACACGTCGTTGACTCACAACTGCAATTATGTCAAATTACAAGCGTCTGTTTGCAAATGGCAAATACAATCATTTCTGAGCGTTTTAATCAACATTTTTTACCCTTCTGCTGATGAATTGTTTGTTTTTATTTTCCATTCAGTTAAAGCTGAAATTACTGACGCAATTTCCTGGCTTCAAATGACGAAAAATATAAGTAATGACAAAAAATAAACATCTCCATATTTTTGAGTTAACTAAGCATCTACTAAACACGACTTTGTCATTTCCAATGACATTTTCATGCTTGAAAATTACTATATACGGCTCCAGCCGTACAAGGGTTAACCCTTTCAGTGCGAGGATCGTCTTTATACATCAGAATCTGACGTGTAGACGTCAGATTCTGATGTATAAAGACGGTCCTCGC